>NW_004624731.1:599238-662917 GCF_000247695.1 Heterocephalus glaber
AAGAAAAGGTCTAAAAGAGCAGGGGAATTGGGAGGGGTAGGGGAAGGGAAAAAAGAGAAAGGAAAAACCATGAGAAGAGGAAAAAAAATGGAAACAAGGTCTTTGCAAATAGGGAAGGGTGGGCAAGGGAAGGGGAAAAAAGTAAGAACCAAGAGATTCATGTAATGGTACAAGATCCCAATGATGAATATAACTGTATTGTATACCGAAAATGTACCAATAAACTTAATCGGGGGGGGGCAAAATTAGTCCCAGGAAGGGAAAATCCCACTATAGAGACCTCTGTCAAAGACCGTGAGATATGAGGACTTGAAAGTTGTACTTGACTTGCAGAGGTGGTAAAGACAGGGTCTAGAAAGGAAATGGGAGATCATTTGAGTTGGAATATTCCCCGCCTCAAGTCCAGAGGCAGAAATAAGCAGGATATATTTGTGGCATCATCCAGGGACCAAATAGAAAAAAGATGAGTGGTGAGGAAGTATCATGAAGGTCCTTGAATGCCACAGGGCTGGTGAAACATGGTAGAGTCCATGTGAATTCTGAAAAAAGAGAGTTAGGATGAGAGTGGAAAATGGAGGAAAGCAGCCTGTATATAAGAGAGTCCTGTATATAAGAGAGTCCTGTATATAAGAGAGTCCTGCAAAAAGGCCAGGGAGGCTGATGAGGGCCTGGATTAGTGTGGGGGCTCTCCAAAGACAAGAGAACAATTTTTAATAACTTGACAGTGCTAAGTGACAGATCAAATATAAGGGATAAAGAATATCAAATAACTACAGTTTGTCCAAACATGCTTTGGGCTTTGGGTGGAAGGTGGTTAATTTGGGCTGAGCTGTAGTAGAGTGTGCAGGGAAAGGGAAGGAGGAAGAGTATAGTGTGGTGGACTGGCAGGCAGCTGAGAACTGAGAAGCCCTGATGCTACCTGGGTTTGCAATCAGATCCCATAACTTGCTCCAGTCTTTAGTTTCTCATCTCAGGAAACAGTTATGAGCACCTACTGTGCATCGCATACTATATGCAATGATGTGTCCTGTGTTGCCTGTGTGAGCTGGTGGTATGCCCCAACCCAGGCAGGGTGAACCTCTATGGAGCCAGCCTTCTGTTAAGCAACTTGCCCGTGCTTTCCTTTGATAAATCCTAGCTGTTGCTTCCCTCTAGTGGCCAAACTATGCCTCTTTTTTTTTTTTTTTTTTTTGGTCCTGGGAGAGCCCGTCTGACTGGAAAAGATGAAAGCAAATATGGATCATAGTACATGCACACAGTCAAGGGAGCAGTAGCAGAGAATGTCCAGAGGGCATGTCATTACAGAGGTGCCCAGGCAGGCTCTGGGACACTTGAGATGCTGCTACCTCTTCTCCTGGCCACTGGCACCTGTTCTGGATCCCAGAGAGCCCACATAGTTAGTCATGGCCTCATGGGAGTGGGGCTGAGCAGGCCAGCTGCTGGTACAAGAAAAGGATGGGTGTTTAAGGGTCCCACTGGCTTGCAGCTAAGTAGTAATGAAGATGGCATTGCCTGTCACAGGTCGGGGAGGACTCAGAAGCTGATAATGTAAACAGCTCTGAGGAAATGCAATGGCCAGATCACTTACAGTACTAGGTGAGACAACATTAGAAAGGATCCATCACTTTCCAAGAGACCCTATTGCTCCTCCCTGGGCCAGCACCCCACTCCTCTCCTGTTGCCACACTCAGCACACTTGTGGGCTGCAGTTCTCAATAGGGTAGCACATTACCACTGTCAACATCTGTGCCCTGTGCCCAGCACCATAACTGGCTGATGAAAGAGGGAGTAAGCATATAAATGAGGGGTCTGGATTCTCCAGACTGGAGGACTTGCCTCTGCAGCAGGCCATTGTATGATCCTCAGCAAGGCATTTCTCCTCTCTGGGCCTCAATTTCCTTATGTACAGGCAGCAGCATCTCAAGGGTCCCAGTGCCTCATAGTATTTTTCCTAAATGTCAGATTTTGCCCTTGGTAGATTATTGTTAGGACTCATGCTGATCCTACCTTCATGTGAAGATAGCCTTTACTTGGGACCCCATGCTCCTTACTTGTTCAGGTTAATCCACTTACTGGGTGAGTCTTAATGTGATTTTCTGCACCTACTCACTTCCCATGGTAGCCTTTTCCCTGGACTGACTGCTGCCCCATGTCTGTGCCTCTTCTTGCTCTGGCCCTGGCAGTGCTCAGATTACCCAGGGACAGCCAGACTGACTGGTATCCCCTGGTCAGCCCAGGGGAGCTTAGTCTCTTTCCAGGGATATTTGTGTGAGACTAGATACCTTACCCTCCGCCCACATTGCAGTGTGAACATGTTCTCTACCCTGACTTGGCAACCAGTTCCCAAAATCCCCCCAGTCTAATTGAAGCCTGTTACTTCTCTAGGAGGCCTGGTAGAGGAAAAGGACATCACATCCATGGCCCTGCAAATGGAAATTATAGCATAAATCATACCTAAACCTGGGAGTGGTAACATATATAGTTGCTTTTAACTTTTTTGTCCAGTCTACTGCTTTCCCTCCTAATGTGTCATTAAATGTGCTTTGAGAATGATCTACTCCCTGGGCAAAAGGATCAGTGCAGAAGGCCACATCCCAGGTACACGCCAAGTTATGATGACTGCGTAAACACTTGTTAACTCTTATCGAGCAAGTAATGTATGTCAGGGTTTACTTGTGTTAACTCATGTAGTCCTTGCAATAACTCTGACTGGTAAGTATAATATGACCCTATTTTACAAATAAAGAAAATGAGTCAAAGACTCATTAACTTGCTCAGTATTATACAGATAGTAATGATGGAGACAGGTTCAATCCTAAGCAGTCTGGCTCTGGGCCCAGTGACCCACAAAATGGGAAATGGTAACCCACATCTGAAGAATTGAGGTTGGATAACATTTTGCACTTTGTCTCTGGTCTTTGGCTTGGTTTCCCCTGAAGCTCAACGTTCTAGTGTTATATAATCCACAGTGTGCACAATGTGCAGCAAGGCTTGGAAGTGTTCAGAGAAGCCCACAACCTCTCACCTTTCACCTCAGGTTTCTCCCAGCCTCGCTCCTCTTACTTCCACAAGTCACCTGGGATTTTCAGAGCCATTCCCATGGACCCTTCCCTCTTTCCCAACCCATGGGCTTGCTGCAGGAAAATGCCTTCCTGCCTAAGCAAACAGAATAGCAGCTCAGACAGCTTAGATCAAGCTCAAAACAAGTGGGAGAACCTCACTTCAGAAAGAATGGCTGCTATCATGAAATCAACCAATAACAAATGCTGGCGGGGATGTGGGGAAAGAGGAACCCTGCTCCACTGCTGGTGGGAGTATAGACTGGTGCAACCACTGTGGAAATCAGTATGGAGATACCTCAAAGAACTAGGACTGGAAGTCTCATTTGACCCCAGTATTCCACTGCTGGGGATCTTCCCCAAAGAATTAAAAGAATCATACCACAGTGATATATGTGCACCCATGTTCATAGCAGCACAGTTTGTGATAGCTAAAACTTGGAAACAGTCCAAATGCCCATGAACTGGAGACTGGATAAAGAAAATGTGTTCTTTTTTATAAAATGGAGTACTACTCAGCCATAAAGAATGACAAATTAGAGACATAGCTAAATGGATGCACATTGAGGCGATACTCGTAAGTGAAATAAATAGGACACACATGTGTAAATACCAAATAGCTTCTCTAGTGTGAGAAACTGAAAGTGTAAATAAAGACTAAAAGGTATAATGGATAATGTGAAAGAGGAAGAAAAGGGGTAAAGGGGAAGGGGAAGTGGGAGGGGTAGAGGAAAGGAAAGAAGGGAATGGAATTAATATGAGAAAATGAAAAATGTAAACAAAGTCTTTGTAAATAAGGAGGGATGGAGGGGTTGAAGGGAGGGCAGGGGAAGGGGGTAAAAATAAGAACCAAGAGAGATTACATAAAGGTGCAAATTTCCAATGATGAATGTCATTATATTGTATACCTAAAATGTACCAATGTTTAAAATGAATAATTAATAATGCAAAATAGGAAGAAAAGGTCCAAAGGGGTAGGGGAAGTGGGAGGGGTAGGGGAAAGGAAAGAAGGGAAAGGAAAAATGATGAGAAATGGAAAAAATGGAAACAAAGTCTTTGTAAATAGGGTAAATAGGGAAGGGTGGAGGGGGTGAAGGGAGGGCTAGGAATGGGGAAAAAATAAGAACCAAGATGCATCATGTTCCCAATGGGAAATAAATGTATTGTATACCTAAAATGTACCAATAAAAGAATTTAAGAAAAACAAAAAAGAAACAAGTGGGAGAGGCATCTTCCTCAGCAGGAAAGCTACCTCCATGGACTAAGGGTCATCCTTGTAGATCCCAGAGGTCACTGCCTGCTGCAGATCTTCCCGCCTGGTCTCTATTGATAGTTTGTGTGGGCTGCCCAGGGGCAATGAGATGAAGACAGAAGGAGAGCTATGGAGTAATAATTGCTGGTCCTGCTTATTCTTTTCCTGGAGGGAAAGAAGGCTCTACCTTCTCACCCATACTGAAGTCGGTGTTCAGTCCAGGTGTTCTCTGAAGCCTGGGTAGGAAGGGAGTACAGATATGAGAGCAGACAGGCTTGCATCGGTTTGTATTTCCCTCCTGTCTTCATGGAGACCTCTAGCCAGCTTTTAATATATCCTTAATGAATGAACAAATGAAGAAACATTAAATTGGGCCAAATCTGAAACCCTGTAACTTTTACCCTTGAGATCAATTATGCCCCTGAGTGGCACAGATCCATCTATCTAGTTGTGGGGTGGATCTGAATGCACTGGTTAGAAGCCTGCTCTTCAGAGTCCCTGAGCTCTGTGCTTGTTCCTACCTTGTTCTCCATTTCTGTCTCTCTCCTGGACGAACATGTGGAAACATGTGCTTCCAATTTGCAGATGACAAAAAGCTGGAAGGAATTACCACTGTGAGAGAGGAGAGAACTCTACACCTTAGCTAGAAGATTTAGTTGAACAATGATAAATAGAAGACTTCCTGAGTTAAAATTCTTAGAAGGCCAAGGACAGAAAGGGGAGGAGCTGGATGCAGAAGCCCCTATGAATTAGAGTGGGATGTTTAGTGGAGTGTTTAGTGACAAAAAGGCCTCTGGGCCACTTTGATAGAAGTTAGTGTCTAGACAGGGAAGGTGAGTGCCCAGTGGGTTTGTTCTAGGCAGACCACAGCAAAAGGACTGGGTTCCAATTCTGGGTTCTTGTATTGGAAGGGATAGTGGCAAGTTTGCCAGAAGAGAAGAATATGATGAAAGCCGAAACCACACATTTGAGAACCATTTAAAAGAACATCTTGGAAAAGAGAAGACATCAGGGATTCCTTTTCTAGCTCTAATATGCATGAAGCTCTATGGAAGAAAACAGGATTTCTACTGCATTACCCTAGAAGGCATACAAATGGTGAATAGAATTTAAAAATACCAAAAAAAAATGTTCTTGAAACCATAGTTCTGCACCAGAAGGGGTAGTTTCATAAAGCAGAGAGCTAGATAGGAGGGTAGATTAGAAACATGGAGGCTCAGGGTAGCCTCTAGGTTTCTCTGATCCATTATCTTAGCTGCCGCTCCCAGCTTTGTGTCCTCTGCAGCCATGTCAAGCATGACTTTGAAAGTCCTCTTTCCACAATGACACCAGTGCATACACCAGAGTCCAGAGTGCTCACCCTCTCACCATGGAATGCCAGTCAACCCACGTGCCAATACCCAGGTGCAGGCATGGGCCTTGAACCTCATGACATGCTCCTCAGTTGGTATAATCATCAACTTAGCAAGGTTTCCAGAAAAATGTCCTGAGCCCAGAATTTGAAAGTCTGGTTATGGCTATGCTGTCAGCTATCTTAGGATCCTTGGTCTCCCCACTTGTAAGTTAGGAGGGTTGGATAATCTGATTCACTAATTTACTAACTCATTCATTTAACAAAATAGTCACTGTGTACTGTCTTCCAGACACTATATTCCTTAGATAAGTCCCTTCCTCTTTGGAGGTTTCATTTCCTCATCTGTAAAATAAGGAAATTGGGTTATATGAACCTCTACTGAGCCATGAATCTGCCTTAAGTTACCATCATCTCACCTCATATTTCCTGTCATGCAAGGTCAGGTGAATGTTTTGCTAAAGTCGAAAACTTTGAGTCATTTCTCAGATCTACTAAATTATTTTTTTAAAGGAATGAAAGGATCAATTTTAATTTTTATCTAACAAAGACATATCACATTAAGACAAAAAAGAAAGAGAATAAAAGAAGCAAAACTTAGCAAATATGAATCCTAACAGGCAATACTTACTGAGTGCTTATTGAGGCAGACTTTTGAAACTTTGAAGGTCTGCAGATGTCTTTAGTTTATCCTCACTCTCAACTGGAGGTTTGTCTGAATATAGAATCCTAGGTGAGAAATAATTCTCAGAATTTTGAAGGAATTGTTCGATTTTCTTTATGTTCTAATGTTGCTGTTAAAATGATGTTATTGTGACTCTTAATTTGTTGGATTTTACCTGATTGTTTTCCTTTTCTCTAAAACTTTTAGAATGTCTTTTTTAATTGAAATATGTCCTGATATTGTACTTTAGAGTGGACCTTTTAAAAAAATTCATTACACCAGCTACATGGAGCACCATATCAATTTAGCAATTCTTGCCCTTCAATTCTGAGAATTCTTCTTTACAATTTATTCCTTTTCTGTCAAGAACTTGTTAAATTGATTCTGTAATTTTCTTGTTTTCTCTTATTATTCCTTCAGTGTTCTTGTTCTACCTTCTCAAAAGTTTATTTGACATTATCTTCCAACCTATGAAATGTTTCATTTAAACCATAATATTCTTAATTTCTAAGAGCTCTTTCTCATTCTGTATTTTTTCCCTTTCTTTAGCAGCTTGTTCTTTTTTCATGGATTCAGTATCTTGTCTTAAATTTCTGAGGATATTACTGTATAGTTGAAAGGGTTTTTTCCTACTTGCATTTAGCTTCCTTTGAGTTCCCAGTCTTTCTTGTTTACCTGTTTTGGTTTCAATTGAGAAGGCAGTTCTGGAAAGTCTAGCGATCTGTAGCTGAACAGTCACATGTATGAATGAGGCTCACAATGGTTGCCTGGATATTCTGAGAGAGGGAAGCAATTTATTGACTGGAAAGTCTCCCTACAGTTTGATCTCGAAGGGCTGAGGAGGGCTTGGGCGGGAGGCTCTCCAAATGTCAGTATTTGAGTATCTGTACATCTTTTGGCTTCTCCAATGAATAACCATCAAATCTGCCTAAAATGTTTGCATTTGGCTGCTAGTATTCTGGGACCCAAGAGGCGAAAGTGTGGCACCACCTTGCCATTCTGTATGTAGGCCTCTATTGAATTCTGCTTTGCAGGACAGGTACATAGGATAAAGGAGGGATCCAGGGTCTTCACAGACTCTCACCTCATCTTCTCATTTTAGTCCCACTGATACACAGCCCCTTCCCCAGCCCTGCACTGACTGGTGCCTCCAGTTCTTCATCCTGTCAGAGGCTGTGGGGAACTAACTGGCAGGAACTTACATTTTATCTTCCCCATTCTACCAACTCAGATCCTAGTTTTGCGTTTGCTTTCTGTCAGTGAAAAAAGTTGACTTTTCTTTTCCACTGTTATCTTCCATTCTCTTTGTTATTGGGAATTTATATCTCCTCCTCACTTCTTTTCTCATTTTTCTCAGTTTTAGGGGTTATCAGAGATATGGCCAAGAAATAGAAAGTAAGGTCATTTTTTTCAAAGGAGGGTCAGAACACTTTAACTGTGGGACCTGGAAGAAGCTGATAGGAGTGGGTGGGTGGCCAGGGAGAGACCATTCAGCCACGTAGCCAGACTGCTCTGTGACGAGTCAGGCAGTAATTCATGGAACAGATTTCCACGTGCGCTTAGAGGTACTTATTGATCACCTGGTGCGTGCCAGGCATCACTCTAGCCTCGGGAGACAAGACAAGAGCAAGGCAGAGCCTGCTTCTGCTCTACATTCTGATGTGGGAGGTGAGCAACAGATAACACATAATGAGACAGCATGTCAATGATTAATTCTCAAGAAAATTAAATAGGGCTGTGCACTGGAGAGTAAATATAGGAACTACTCCACTCATGGAATACTAATGCTGGAAGGGGCCTGAAGTGCAGTTTCATCATCTGAAGAATGAAGAAATTCAGATAAGGAGAGCTGAAGGGATTTTCCCAGTGCCACACAATAGAAACCCTGTACCCACACCAAGGCTTCCTGATCCTCACTCCTGCATTCTTCTCGCCATTAATTACTGTGCAGTTCACAACACCTGCAACACCACCAGACCACCGTGCTCCTTTAAGCACCATGGGAAAAAAACTAAACCAAATAATTCCTTCAGTTGCAGGCAGAAGCAGCTGCCTCAGCTCCAACAAACAAAGATAAAGCACAATGTAAGCCTTAGACTCTTAATTGGACCTGGCAGCTCCGTGGGCAACTATTATGTGTACTGAAGAAATCCCATAGCTCCACAACAATTTTCCTAAATGTGCAGACATTGCTTTACACATTTGCTTCAAACATTAGAATCAATTCAAGATAAAGCACAGCACTAAACTCTTGTAAACAGACCTAATTTCTGGAGTGCTCATCCAAGTTTCCCAGTATTTCAGGGACAGGATGTGGTTTAGTAGGGGAGAGATTCTGAAACTGCTATACTGAGGCATCACCAGCAACATGTGGCTCTCCTAATGCTTCCACAGTGCTTCTGGGGAAAAATTAAGAACTCACTATCAACTGCCCCTTTACACCCCCTCAGCATATTATGCCCCCTTGGAATAGTTGTGTTTTTTCTCATTACATTTGTTGATTTTTTCAAGGTTATTATGGCTGATGTAATTCTTACTTTCATTATAAAATAATACTTAGGTCAGAAACATTGGGCAGTACTAGAAATAAGAAAGCAGGGAGAAATCACTCAGAGTCCACCACCTAAGAAAACCAAAGGTATTAATGAATACTCTTCCTGTCTGTTTTTTTATGAATAGGTTGTTAAGCATTGATGACTTTCTTCACATAGTCATATGTACAACTTTACATCTTGCCCTTTAATTTTGTTTTATTTTTATTTTATATGAGATAAGCTGTTTTGAAGCTATTATGAATACTTAATGGATCCATAACTAATCATTTACTTAGTAAATGTATCATAATTACTTAACCATTTCCTTCTTGACAGATTTAAATTTTTTATTTTAAGACAGAGTTTCATTGTTGCTAAGTTGCTAGGCCCAGCTCAAACTGTCTTTTCTGTTTTGTTTTCTTTTGTTTTGTTGTTTATTTTGTTTGGAGGGGGTTGTTTGTTTTGTTTTGTTTGAGATGGGGTCTTGCTACATAGTTCAGGCTGGCCTTGAACTCACTATGTAGCCCAGGCTTGCTTCAAACTCACAGCAATCTTCCTGCCTCAGCCTCCCAAGTGCTGGGATTACAGGCATGCACCACCACACCTAGCTAGTTTAAAGGTTGTTGTTGTTTGTTTTGTTGTTTTGTTTATAATATTATTCTTGTGAAGTTTTCCTCATTGAAAAAAAAATGCTGTTGTGAACATCTTCAAGATTATAGCCATATGGGGCCGGGGATTTAGCTCAGTGGTTCTGGCGCCTGCCTCACAAGTGCAAGGTCCCGAGTTCAATCTCCAGTACAAAAAAAAAAAAAATATTATAGCCATATAAGTAGAATTGCATGTCACTCCAATCCTTTGTCTCCGTTTTTTGCAGTTGGAAGGTAATCATAACACTCCACTTTGAGGCATTTTATGGTAAGGGACGCTTGCTAATTAAATGCAGTCACCCTCTGATGGTAGAACCCAGGCATTAGTAGCAGGTGTGGGGAAGAAGGAGAGGACAGTCTTGCCCAGGGGCTGGTAGCCTTGAATGGTGGTGCCAGGTTCACATTTCTAGTGCCACCTGTGGCCTCTCATGCAGCCATTCATCTGTAGACATCAGTGCATATGAATTCTGTGCCTCATCCCGGCAGGGGGCTGCAGGGTATTCAGGTGGAGGAAGTGAGCGAGCAGGCCACCAGAGAGGAGGAGGAGGGCTGCGCTGACAGGCGTGCTGGAGCACAATCCCTTGTCCTATCAGCCTGGCTGAGTAGGGTTCAGGATTATCACCATGCCTGGGTGGCAGGTATCAGGGGCAGTGGATAGACTCAGGAAAGGGGGCCTTCTTCTCATGGGAGCTTCCTGGAGAGCAATGTGAATGAAAAGACGAGAGTGGTCCTCATTTTCCTACAGGTATCCTGGGTCCCCCCATCTCCTTGACAAGCATGTGCTGATTTGGAGGAACCTTCAAAAGTGTCTAAGTCACCTTCCCTAGACACCCTTTGGGCCAGTTCTTCCAATTAACCTGGGTCAGGGCAAGACTCCATTAAGATAATTTAAAAGGAAAAATTATGATTTATTTGAATAATTTATATGCATACATACATTTGGTACAGTCTATTTCTGAAGAGCATCCATCAAAACTTTGATTTCTGTTTTCTTTTTTTCTTTAATTTTTTCTTTCCAAATTTAAATAATAATACTTCTAGGACTTATATTTTGGACAAGCACTTAGAAAGCAAACTACTTAAGTTTTCCAAAGTACTTTATATTTATTGTTTCATTTAATCTTCAAACTATGAAGTCAATACTGCTATTCCCCCATTCCACAGATGAGGAAACTGAGGCAGAGGCTGTTACTTACTCTAGCCCCACAGCTGGTGAGGGGCTCCAGAGTCCATGCCCTTAACTCCCACACTATGCTGCTTCCAAATCAGGTGGAGACAGTTGCTGAGGCCCTGAAATGACAATATAGTAGGATGCTGAGTGGAAAAGTGTCCTAGATCTCTGAATGTCACTGGAAAACCACCAAAGAACACTTGTTCTTTTTCCATAACATGAGGAAGCTCATAGGGGTGATCTAGCTTATACTGTTTACACAAGAAGGGATTTTATTAACCAAGCAACCACAGATCTAAATGAAAGTGATCATTTATGAGAATCCGAGTAAGGACAGTGAAAATGCAGGCAGGGTTGCTGAGGGTGGTGAGGAAGCCTCCCTGTGTGGAGAATAGTCCAAGCTGGAAAGAAAGCCCTGTACCTGGAAAATAAGGATGAGAGGAGCTCCATCAGCCCCTCTGGGAGGCATCACAGAGGGTAAAAGAGACCAAGCTGGGGAACAAGCCCCATTGGGAATGGCCAGGACCCAAAAAGAGAGCCTGGAAAAGCAAAGGTCAGGACTTGGATGGTGACTCAGCAGCAGCCCCTTGGAGGAATCCCATGTAGAAAATTAGAATCGAAAGAGTTGAGCAGGCCTTAGGCAGGGTTCTGGGGAAGCAGGCAGGGAAAATGGCTGAGAAGTCCCCGTGAAGGGGGCTGACTGATACTCAGGCTTGAAAGGCCAGACAGGAACTCAGACAGTGAATGGAATAATATTCCAGAAATGAGAGTATGAGATCAGAGAAGAATCAAAAACACATCTGACTTCACACGGAGATTCTGTGCTACCAACTCAACTCCCAATAAGTTGATCTTAGAATCTAGAATAAGGTTGAATCGATTGAGAGTTAAACATCCATAGCAGATGATAATAATTAGACCATGAAAATACAATATGGCCTCCAAATTTGGAACAGGGTGTGATAATGATAAAATGATATCAGACCTCTAAATGATATAGGGGAAATATTATAACTCTTAACCTGTTAGATTTCAGATATGCTGAGTTCATGTTCTCTAAAATTGAAGAATGAATTTTAGGAACAATAGAGGTTAAGAGTAGGAAATATTTATTGTTGTTGTTGTTGTTTTTGGTAGGGGTTTTTTTGGTGTTTCTGTTTTTGTTTTTGTTTTTGTTTGTGGTACCGGGGATTGAACTCAGGACCTTGCACTTGTGAGGCAGGCACGGCACCACTGAGCTAAATCCCCAGCCCAGGAGTAGGAAATATTTAGTGAGAGATTTCAGCTGCTGAGAGGCAAGAGAGGTCCCAAATGGGTGGCCAAGGACCCCACTTTTTAGGGAAAGTTTTATAAATCACAACCTCATGGGTACAACATGGGTTAAAGCTATGGTCAATCAATATGGTTACAAGTATAGTTGCTTAGGTAACAGTGATGCAATGGGGAAGCAAGTCACATAGCAAGTATACATGGAAAGAACAAAGAACTTCTCAGGAAGGTGATGGGTCTGAGGAGCTTAGTGTCCTACCGAGGTGACATGTTTGTCTAGATTTCATTAGACCAGGTGTTACCACTTATCTCATCCCTTCGGGAAGTATGCAGTAGTCCTTTTGTCTTTATCTTGAGGTCTGGCCTCTAACTGATGCATCTCCGGTTACAGTTGTTTTCATCTTTTGCTCTGACTCTCAAGCGCCCAGCTCTACCTGACTACCTATAATACTTCTACCCAACTTAACTGCCTATAATAGTAGGGCTTCCTGGAACCCAGGGAATCACAGGGGACCTCTGTAGGGACTCAAGGGGAAAGGACAGGCACCCTCCTTCTACACCCCTGATTTCAGCAGACGACACCCAGTCAGCTGGAACATTGTGCATTGAGAGCATGAACCCAGCTGCGCCTCAGGAAAATCACTGAATGAGTGATTTTAGAAAAAGGAGAAAAAAAAGCAGTTTTTACATTTAGTTGGGTAGAAAGGGTCTGCTCAGCAGGACCTGCTTTTCCCTTGAGGATGTTTGAAGGAAGAGAGGGTTGATTGCTATGTTTTTGTTTTTGATGACCAGCATAGCTCAGTAGTGAGTAAAATGGCATTTCAAAGGGGAGCAACCAGGAAGTTGCCTCTGTGTAAAATCTGCATAGGATGATGAGGTGAAGTCTGCAGTCAAAATGAAGAGCTGTACCTCTCAGGAGCAGACCAGCAGCAGGAGGAAGAGCAAGTCCTGTAGATAGGGCAAGCAAGTAGTGGGCCAGAAGCCCTAGGAGATTATGGACAGAATCAAAGTACAGAGCCATGAAAAGGAGAGATGGGCAGAGCAGCAGAGGAAAGAAAGAAGCATCAGAGAAGTGAGGATGGAGACCAGTGAGGGACACTCAGGAATGAGTGTTAAGAAATTGACAATTAAAAGTAATATTAAAGTAGAAGTCACAGAGAGCAATGCAAAGTGGGAGATGGAGAGTAGTTGGGACCAGGGGCTATGTGCTGCTTGAGCTGAGAATGCTTCTACCCTGGGAGGGATCAGGTGATCTAAAGCCAAACCCAGGAGGCAGGCACAGAAGGGAAGTGGGGAATGGTCTCCCAGCTCCTTGTCTGTGTCTCAGTGGTTAGTAAGTGAGGAAGGGAAAGCAGTAAGAGACAAGAAGTATGTTGCATCAGGCCATCTAGGGTGACTTAGGAAGAAAAGTTCTGCCAAAATAAAAACAAGGGAAAAAAAGAAAAATTAGAACACACAAAGGAGTCATCTCTGAAAAAGAAATGATAAAAATGAAGGCAAGTGCAAGGAATTTTCTGCAGGCCTACAGGAGGAAATGAGAAGACAGATATACCAGGAAATCTAGAATAAAAATCTTAACAAATTGCCAAGAACATTAAAATTGTTTTAAGGGGCTGTGGGAAAGAAAAGACTTAGGAAAAAACAGAGATGTCATTTGCAACATTTTCTACAACATTAACATAAGAGACCTGGGACCAGAGATTTAGCTCTGGAAGAGAAACGGGCTTTTAGAAGGTGTCAGCCTTCTAAAAACAACTGGGTGAGGTGGCAAGAGGGAGGCCCAGGAGAGGCAGAAGTGTTCACTGATCCTTTTGAAATGTAAAGGGGAGGTTGGCTTTAGGCTCCGTGGTAAAATGCATGCAAGCCTGGGGCTCTGGGTGCGGTATGAGAGACCAAGGCAGGAGGATCTCAAGTTTGAGACCAGCCTGGGCAACTTAGTGGCTTAGCAAAATCCTGACTCAAAACTTTTTTTAAAAAATTTTTTTTAAGAGCTGAGGATTAAAGGCCTTGGGTTTAATGCCCAGTATGGGTTTTGAGAATGAGAGTTACTGATACACACAGACCACAGCTGTCAGAAAGAGAAAACAACAATGTGCATGTCTAAGAAATGATGGATTCATATTTGTGAGGGGATATGGTTTTTATTGGTTAATGAAGGTCTTCTCTATACAAATAACTTTCATGAAGCAGGAATGAATCATACTTAAGAGTTGAAGAAAAAGTCTTTTAAGTGTGTCAAGATCTTATAGCCTCTCTGCCCCTCACCGCTCTACTGACTGGGCTTTGAAACTTTCCCATACTGATTTCAGTCCTGGCTTCCTGGACAGTACTTCTCAAATGTGTGTCCCTGATCCCTGGGCAACCCTAACCCTGTTGTTCTGGGGAGACAATGAGCAGGGACTGTTTCAGAGGCATCCCCACTTGACACTAGCTCATCTGTCTCTCCCATCCCTCCCTTGTTTGCCACTCTGGAATTCTCTTCTTGCCAAGAAATGAAGTGGGATGGAGTGGAGTGTAGTAAATCTTTCTGACCAAGCTTCAACACAAGGAAATTTATCCAGGGTTTAATTCATAATGGTTTTTTGGGCTGAATCTAAAGCTTGAGCTTGGTTATTAGCAGAAAGCTGGAGAGAAACTGCCCATTGATCTTTCCACTTCCTCCTCTGTGGACTGGGCAGTTTACAGGAGGCAAACACCGCCATCTAGTGGTGTATCCAGGGTTCTCTCCAGGCCCAAGGTCTTTATCCTTTCTTGCTCCCTCCCCTGCAAATCCCACCCCCTCCCCTCAACCTTCGCATTGAATCTGGTTATGGCTTGCCCTCGGGGTCAGCGGGTCTTATGTACGGGTGTCCCGTGGGATGTTTGCAGGAAAAGATTAAGCCCCTCCACACTGGTCTGCAAAAGGCTTCACCCATACTGTACTCATCGATGCTGCCCTGAAAGGGCTACACGGTGCACCTCTGGCCATGTGTATGCTTGGCCCCAGGAAAGAGCCAGGGCTACCTGGTGTTGGTACAAAGGAGCAGCAGCTAGGGAGTCTGCATTTTATAAGCTCTTGGGGCGATTTTTATGCACTCCTCTTGTGTGCAACTGATGGACATTTCTGAGCTTAAATGTGCCACCATATGAGATGATGATGACAGTGTTACTTGCCTCACACGGGTACTTTGCTAACTGTGAAGCATTCTACAGATGCAAGCTAGAACTACCCTACCACCTCCTTCTCTAAATGGCATTTTAGGGAAAATGGCACCAAGAGAGTGACAGAGTGGGGAGGGGAGGCTGTATGTTTGTTTAATGGACCAGGGAGGTTAAATTGAGAAAATGAGCCAACAAGCATGTTTTCTTCTTCCCTGTCTCTTTCTCCCTTCTGCCTTCTGCCCTGCAGATTTCCCTACCTGATCTCTCTGGGCACAGTACCAGGCCTGCCCCGGGATGTGTTCAGCACAGGCCCTCTGCCCTGTGGCTGTTGGTGATGCATTTTGTAAGCACCAGTCTGGGGCATCCTTTAACCTTTCCAGGCCACTCTGACAGTCAAGTCCGTTTTAGTGGAATCTCCCATGGTTCTGAATGCCAGGCTTTTGTCCCTGGTGGAGCTGTTCCCTGCTCCCTGCTGTGCCATTCCCTGGGCCTCATTCTGTAGGAACATCCCTCCCAGAATATGTGTGACTGGTGTACAGTGCATTAGGATGTGTGCATGAACAGGGAGGGTGCAGACGGTTCAGGCCCTGAAGGCTCAAATCAGAGGTACACAAACTCGAGTCAAGTTCCCGATGGTGGTACAGTAGGAGCTTTCCCTTTGAGCCACTGTTATGGGTGGGCTTTGGAGGATAACAGGCTGGCAAGCTGGACCTCAGCCTCTTCATTCCTGCCCTTCCTGCCCCTTCACTCTGTCCTTAAGAGCAGCTGCTGTTCCAAGCTAGCAGACTCTGTGCTTAGTCCTATGAGACACCCTGTTATTCAGTGGGTTCCCAGTGAGGTGGGAGGAAAGAAGACACACCCCTGAGGTTAGAAGTGAACAGTCTCAGTAAGCAGCTAGTACATTGTTCCTGCCACCAGGGTCTCTGCACCTTTCTATTGCTTCTGCCCCAGGATCAGTGCAGGAGGGCTGCACAGGCCTGGGGGAGGTGGAGTGAAGCACTGCAGCAGCACAGGGGCAGCCTGTGTTCCTACATGTGACTGAGCCCCCTTCCTCCCTGCCCATCCTTCTCTGGCCCCCAGTGGCCAAGCCAGTGTGAAGCAACCCTCTTCCCCTCTGTTTTGCCTCTGCCTTTGAGTTGAAGCCCTGCTCTTTTTGGGGTAAGCTCATCCTGTGTTTAGGCTAGTGGCTCCAGTGAGGGAAGGGAATGGGGGGTACTGCAGGAGTTGGAAGGAAGAACAGTCTTCTCTTCTGTTATTCCCAAACATTAACTAGACTCAAACGAGAGCCAGTGAGTTAGAAACTGATGCCAGCACGGTTGGAGTCTGAAGGGTGGCAGTGCAGACAAGGATGGGACACGGGGTAGGAAGGGACATACAGGGAAGGAATTGGAAGGCATATAGGGCTGGAAGCTTGGCAAAAGAGTAATAGGATTCTTCTAACAAAGCAAGAAGGAATTAGAAGCAAAGCCCTTGTTCTGGACAGGATCCTGAGTGGCTATAGCTGGAACTCCTGGGTGACCAAATGGCACTGTGCTAATTACCTTTTTTTTCTTGTTTTCTATCCTATCCCCAACCCTTTTCTATCTTCTGCATTCTCTATACCCTAAACCCCATCTTTTCCCTTTTTTCCCTCCTCTTCCTCCTCCCCCCTTCCCTCTTGCCCACCTTCTCCCACATTCCCCCCTTCTTTCTCCACACCCTCATGTTCTACCCGCCACCCCCCATGACCACTAAAGCTCTCCGGTGGATGTGAGTTGACCGTCGTCCTCCAGGACTTCAGTGCAGGCCACAGCAGCGAGCTGAGCATCCAGGTGGGACAGACAGTGGAGCTGCTGGAGCGGCCCAGCGAGAGGCCAGGCTGGTGTCTGGTCCGCACCACAGAACGAAGCCCACCTCAGGAGGGCCTGGTCCCCAGCAGCACCCTGTGCATCTCCCATTCACGAAGCAGCGTGGAGATGGACTGCTTCTTCCCTTTGGTGAAAGGTAGGCAGAGTGGAGCGGGAGGGAAACACCATGGAACTGACCTGTCCTGTAAACCCACTTTGGCTGTCTGGGATTTTATTCAGGGATCTGATGTTAGAGAGAGTGGGTTGGAAGCTTGAAGAGAAAGAGCTACTGGTAGCTGTGTGACTTTGGAAAGTCTGGCTGATCTTCAAAATGAAAATCTTAAGATCTCTAGGCTCTCTCCCCACTTTCCCATTGCATCACACTGTACTCAGAAAAGTCCTCTCCCTCTTATGGACAAACATAGCCTGGACTCCCCACCTGCTCCCTGGTCCCCTCTGCCCCTCTACAGCAACTACTGGCTCTCTGATTCCCCAAATATTCACCCTGACACAGAGGCTCAAGCACCCCAGGAGCTGGCCCCAGTGCAGTAGGCTTCACCCACCACTCACTGATTTCCACTCACAGACCAGTTCTTGGGGCTTGGCTTATATTTTATTTATATTCTGTGTTCCCTCCACATACTTTGTATTCACTTTTTCTCACACCAGGAACACTAAGCTACTTAGGACCATGGTTCTAAGGTCAGAGTCGGCAGAGCCTTCAGGGAACTGAGGCCCAGAGAGCAGGGCAGAGCTAGGTCTTAGTTTGCTGCTTTTTGTAACTGGTTAGATTATCAGCATCAGGGACACCTTCTCTGCAGACTTGTGCTACATATTTATAGGAAAAGAAGAAGGTAATAAATGACCTTGTTGTGTCGGAGGCAGAGACAAGAGTCACCATGAGACCTGTCGCCTGGTAGACAGATACTTTCAGCTCATTCAGTGTTCAAATATTCTGGTTCTGTCTAGAATTCCATCTAGTCCCTCTCCCTTTGGAGAGACCTAGCTTCCTGCTTCTGTCCACTAGATGGTGGCGGCAGGCTGTAGCATTTGTGCACCCAGCTCTCCCATCCAGCTCCCTGGGTGTTTTCTACCAGGAGAAAAACAAAGCTAAAACTACCTCCCAATCCTCCCCACATACCTGAGCCCTTCCCCTGGTTTGGCTATCAATGGCCTTAGCCCCTTTCCTCTGAGGACTGTCAGGTGGTTGTGTGGGGATTTATAACTGCAGGTGTAGTTCTCACTCCTCTGAAGTAGTCCACTGAAGAAACCCCTAGTCCCAGGTAAGAGGAGAATCAAGAAACTGAGGAATATGGTTCTTTTTGGAGTCTAGGGCAGAGTGGGACTCACAGCAGATAGATTGTTGCAGGGGCGAAAGGAGGTAATGAGCACCACAGTGCCTGGAATCAGTCACCCTGGTTGTCCTAAGTTTGTGTTGTATAATTTGTCATAGATTAATCTGGAAAAAGGACTACAAATTCCTATGAATTCAGTAAAAGGACGCATCTGCATACAAAACTGGGGACAGAAGCCTGGAAAAGGCTAACTTCCCACAGGTCCTCAGGAGTGGGTCCTTTTCATTGGGAAGGACTCAGCTCCAGTACTCTGAAACTTCTTAACCTCATCCGGCCTCCCCAGCCCATGGCTAGGTGAAGGTGAATTCCCTCCCAGCGGGGCCCAGGACAGGTAGGAGGAAACAGACAGTGGTGTCAGTAATCCAGATCTAGGGGCTGGAATCAGGGAATGCTCTGCTACAGAGAAAGGAATCCTCTTGACCATTGGACAGAGCAATGGGGATTTAAGTAAAAATGGGAACTGAGGGTCAGGAATGGAAAAGAGAGGCAAAAGAAAAAGGAGGAAGAGAGGCAGTCATAAACTTTTCCAACTGATGCCACCAGCCAGCAGGGCTTCCTGAAGGTGCCACCTGTGCCTATCATCTATTTTGTTGGGTCTTTTTATTTGCAGATTGGTTCCTCTCTCCCTAAGCATAGGCCAGTAAGTCTGGGCCTTCAAAAAGCAGCCTGTGAGCTCTCGCTTCTCTCACCCTTTTGGGCTCAGACTGTGGAAGTGACTGGCCCAAGTCACTTAGGGCCCAAGTCTCTGTTTTTCATCTCATATCTCTATGCCCTCAACAAGACTCTGTTTGAAAAAGCAGTGCTACAGTACGCTGCTCTTACTTGCATTCCAGCTGGCTGCCTGCTGGCAGACTGGCCTTCGCCTCTCTCCACAGCAACACAGTGCCTGCTCCTCCTTAGAACTGATGCAGAATATGCTGTTGTGCCATAGGCAAGGGTGACCTCCTCTGGGGTCTTGGAGGTCAGAATTGACTTTTTTTTCAATGAGCACTACATGAGCTGTGTGAAGCAGGAAATATCTGTGATGTGCTATGCATCGTGTGAGTCTCAGGCCAGAAGTGGGACTCTAGGAGCGCAGAATGCTAGGCCAAGTAGGAAACTTGGAGAGTCACTAGAGTGGGACCCTAACTCCTGCTGCACCTTAGAGTTACTTGGGAGCTTTCCAAAATGACGTTCCCCAGTCCCCACCTAGAACAACTGGAATCAGAACCTCTGGGATGGCTAGAGGGTCCATACTGTGTATTTTAATGCTCCATAGACAGATCTAAGGTACAGCCTGGGTTGAAACCCAATGGATCATCCTGGTCTCCTCTCTGCCAGGAAGACTCTAGCACACAGGAAGGACAGGTGCCTCCCTGAAGGCCCAGGGAGAGCTCTTGACAGACCAGGATTAGACTGGGGCTCCCAGCCTCTCGCCTGCGCTCTGCACTCACTATGAATGCTAGGCTTCCGGGTGGCTCCAGAGTTTCTCTGCTCTTCCCCCATGCCTTCTTTGAGTACACTGGTAGGTTGCTGTCCTAATTAATACATCCACAGTGCAACTCCTGCTAGGGTTGGCGAGAAAGACCAAAGTGTGACAAAGTCGGGTGGGGCCTGCCTTTCCTGTTACTCTGAGACACTGACTCCTATCACTCCTGACATCTCAGGGCTTGTGGTGGGCAGCACTTCTCAAAGGATGGAGACTTTTGGGGGTGGGGGTTGAGATAAGGTCTCACTGTGTAGTTCAGTCTGGTCTTGAATTCACTGTATAGTCCAGGCTGGCCTCAAGCTCATGGTGATCCTCCTGCCTCAGCCTCCTGAGTGCTAGGATTATAGGCGTGTGCCACCATGTCCAATGAGGACAAGAGACTTTGAAGCAATGGTTTTCAACTCTGAAGGCATCTTAGATCCACCTGGAGGAGACTTTAAAATATTGACACCTCATGCTACATGAGAAATTAATTCTGGACTTTGGCATCAGTTTATTTGTAAACTATTTGATGATTCTGATGTTCCATGAGGGCCCAGAATTACTTTATGGGTTCAGTACTCCCAGGATGTCAAGTTTAGGAGGTACTTAACGATGATCAGAGCCAAGCGCAGTGGTTCATGCCTGCAGTCCCTACTACTCTGGAGGCTGAAGCAGGAAGATCACCAGTTCAAGCCCAACCTGCACTAAGCAAATTAGTGGGACTGTCTCAAAATAAAATGTGAAAAAAGGATATAGTTCAGTGTGAAGGCCCTGAGCTCAATCCCCAAAACCAGTAGGAAATTTAAAAGATACCGCAACGGGCTTAGGGGGTAATTTTTAGATAACATATCCTCTACATGTTTTGGGGGTTTTTTTGGTACCAGGGATTGAATTTGGGTCCTTGCGCTTGCACAGCAGGCGGCAAAACCACTGAGTAAATCCCCGGCCCTATTTTTAGATAATATAAAGAACTGCAAGTCAACAATAAAAAACAAACTAGACTTAAAAATGCCAAAGGACTTGAATAGATATTTCTTCAATGAAGATAGCTAATGGCCACTAAGATTAACTCAAAATTAGATACCTCTTTACACCCATTAAGATGGCTTTTATTTAAGAGACAAGGGAGAGGGAGAGAGAGTTATTGTCAAGGATGTGGAGAAATTGGAATGTTTGTGCATTATTGGTGGAAATATAAAATGGTGCAGCTACTATGGAAAACAATGTGGATTTCCTCAGAAAATTAAAAATAGAATTATAGTGTATCATGAACTTAATTTGCACTATGATTTTGAAGAAGATGGCCACATTTGTGTTTGTGTGGAAAAGATGGCCGCAGTTGTGTTTGTCACCTGATGCTGTTTGCAAACAAAAAACAAAATTTTGCCAAATGCTTCTGTTTGCAAACCAAATTGTTTGCAAAGAAAAGCATTCACAAACCAAGGTACCACTGTATATGCTCCAGCAATCCCGCTTCTGGGTATATATCCCAAAGAACCAAAACCAGAGACACAAACACATAGCTGGATGCCATGTTCATAGCAGCATTATTCACGATAGCCAAATGCCAGAAGCCACCCAAGTATCTACTGACAGATGAATAAAGTATGGCGTATAGTGGACAATGGCATATTATTCAGTTTTAAAGAGGGGTTAAAATCTGACACGTTACTTCCTGAATAAAACTTGAGCATGTTATGCTTAGTGAAATAAGCCAGATAAATACTGAATTATTCTACTCATGTGAGGTATCTTGAATACTCAACTTTACAGAAGCAAAAAATAGAATGGTGATCATTGCCAGGGTCTGGGAAGCGGGAATAATGGGGAGTTATTGTTCAGTGGGTACAGAGTTTCCCTTTTACACAATGAAAAAGCTCTGGATATGGATGGTGGTGATGATTACACAACAGTGTGACTAAATGTCACAGAGCTGTACACTAAAAATGGTGAAGATGGTTAAAAAAACAAATGTTAGTCCTGGGTCTTTTCTTTCATGACCTCCAAAAAGCACTTTAGGTTTTTCTCTCCCCAGTTGCACAGGACATCTGTGCTCCTTTTCTTTTCCTATGTGCTTCTTCCCGGCTGCAACTGGACATGCAGGGCCATGCCTCTTTGCTTAGTTAATGCCAAGCCCAGGACTTCCATGGTGAGGCCAGGAAGTGGAAGTGGATGTCCTGGAGCAGAGGGGCAGTAGCCTTGTCTGCTCTTGCTCTTCATGGGGCTCTGTTCTCATGATTCCTGTTGTAATCACATAGCTACCCCCAGGAAAGCTCAGCACGCTCTGGAAGGTGGTACAGAACAAGGAAGAGTGTAGGGAAGTACAGAAGAATGTAGCCCAGGAAAGCTCACCAGACTCTGCAGACAGGTGCCACCAGCAGCCTGAGAATGCTGAGCATGTCTACGATGCCACTGATTTACATTAAACTGGTAGTCAGCTTGCAAAAATACCTAACGTTTATTGGGCCAAACTGTAGGGTATGTGATAGGTAAATGCCTTCATACTAACAGATTAATCTTTTTCCATCTTACAGAAAAGGAACAGTCTTAGATTAGGTGACTTGCTCAATGTAGGAGACCTAGATTTGAGCCCAGCTCTGTCCATCTCACTCTGTCCTCCCGAGTCTGAAGGCATGGAGACTGGAAATTTACCCTTCACTGACAAGGCTCCCATGAATTAACCTGTTTGGCTGCATGAGGATTTGAAGACATTAACCCCATTACAAACACTGTACATACCACATTCTCATTCTCCCCTTCACCTCTGGCCCCACATGTTCCTTTCCCTGGGAGTAGGAGAAGCAATTGGAGACAGATTTTGTCCTGTGCATGCTAAGCCCACTAATAAAATCCTGATGCCCCCTGCTGGTGGTAGACGGAGTATGCAGCACTCTGGACAACAGGTTGAGCTTGGTGGAGCTGTGATAGGGGCCAGGTAAGCCCTGGAGCTGGTCCAGCCTGAAAGATTTTCTGCCCCATGGGAGCTCCCTGCACTTGCCACTGCAAGGAGATGAACTGCTAAAAAGTTATGGCTCCCTGACTTTCCTGTCCTTTGCTCTGGCTAGGAGAAGAGTTCTCCTAAAGTCTCTCTCTCTTACTTCTCAGTGTAATTCTGCATTAGCATCCCTAATTTCAAGTTTTTAGTTTACTCCACAATACCTAACATCATAAGAAGCTAAAATAAATAAAGGATGAGTTTTCCTAAAATAATTTCTTTCAGGTGGGAAGTAACTGGTTCCACACTACAGCAGGCTGGTCTACAATCCCTCTTCCTTGGTACCAGCTGTGTCTGTAATTAACCAGATGTGAGGCAGCCACTTTGAAATTTAGAACTTACTTCCTCCTAGAAGCAAAATTATACATGAGAGATGAATGAGGGTAAGAATTGGTTGCTACACTACCCGACACAATTTTATTTCATAATAACATTGCCAAATTATAGTATGTTCACAATGAAAAGTAGTTTTTAAAAGGTGTTTTTAAAAAATCACAGTACTGTTGAATAAGACTGAAATCAAAAATAATTCATTTGAATAAGAAATGTAATTAACTTACTGCTGCTGACACTTCTGAGAAAAAAAAAAGTTTAAATATAGATGAAGATGCATTGGTAGAGATCCTAAAAGGAACTCCTAATCATTTTTCAGAATTATAAAAAGTTAGAATTGAAACTTTCTCTTTTTATAATTGAATAAAAGTGGTCCTTGATTAGCTTTCATTTCACTTTGGAAAATGGATTCTTTGGGCTCTTGGAATCCTAAAAGGAGAAGCACCTGAAAAGTAGTCAGTTTCCCCTTCCCTTAATACAGGTAACCCTTCCACACTGTCCTTGAAAGCAGGTCAACCATGCATGACTTCAGCTCTCCCAGGGACTGGGAATGTATTACTTCTGGAAGAAGCCTGTTGGGTTTTAGTGCACTTCTCATGCTAGAAAATTTCCAATACTTAGCACTGAAAACTAGTGCTTCCTGCCCATCATTTCTCTAGTCTCTCCTTCCCATGTCCTAGTCCACCATTCCATTCTCCCTTTCCTTTTAACCTTTACCTGGAACAAAGTAATATGTTCATTAGATACAGGGCTGGTCAGTGCAGCTCAGTGGTACAGTGCTTCCTTGGCACACCTGAGGCCTTGGATTCCATCCCCAGCACCACACATGGATGCACGCATGCACACACATGAGACTTCTTTCCTAAGGTATAAGAACCTAGCAATTTCCCCATAAATACTTTGATTAAATCCTTAGCACAGAACAAAACATTTTTAATTAAATTCAACAATCCTGACATGCTTAAGCATGTGATTATTTGTTTGTGGATTAGTAGTCCTTTTAAACACCCTTGGTTTAAGCCCTGTACTGGACATGGAGAACACCCTGGTCTCTCACTAACAGACCTCTGACCTAGTGTCCTTTCTAGGGACAGAGCATAGAGGTGAGTGGCTTCCACTCTGAGACTCTCTATAGACTGGTCAGGTTTCTTTGTTTTTCTGGTAGTCATTCATACTCTGTTCTAAAATAGCTTCTTTTCCCCTTGCTCCTGGGGATCAAACCCAGGGCCTCAAACAAGCTAGGCAAGCACTCTACCACTGAGCTACATCCCCAGCCCTAAAGGGACATTTTTATTACCTTTCATTCCTGAAAGTTCTAAAACTGTCTGCTTTTTATTTTCTCTCCACACTAAGCATCTTTTGGTAAAATATTTGGCCCAAGTACCATATGCTTTTTACATTCCCATTCGTACTTCTATTTTGAAGTTTAATTTATTAAGTTGCATCGTATGAAATTTCTATTTTTGTAGTAAAACATGGTTAAATATCACAGTTTCAGAAAGTTCAACCTAATATGCATCATCAGCTTGCTTTTCCTTAAGAGGATCCTCATACCTCTCTGTGGAAACAGGGGAGAATTGGTCTGGTTCTCAAATAAACAGGACAGTGCATGGAGTGAGGAGCCACTTATTTTGAGTGGTGGTCACAGCATCTTCTTGGGCTTAGAGAAGCTGGTAAAAATGCCTATGTTAAAATTCCTGGGGAGCTCAAGGATGTCAAAAATGACTTTGGAATCATAAGGTTGGTCTTATTGGTGTGTGCACACGGTCATTCTTCAGAATAAAACATAGTACTGTGGTCCCATGCAGCAGGCTGTGTGGAGGGAGGAGGAGAGATGTCAGCATCACCAAGAGTCCTGGGGTAGAAGACCTTCATCTGGACCTGGCTCCTTTGCTGACCAGGGAGGGCACTCTGCTTTTCAGGATGCCTGTGATTGCACTGTGCCCACTGCAGATAACCCAGGATAACCTCGCCCCCTCTAGTTCCTTAACTGAGTCATATCTGCAAAGTCCTTTTGCCATGTAAGGTGAAATATTTACGGGTTCTGGATATTAGGAAGTAAGAATCTTTGAGGAGGCTATTAGTATTCTGCCTACATCTTCCTACCACTCTCCTGACCAGCCAGCTTGGCCAAGCTGTTCACCCATCAAGCCATGCACATGCAACTTCAGGGCCCCACATTTTGTTCCCTGTGCCAGGAACACCTCACACTCTCCATACCTGGATGGCTTGTGCCCCACTTCCTTCCTATCTGCTTACTGGATCATTCTTCCCTAATGCCCACCCTCTACATCACTCTGTGCCTCCTTCCCTGCCTTATTTCCTTCCTTGCCTTTATCACCACCTGACAAGTTTGTTAATGTTTGTTGTCTTTTCCTCCCACTGCCTCCTCCTCCTCTAAATGTCTCCACAAATACAGGGATTTTTATCACTGCTCCTATCCCCAGCATCTAAAATGGGGCTAGCACATAAGAAGTTCTTAAGCTGGGTACATGCCTGTAATCCCAGCACTCTGGAAGGCTGGGGCAGGAGGATTGCCAGTTCGAGGTTAGCCTAGGCAATTTAGTGATTTAGGAGACCCTGCCTCAAAATTTAAAAAAAAATTAAAATTCTTTAGAAGGGGAACTAGGGGTGTAGCTCAATGCAAATGTCCTTGGTTCAATCCCCAGTACTGCCAGGGAAAAAAAGTTCTCAGTAAATATTTATAGGAAGGAAAGAAGGAAGGACCATGCATGAAGGCCTCTGCATGAAGGCCCCTGCAGAGCCCTTGTGTGAAGGGCCAGTCTTAGCATGTTCACCATCTCCTAAGACCTGTCAAGGATGTTGGCTTAGACCTTTGTACAAGGGCATCAGGGTGGGAACAGGGAAATGACCTGATGCAAGGAGTTCTGACTGAGGAAGTCTGAAACCCTATTTCCTGGGAACTCTTCTCTGGGCTAAGCACCTCTTATTTATTTTGAATGGTTGAAAACTCAGAAATCGGAAAATCGGCAGTGTTTTTCACATCCCTCCTGTTATTCCTATTATTGGAATCTGCAGTAAACTGACCAGAGTTGCATTAAGGCAATAATCCACTTTCCATGTAATGTATCAGAATCTCTTCATTTGACCCAGGGAAGCCACAGGCTGCTGCACTGCTCTTCCTGCCTGTAGGAGGGGAAGTGGTACTGACAGTGGACGCTTGGCCATCGTAAGCCTGCCTAGATTGAAACTTAGAGTGACAGACTGGCACTTCTCACTACTCTCCTTTGGGAACACTTTGACCTACTTAGAAGTAAACATTTTCAGATATGGGTAGAACCTGGGGTGGGTTGTTTTTAGCAACTCTGGCTGCAGCCATCTTTCACTTTGATAAATAGCTCTCTGCTGAGCTCAGGATAGCTCAGGGGCCCCTCAGCCCAGAGCTCTGGAAACCTGTCCTTGCTGCCAGCAGCCCTGCTCTCTATTCCCACTCAAGAATATGAAGGTTGGCCATTCTTGGAAGACACTGGGTCCTCTGTGTGTTCCTGCAGTTTCCACCAATATTGCATGGACCCCCCCTCTACCTTGCGCCTGGTCTAGACCACCAGGAAATCAGTGATCTTTCCTTCCTGAAAAAAATGAGGGTGTTTGACAGGATGAGCAGGGGCTTAACTCTCTTGAGGATAAATAAGACAGAAAGAGGCAGGCCAGTGTCCGGTGAGCAGGTGTAGAAGAACACATTTACAGGCCAGTGATTGAGGTCATAAAGCATGAGCTTAGTCATTAGAATCCAGAAGCTGTCGCCAGGTGTATGGTGGCACCCATGAGGCCAGCAATGGTGTGGTGGTTACACCATGCTACACAGATAGTTAGAAGAGATCACTGTACATAATACTGGCAGTCATGTTTTTTTCTCTAGACATTACTATTAAAATAACACATATCACCTAGGAATAGTTACCCATGTGAACATCACACAAGTTCAAATAAATGTATATCTGGAGTTCAAGTTAAGTGTAGGAGCACTATGCATGTTGTATACCCTTTCTTTGATCTAAGGTGTGTCTGGTAATTTATGACTATTATCTCATAAAGAAGATACTTTATGTCCAGGCCTCAACTGTCTTTGATTTCTTTTTGCTGCCATAGAAAATCAACCGACTCCTAGAATTCACCCTGTTCTTTTTTGTCTTTTCTCAGGGAACATGTCTTACCCTATTTATATTTCCTATATAAATTCCCATATACAGGTAAGCTTGGTGACCTACAGATAATAGGTGTTTGAACATCTAATACCTGTTGAACAAATAAGCAATGCTGGGCAGGAATTGTATCATTTTAAGCCACAAATAGGGGCCAGGACTATGTTATTTGGAGAGAATCATGAACCATTCTGGTATTAGCAATCAGGCAGATCATAGGTCAAAGGGCTACACGTGGAAGATGAGGCTATAGGAACATGCATTTAGCAACCAAAGAGCATAGCAAGGCAGAATGCCAAGGGCAGTGTCACAACCCAATGATCTCAGCTAACAGGAGCCTGAGTTGTGAGGATCCCTTGAGCCCAGTGGTTCAAAACCAGCCTGGACAACAAAGTGAGACCCTGTCTCCAAAGGGGGGTGAGGGACAGGAGCAGAAGAGTGGGTCAAGGGGCCAATCATCAGAGTTGGAGAAAGCAAAGATTTGTGTCCAGTTGCTTCCTAAACTCTACCAAGCTGAGACTCTTCCTGAGAGTGGGACCTCAAGCCCCAAAGTCAGCAGTTCTTAGCCCTGACTTCACATTGAAATTCCCTGCAGAACCTCTAAAAAACTATAGATATGAAGCCAAGCATGGTAGCACACGCCTGTAATCCCAGCACTTGGAAGGCTAAGGCAGGTCCAGCCTTGGCTACATAGCCAGTTTGAGGCCAGCCTGGATTGACCCTGTCTCAACAGACAAATAACAACAACAAAAAACACTACAAATATTAATCTGATTCCAACATGAAGTTGGAGCAAGGCTGAGGCAAGTAGGGCTTGTCCTCTATATGCACCAGAACTGTGTTCACAACCTTCACAGGGCCTGCAAACACCTTTGAGCGGTGTTCTGTAAAAGGTTTGCACTGCATTTGGCATAGAAAGGAGGTTCTCACGTGACTCTCTCGCCCTGAGTTAGGGCAAAGTTGCTTTTCTTTATGTTTTTGGCCCAGACTTTCACCAAGAAGTGGAAGGAAGTGCTATGACATAAAAAAAACCTCTGCCTAAGGCCTAAAGAAAAAAGAATTGGCCATCGGCCTGTTTATGGAAAGGACAGATGCCTGAAGCCATGGTCCAGTGTCCCTGAGCTGTGGCCAACCTGAGGGGGAGAGGACAGGCAGTCACACTAGTACCCATG
Organism: Heterocephalus glaber; assembly: GCF_000247695.1. The sequence goes on from NW_004624731.1 coordinate 627,621, forward strand.
CCAGGCCTGGCTCTGGGGATCCCTCACCCAGTACAGTTGCAGGATGAGACCAGGAATTCCTTGGGGTTCCTTGTTGAGGAAAGTGGGGATGACACATAAAATGGACTTGGAGGTAGGTAGGAAGCCTAATTCATGTAAAATGGACATAGGCTGTGGGCATTGAAGACAAACTCTCCCAAAAATAAGAATGAGACTCAGCCATCTGTTTGAAAATTAAGAACAATCTAAAGATACTACTACAGTTCAGGGGTTTTTTGCCTCAACCTTGGAAGTGGGTGGGAAGGTGTTTGAAAACCTGGAAATTAGAGACATTCAACTGGCTTACACAAAAGGTTATATATTTCGTTTCTTCAAGTAAAGTACAGAGATAGATAAGGCTTTGGGGAAAAGCATGTCTAGTTATTCAGATGATGTCATTAGATCTCTCTCTCTCTCTCTCTCTCTCTCTGCCTCCTAACTCTGTGTTGGCTTCATTTCCAGGTGACTTCTCCCTACATGCACAGGGTAAGATTGCCTCCAGCTACTTTAGACCAGCATTTCCCCAACTTCAAAATCTCATGGAAATAGATTGCCGCTCTCCTGATAATTCTTGCTAAGGTCTCCAGGTTCATGGCCATTTTATGCACTTGGGTCGTGCACTAAGTCTCAATCAATCCCTACAACTCACGGCCAAACCCAGGTCCTGGGCTCATCCTTGGAGTGATGCAAGAGGGAAGATGTCCACTACACCCAAAAACATGGTCTGCAGGGTGGCTCTTCAAGAAAGATCAAAGTGCTTTTACAAACAGAAGAGGGCGTAGATGGCAAATAGATCAGGGAAAAAGTCACACTACATGAGTGGTTCTCAATGGTCCTTGTACCAACAACACCAGTGTCACCTGAGAACTTGCAGCAACGAAATGCTCAGGCCCAACTCCAGACCTACTAAATCTGGGCATGGAGCCCAGGAATCTGTGTTTTAGCATACCCGCCCCAAGTGGTTCTGATGCATCCTCAAGTTTGAGAACCATCATACTGCAGCAGGGGTTCTCAAACAATGCTGCAAGTTACAAACACCTGGGGAACTTTTAAACCTATTGATGCCCAGCTACACCCAAAGTCAATTAATCTGAATCCAGAGTGTGGGGAGAGAGAAGGGAGACTTGTACATTAATGGTTCCTGGAATCTCTAGCGAGCCTAAAAAAAAAATACTATTGGCTAGAATTTTCAAAAGCTCTCAAGTGACTCTTACTTTAAACTAGTGTTTAAAAACCATTTTCCTTCATTATCCATTCTGAAGTTTCCTGAAAACATTAACTTAATACATCTCAATGCAAGCTAGAGGATCTACACACCCATTTTCTTAAATCTTTTAACTCCTAAACTTGGTCAGTTATCTTTGTTAATTCAGTTTTCTTTTATATTCTTGGTGAGTTCATCCTAGAGGCTGGCTTTATAAGGACTGGAATTAGTTTTGTTCGTTCACATAAACCCATGCCTAGGACAGAGCCTGGCATATAGCAGACACTCAATGAGTGTTTGCTGGATTCATGAAGAGTTCCACAATCAGTGTCCTGCTAGTGCTCAAGACTTCCTAATAGGTTGTAGACATTGTCTAGCCCCATTCTGGAAGGCCGGTGATGAGAGCAGTGGGACTCTGGGGATCGAACTCGGGACCTTGTGCTTGCCAGGCAGGCACAGCACCACTGAGCTAAATCCCCAGCCCTTGGGACTCTTTAGTTACTGGTTTCCAACCCCAGAATGAATCTCTAACATGGCCAAAACTATGTTGGCCAAATCAGCGTAAGATGGCCAGAAGTTGCTAATGCTTTTATGTCTTTCTGTTGAGAGTAGGGTGGATTCCTGGCTCATAAGGGCCAATGGAAACATGCCTGGTGGGTTCATTTTGGATGTACAGGACTACTGTAGGGTCTGCTAACACTATGATTTCTATAATAAGAGTTGTGTCTTCACAAACATCTAGTCCAAGCCAGTTTCTATAAGATGATACCATCCGCTTCTGGCAAAGAACTGTGACAGAAAAGTGATCCAGTGTCACACAAACACAGAGGCCCAAAAGAAAGAAAGAATTAACTGAAAAAGGAACTAGGTACTCACCAAGCAATTTTTGTTTGTTTGCTTTGCAGTGCTATGGCTTGAACCAGGGCCTCATTCATGCTAAGTAAGAACTGTACCACTGAGCTATGCCCCCAGCCTCTTAACCAAGCAATTTTGAAGCATCTTTGAATTCCCATCAGAATACTCATGCGGTATCCCACAAACATGTACAATTTCTATGTATCAGTTTTTAAAAATTAATATAAGAAAATAAAAAAATGCTCGAAAGAGGTAGATGAGTGAGCATATGAAACATCACCTCTGAGACCACAGCTCCCACACTGTGGACAAAGCATAAAAGGTCAGCTTTAGAAAGGCTGTGCTAGCAGCACATGTTTTGGTCTGGGCTTGCAAACAGTAAGTAAATATATAAAGTAACTGGTGTCTTTAGTGACACAGAAGAGAGAATGATACTAGTATTGGAACAATCGGAACCAGGACAGCCCTGTGAGGTTAAGGAATAACTCAGACTGGCCAGGCAAGTGGGACTCTTGGCTGCAGGAGCTTTGGAACTGAACTTTCCCTATGCCTTCAGAGTTGGAAAGATCACCAGAGGCAGATGTCCTGCTTGACAGTGAGATGCTTTCATAGCTCTCATGCAGAGAAGCCATCACAGAAGTGGCAGGAAGAGAACCAGAGGCTGACTTTAGGTTAGGCTGACTTTTGACTTTAGGTTATTCTGGTTCTATGGGAATAAAGCTTTATAGTTTCTGCTTCTTTTTAGAGTTAAACAGTAAAGCTTTATCAGAGTGCATTCACTCATTTCTCAATTGTAAGGGCCCTACTTTATAAGATTTTGCTTTCCTTTTTGGTTAGGCTAAACAAGCTAACGTATGGAGAATACTGAGGAAACTGCTTAGCATGTGTAAATGTCCAGTAAATGTTAGTTATTATTACTCATTAAGTCATGCTACTATCATTTACTGAGCATCTACTGTGCACTAACCATGTGGCAGACATCTTGACAGCTAGATACGTAAAGCCCAAACCTAAGCATGGTATACACTGGGAAAGAAAGCCCCAGTTCCTGGAACCCCCAAAGCCTCAGCCTTTGGGGGGACCTGTTTTGTGCCAGTGCTTGTCTTTCTTGCAGGTGGGAGTTGGTTACCTGGGGACCACACTGCCAGCTTTTAATCCTCTCACAGACTTCCCCTCTTTCTGAGTATGTCCACTTCTTAGGCCCTTTTCCCTAAAGCTGGGCACCAAAGCATGGGAGAGACCCCCATGAAGTATACACATAGGGATTCATGGAAGGACCAGTTGATGTGGTCGAGGTCCGCTTCAGGGGCTTGAAGAAAGTAAGCTTGGCCTTAAACCCTGAGAAAAGATGGAAAGAAGGCTATATAGCTCAGGGGTGGAGCCTCGCATATCTGAAGCGCCAGGTTGGATCCCCATTGCTGCAGAGGAGAAAAGCATAGGATATAAGTAAAAGCATGGCAGATCCACGGGACATGTCCAGGGCGAGATGGTGACTGGAAGCCATCTGCTATAAGGCACTAAGCATCTTTCTAGCTCTCATTCACCAGGAACCACTCCACACCCCCCTGGAGCAGCAGAGTGGTGCCTCGGTCCTCGTCCTCACTTAGTTCCAGGAGATGCAAAGACCACCAATTGTCAGCAACACAAGTTCAAGCTTACCCCTAGATGGGAACTGGGACAAAATTTTCCTGTCAAAAATGCATACCAAATCTGATGAGTTTCAAAGCATTTGAGTACGGATATGACTGTACTTTCATAGGTGTCTCTTTAAATCCTATTAGCAATCCTATAACATAGGAAATTTTTCTGTCTTTTTTAAATGAGGAAATTACAGATCAAAAAAGTGAAGTATAGTGCCAGAGGTTTAACTCAGTGGTGCCAGCACCTGCCTGGCAAGCACAAGTTCCTGAGTTCAATGCCTGGTTTGGCAAAAAAACAAAAAGTGAAGTAACTGTTCTAAGATCAAACAGCTAGTCAGTGACAAAACTGAGCTCTGAATTTGGGTTTATGATGCCTAATTTAGAACGTGTTTGCATATCATCCTTCCACTTGCTGATAAACACTTGAGCCTAATGTGGTGGGGCCCACCTATCATCCCAGCACTGCAGGAGGCTGAGGCCGGAGGATGACAAATTTGAGCCCAGCCTGGACAACTTAGCAAGACCCTGCTCAAAACAAAATCTTTAAAAAGGGGCTGAGGTTATAGCTCAGTGAGAAGGCCCCAGGTTCAAACCCTGTACCGGGCAGGGCAAGGGGAGCAGGGTGAGGCACTGTTATAAAGATTGGGGTTAGAATTAAAAGGAAGGAAGGGTGAAGGGGAAGGAAAGGGCGAACCTGCTAGGGAGACAAACATTGTTGAGTTTGAACCTTCTAAATCTCCTTTCCAGCTTCTTTGGACTCATCTACTGGCATACTTAACACAGAGAGAGCCTTGGAAGGGTGGGAGTTGCACAAAAGCGATACCTGTTTTGTGCCTGGGGTTCTGTGCGCCCAGGCTCCTGGCGCTTGCCCGGTGGCCACAGCCACGCGCAGTGTTGCCCAAGCTCTGTGCCAAGGCCGGCAGTCCCCGCAAACAGCTGGACCTTGGAACTCCGCCCCGCGTAGGCCCTCCCTCGGTCAGTCCCTCCTCTTCTCCCCAAGGTGGCTCGGGCTCCCAGAGAGTCTGAAGTTTCTCCCTCCGCGCTCTCACCCGGCTGGCGCCGGGGCCATGCGGGAGCGCTCGGGCCGCGAGGCATCATGAAGGGCGGAGAGCGGGCTTACTCCCGAGGGCCCTCTTTGGGGTGGCTCTTGGCTAAGTGCTGCTGTTGCTTCCCTTGCAGAGGTGAGCGGCAGTCGGCCTCGGCTCCTCGGGTCAGCACGGCTGGAGGGGCTGAGAGCGAGGAAGGGAGGGAGCGGGCAGGCGGGCCGAGGGAGGCGAGCGGAGGACGCTGAGCGGCCCGGGGAGGGGTTTTGCTGAGAACCGTGCCCCGGCACGGTTTCCCGAGCCGAGCGAGCGCTCTTGGCGAGATTCTGACTTGGATGCGTCTGGGGGCGCAGTTACTGTCCTGCGACTTGGGTGTCGGGGCTCCAGCCCCTGGGGAGTGGGGAGGGAGACGCCGGCACTAGTGTCCCTCTCCGGAGCGGAGAGCGCTACGTTGGTCATTTACATGCGGAGCCAGCTTCGGGGTTAACGAGTGACTCCTGGCCACAGGAATGTGTTTGACACTTATCTGTGCACCAGGAACTGTGTCTGCCAAGTGACAATCTTCTTAGGGAACCTCAGAGGCTTTTCTCTGCCTGAGCGTTCACAGACCAGCATGTATTTGCAGCTCTGGGCCAGAGCTTGGCTCATTAATTAACCAAGAACTGTCTTTGTACCCAATTAGGACTGTATTTAATTATTCTGCTAATTTTAATGTTGTTGAGGAGACTTACAGGAAGCAACCAATTTCCCTAAAGCAGCCTGCAAAACAGGAGGGTGAGAAGGCTCTCAGAAGGAGAGTTCTGAATGGTGTAGCTCCCGCTGAATAAGAAAGTGGGACCTTGCTGGGCAGACTTTGAGCAGATGTCCCTACCACTGATGTCACTCGGCACTTCAGCTGGGAGAGTGGGGAAGAAAGACTGGTTCATGTGATTGAGAGTGAGAACACAGCCTCTTACTTGACTCTTGCCATTTTTGAAAATTTCACCTATGGGGCTTCTTGTTCTACCCCCGCTTATAGCTCCCCACCCAGTCTCCAGTTCCATCCTGGCCTGTGCAAAATCCCAGTGGGATTTTCTGGCTGAGTTACTAAAGAATAAACTTCATCCACACAACCCTTCACCATCCTCTATGCTCCTCACACAACAGAGCCCTGACCACTCTCCTTCCCAAACAGAATTATGGTCACAGAGGCCAACTAAATCTCAAGGACCTTTCCCCAGATCAGTGAGGTTTATAATCCTGGCATTAGAGTCTGTCATTCTCTGCATTGATTAGCACAGCCTGGAACAGTGTGCTATCCAGCTTTAGTCGATGAATTCAGATGGAGACGAATGTGAGAGGCCAGGGGACCTGGCAAGCCTCCTTTAGGAATATTCAAACCCAGGCTAGGAATTGAAGGAAGGAGGTGTTAAAGAGGGGAGGAAGCAGGAAATGACCATGGGGAATCTGAGGGGGTGGGTTTGCTCTGGAGGCTTCTCTGCCTTAGTATGAAGGGTTTCCAGGCAGGATTTCTTGGGAGTTCGTTTCCTGTTAAGGCGGAATGTGGGGCTTGGGCAGTGCCTATCCCTAGTCTCCGCAGCTGTCCAGATGTGGCAGCCCTGCTTCCCTACGGGATAATCCTCCACGGGTCTCTGGACTTCGGCGCTGTGAATTGCCCTGTCTGCTCCATGATGTTGTGTGACAGAGGGCAGGAGCTGGCTCCTGTGTGCAGACTGGGGATGTGGTGGCTGAAGGCTCTGTGGCCAGGAAAGGGTGTGGGGGTAGGTCTCAGGGCCCAGAACTAGAGGAGGCCATCACTGGGCAAGCCCCAAGTCCTGAGCAATAAAAGCAGCTCAAAAGGGAAAAGAAGGGTGACAGGGCCATGCCTCCTCATCTTCTCAGGAGCTCCTTACCCTTTCCTAGATCTTAACGTGTGGAGATGGAAAACTGGGGCTCAGACTCCAGGCAGGCTGAAGCGGTGGGTGGGGTGACAGTAGCTGAGGTGTTGGGTCACTCCCTGTGGCCTTCAGTTTGTCTAGCACTAGAGAGAGCTGGGAGTCTTTGCCTAGCCTTCGGACATTGATTTAGAGGCAGGCAGAGAAGATAAGGCCTCTGTCGGGCTTGAGTACCTCACCCTGAACCCCAGGGCTCTGTGGGAAGAGACTTACCCAGCTGCAACACAGAGCCTGTGAGGTGGCTGGACTGGAGAGTGTTCACAGCAAAGAACCCAAAGAACCGTCTGCCTCCCTTCTCAGCGAAACCAGTTTCTCTGGTCCCACAGACCTACTGCAGTTGAAAGGTAGTCTCCCTATTCTGCCTTTTAAATAAAGGCAGCTGCTTGTTTGGTCTCTCCCTGCTGAGAGAACTTGGCTGCCCTGCTTCTGGGGAAGTGAATGGGTCTGAACCCACTGGTGTGGTTCCCAAATTGAAAGAAGGAGTAGGGGTTTAACTGATTTCCTGTCATTTGGGATTGAAAGCACATCTCCTTCCAAAATCTGAGAAAGCGAAAGGAACCAAGAGGAAATGGAATGTTCTGGTTATTTTTGACTCAAAACTAAGGAAGCCATATTGGAATTTCTCTAGCAAATCCACAGTGGTTGTCATTGTTGTCACTGAAGCAAGAGTGGAAGATTTAATGACAGTACATTTGCAGCCTTTCAGTGTCACATTTGTGGGAAATATGAATGTAGTTAAAATTGTCTTTTGATTTGGAAAATGGAAAAAGGTGAAATGTTTTTCTCTTCCATTTTTTGGTTCTGTTGAGTATGGACACAATAAAGAGGTTTGAGGAAAGATGGCCTTTCTTTTCCACTTTGAAATTAGCACTGAAGGAGAAGAAACCTGAAAGGAAATAGAGATTAGGTGAGAAACAAGAAAGAAGGTAAATACCTTTATAACTGCCTTTTTGAAAGTGAAAAACCACAAGTGAGAGAATGGCATACACATGTTTGAAGGGTGATAAATTATGGAGTCACACTGCAGGGAGAGGAGAATGGCTTTGGCTAGTGAGACTGCCCCTTAACCCAGAAGAAGTGGGTCAGTTCGGGAGACTTCTTTAGTTATCTTAGAGTTTAAAAAACAACTTGTTTCAGAGTGACAAGAAGGATTTCAACTTAGATCATGGAACCTAAAGATTTTCCTAATCTTCCTAGATGGAAGCCAGTTTTAGAGCCTTCCGTTTTCTAGTCAGCTTATAATCAGCCCCTTGAAAACCCTTCCTCATCACCACCCTCCTCTGCTTCTCCTCTGAGTGCACGGCCTCGTTTATACTTGTTTATTGATGCTGTGGTATATCCCAAGCTGTGTACAACTGTGCCTTCTCGTTTGCACTTAGGACTGTTCAGCAGTCTGAGAATCTCAGAGTTGAGGAGGGAAGGGATGGCTTAGCCAAGCCAACTTAGTTCACCAGGAGGCACTTGCATTGCCAGCCCAGGGTCCTTTCCCAACAAGGGAGTGGGTTACTGTTTGATCTGACCCCAGAGGTGTGGATAAAGGTTACAAGGCTTCACAGGGCACCCAAAGTCATCCTCATCTCTATTTGTTTCTTCTTTTTTTCTACCTGTTCCCAGAATCCTTAACCAGGAACTTTATGGCTTAATGTGAATGTCATATTTGTGGCCTGTTAAATTAACATAGCTCATCTTATTAACTGAGTTGGATGCATGAGACCATAAGCCAAGTTCCTTCAGAAAGATTTGGTAACCTGGAAGAGCCCTCCCAGTGACACTCATTGTTGTTCACTTTAACTCACCATTCAAGGACAAAATCCTTGGGGCCATAGTACTTTTCCTTTCATTGCTTCATCTTCTGGGAAGCCACTTTACTATGGTGAAAACTTAGTTGATCGGGCCAGGGATTTAGCTCAGTGGTTTCGGCGCCTGCCTCGAAAGCGCAAGGTCCCGAGTTCAATCCCCGGTACCAAAAAAAAAAAAAAAACCTTAGTTGACCATTTAGCATGCATCTGTTTTCCCATCTGAGATATAACTGGGGAGAGGTACCATATACACATACTGTCCCCAACCCACACCCTATGCTTCTCTTTCCATATCTGACTCTCTTAACTACTGAGTAGTAACAGGGCCATCTGTCATTACCCGGATAACAGACTGACTGCCTGTCATGCATAGCCTAGTAGAAATGAGGGTGTATGATTTAGATGGGGTGAGGCAGAGATGGGGAACTGAAGCCATATTGCCCTTGCCTGGTGCAACTATGTGTCCACCAATCACTGAGAGTCCTGTAGGCATGGCACTACATGCTTACATGTTTGCAGTACATAATGTGTTCATTCCTTGTGGGGAGTTGGTGCGTGTACATAACACATCTTAATTCCTTTTATCATCCCGTTTTCCTTCTCTCCCTCTCTCTCTGTCCATCTTTGATTCCCTTCTTCTTCTTTTATTATTTTTTTTTTACATTTTCACAGGACATAATGCAAAGTAATTTGGAGTAAAAACAACCAAGCACTGGGGGTTGCTCTGAGCCCACACAACAGTGCCATGGGCATGCCTGACTGTAGGGTCAGTGTTCCATTTCATAATGTTCCTGTCCAGAATCTCAACACTGTTCTCTTCTGCCCTGAAAATACACCCCATCTATCTTAAATACTGCTCCTCATTCAGTGAGTGAGTGGCTCCAGGGCCCACCTCTCCAGCACACCAACCCCCAGACAGGCCATTCCTAAAGTAGGCTCTAGAAAAGGCCTGGGTCTGAAACCCTGGAGGCTTCTGCAACAGAAGGTGCCAGTGGAGAAGTGAGAACTGTGAGGGACCTTGGGATCTCTTCACACCTTCTCCTTTTCTGTAGGAGGAAACTTAAATCCAGCCATTAGTAGCAGAGTCAGAATTAGAGCCTTTTCTGATGCTCCCTCCTCAACCTCGTTACTCCTGGGTATGGAGGCAGAGCTGACCCCACTGGGAAGGGCAGTGACTGTCCCCAAGTGACTGGTGCTGGGATGCTGACTGAAATAATTTGTTGTTCTTGGATGACTGTGCTGCCTTCCTGGCCCCAGGGATTGGGCCTGCCTGGTCTGCTTTAAGGGACTCTTGTATCCCCTGAAGATCACAGAGAACAGAGCAGATACCAAAATAGCTTGTGTGTATTGTTCTCAGTAAATACTTATGTTTTCCCTGTTTTTTTCTCTCCCTTTTTCTCCTTTCTTGTCCCCCTGTTTGTTTTGTTGTGTTGTGTTTCTGTTGTTGAGACAGGGTCTCATTGTGCTGCCCAGATTGTCCTCCAACTCCTGAGCTTAGCTGATCTTCATGACTCAGCCTGCCAAGTAGCTGGAACCACAGGCATGCACTGCCATGCCTGGCTTGTCCCCATTCTTGATGTGTACCCTTTCAGGTAGAAGTGAATCAATGAAGTGCATTCCTATCATTCCATCTTTGATTGTCCCTGGTTTTTATATAACACACAGTGTTTTGATTCATTTGACAAATGTTTATGTACTGACTGCATGCCAGCCCTGCACTGGGTACCTGGGAGAGGACAGGAATCATAGTGGTGTTTACTCCATTGGGCTGCTGTGAGGAATAGTTAAGATAATGTCCATGAGGGCCTTAACATAGCACCAGGCATGTAAATTGCTTTTTAAAAGTGCTGCTATTAATGATAACAGTAATACTAGACATAGACTCATCCCCAGGAGACTCCAGCTAAATGTTTGTGGGTGTTCTAGGTGACAACACTATCGATCTAAGCTCCTTAGCAAGTTCATGGTCTTGGCTCAAACTGTCATGGTCTATGCTGAGCTTCAGTGCGTAGAGTTGTCACCAGAGGGGAAGAAAGCTTGTCATCACCTTTCTTTTCATTAAACCGATTTAAGAAATACTTGATGCTGCTAGTATCAAAGCCACTGTGTTACATAAAAGAAGATACAACAGAAGACTGGCAAGAAGCCCAAGCATACCTGGGTTGTCTTTCTCTTGGGGAAAATATAAGGTACTGGAGAACAGAGACCCCGTTTGTTTATTTGTTGTTTTTGGTGCTGGAGATGGAATCCCAGTCTACCTCTGAGCTGTACCCCAGCCAGCTACACTGTTTTTGAAGTTCAGGTCCTGAGGACATCAATTCCATGAAAAGACCAGTCACTTTTGCTTACCTGTACTTTGGCTTTGGCTTGCAGTCTCCTCAGCCAACATTTATTACACATCTTTTATGTTTCTTCTTCAGTCTCTTTTTGCCAAGATCAAAACTACAGCCCACTCCTCACAGGCAGTTATTCCAGCCCTATGGTTCTGGACATTTTGCTAAGTTTTGGCCAATGTCTTCTGTTCCTCATAGACAAGGGATAGGTGGCTTGGCTCCCTGCCTGGTCTAGTCAGTAATTAATGGGCAAATCTTTTCATTTTTTGAGGTTGGCACAACTGTCCACATTACACTTCCTGGAAGGAGGCAAGCCCTGGTTACACCTGTGAGGCAGCAGGGAGGCTGCCAGGTGACTTGCCCCACAAAAGAACAAAGATCAGAGTTACTGTACAGGTTGTTCCACGTTCTTCTTGCTAGCCTCCATGGTGAGGAAATTGTCCAACCGAAAGGAAAGGAAACCCCCAAAGTGACAGGAAGTGTAACCCTTTTAGTCTGAGGTTGAAATAGCACCTAGTAAACACTGCAGTCTCCAGCTCTCTGCCCTTCCCTGGGACTAGGTGGTTGTGGAATATGTCTTCTCTCAAGCTCCTGATATATCAGGAAACTAAGTAGTTTCTCTCTCCCTCCATTAGAATGTTCATGTTGCTCCTGTGGTTAAGAATGTTTTCTTTCCCCATCCAAAGGTGAACCAAGCTCTACTGTTAAAAATAGTTGCAAACACTCAGCATCTGCCCCAGATTTTGCCTTCCAGTCTCACACCTGTGCAGTGCATCATTTCTACCCTCTGTCCACTGACGGAATGCTGTCTCAGAGTGTGGTCAGCCAGGACTGTGATGGACTTGCAGACTCTTGGGCTTGGGACCAGAAACCCAGGCATACCTAGCAACCTGGGATGTAACAGGCACTCCAAGTGGCCATAGCCCACACTCAAGTATGAGGACCACGGACTTGGTGCTGCTGACTTGGAGGGAAAAGACAGATTTCCTTGCAGGCTTTTCTCGTTTTGGTTTGTTCTTTTCACTTCTCTTTCCACCCTCTGCCTCTCTTCCCTCTTTACCCAAAGAGCTGTCTTATCAGCACACCACTAGATCCACATGCTATCATGTGTACATATAATTTGTTTTTGTAATCAGACTCCTTATTCCAGATTAGTTCTAATGTTTGCAATTACAAACAGAATTGCAATAATCATTCTTTTTTGTGATACTGGGAATTGAGGCCAGGGCCTTTGGACTGAGCTGCATCCCCAATCCATTTTTAAAAAATAGAAAGTAGATCTTACTAAGTCACTAGTTATCCAGGCTGGGCTCAAACTTTCGATCTACCTGCCTCAGCATCCAAGGTGCTGGGACTACAGATGTGTGCCATCATGCCCAGCTGTAAGGACCGTTCTTCTCATTGGCTTGGCACATACCCATAATCGCTTCCTTAGGATGAGTTCCTAGAAATGGGATTCTTAAAAAAGAGAACAACTATAATTTGAAAACACATTGCCAGTTACCCCTGACTTCACACCCTCCAAAAGGAAAAGTGCACTGTGTTTTATTTTAGGAGGATCTATGAAAAATATCCTCTGGGATTAGGAATTTTATGTCTCCCCAACTGTTTATTTCTGTTTACATTTTCTGAATTAACTTAATTCTTTCTATATGAGGAAACACCCTGGCTGAGATTATAAACAAATGCCTTTGATTTTCAGGCTATGTACTGATATGTGGGGTATAAAATATATCTAAATACATTTTATTTTTGTTCTGGACTGCAAGGTAATAAATATATCACAATGATTAAGAGCTTAGATTCAGAAACCAGAATGAATGAAACCAGATGAACCAGCTCTTCTGCTTAGCTATGCAAGTTACATAAACTCTTTGCCTTAGTTTCCTTGTCTGGAAAATAGAAATGATCATGAAATCTGTTCTTGGGGTTTTTGCAAGCTTACATGAGTTGACAGATGCATATCACTTAAATTTGGCACATGGGAAGTGTTGAAAATATTGGATTATTATTAATGAGTACCTAGAAGTCTCTATGCAGTATGCTAGCTGTCATGTCCAAATGATTTTATTAGTTCCTTAATCATTTGGGAAATTAAGCTGAGCACTTTTTGTGTCATTCCCAATATATGAGTGCTGTGTGGCAGTTACTGGACTAGTGCTCATAGAAAATCTAAGATACTCCCCTTCGCCCGAAGATCTTATAATCTGACTTGGGAGCTGACCATAAGTGTGAAACCAAATAACAAAACAAGAATTAGACTAAAGACAATAAGAGGACCGAGCTCCAAGTTCCTACCTGGTTGTTAGTTAAACTAACCATGGAGCTGATAGGAGCATAGTGACCTGTGGTTATCTGGGAGGACTTCCCAGGGGACACAAATTTCCCTGTGCATGAAAGGACAGGATGGGTTTTTAAAGGACTGAGGATTTCATGTGAACAGAGGAGCAGGGACATTCAAGAGACCAGAGAGGAAACAGGTCTGCTGCTGTCTAGAACTGCGCTGTCCAATCTAGTAGCCACTCATCCCATTGGCTATTGAAGACTTGAAATGAGGCTAGTCTAGATTGAAATGTGCTGAACACACCAGATTTCAAAGACTTGGTACAAAAAACTGTAAAACATCTTACGTTTTATATGGATTACATGTTGAATTGGTGATACTTTGCAGAGACTAGGTTAAATGAAATATATTAAAGCTAATTTTACCTTTTTCTACTTTCTAATAGTAATTTGGGAAATAATATTACACTATATAGTAAATTGCTTTCATCTTTGTAGACAAGATAGTGAAATGTAGAATGATCCTGCCATTTGGAGACAGGGACAGGGAGGGTAAAGGACTGGGTCATGCTGAGGAGAGACTCAGCTCTTTGGAAGACATATAGGATAGTAGGGGCCTCTGAACTGGAAATGACTCTAAGGTTCCTAAAACTGTATCTTAGCCACTTTTCCAGATTTGATCTTTTAGAGATCTGTCCCACAGTGGCCACTTCCATGTGATATTTACAAATATACAGAGAGTTTCAAGGGGCCGTCTACCTCTGGAGGACCAAGTCTATCTGAAATCATAATGTGATTCTTAGAACTAGAGCTGACAAGTAGATCCAGCTGGTCCTGATGAAATCAGTCTACCCCTCTGTCCCAGAATATCTAAGTGAGGCCAGAAGACTTTCTTGAAACCTCCCAAGGGCCTTCCTGTGACTTTCCAAGTCAGATGGAAGATCAAGGCTAATCTAAAGCCAGGCCTGGATAGCCAGTGTGCCCCAATCTAATCAGGGTTCCATGCATCCTTACCAGAGACCTAGCAAGGTCTGTGGCTGCTGGAGTAATACTTCTGACCAAGACCTCCTAACTTCTGGTCATTGATGCTTCCTCCAAGAACTGGGAGATAATCAGAAATAAAAATAGAACAAGGCTCTGCCTTTGTTAACTTACAGTGTAGAGAGGGCCATAGATTGGGCTGTCTCTCTGTCTCTCACAAATACACTTTCGAAATGGTCTCAAGAGAAAGAACAGCGTACACTTAGAACATATGGTGGGGGAGGGGAGGAGGTGGGTTTTGGCTTGGGCAATAGGGACCCCATCTGAGGAAATGACATACATACCAAGGGTCTTGCTGCCACCACCATTCTGGCCCCCAAGTGGGTACTGTTTGCATTCTGGATCAAGTTTAAAGAGTCTCCCTAAAAGGTTTTGCTGAATAGTAGAGGCAAATATAAAGGAAATAGAGTAAAAGGAACTTAAAACCAGATGGCTTTGTGGCATATATGGTGTTGAAGAGCTTCTAGCTTGCTTCAAGAACTTGTATGGGCTGGATGTAATGATGTGCCTGTAGTCCTGGCTACTCAGGAGGCTGAAGAAGCAGGCCTGCTGAAACCTAGGAGTCTGAGACTATCCTCGACCACATAGCAAGAGCCCTCCTCAAAAGAAAAAGCAAAAGCTTGTGTGCTATTCTTGGGTCTACAAATATCTGAGGCACCTGTGTATTGCCCACAAAGGATCATTGCTTCAGCCCAGCATGCTTGTAGAGCTGTCATCTTGTGACCTAGGTGAAATCTAGATTAAAAGGTCAGGTCCTCACTCACCATCACTGACCTCCCACTTGTCCCTCCTTCCTGCCCTGAGGTGCTGCCATCTGTAGCTGCTGCTCTTGCAGCCTTACAGTGCTGTCATGACCTGAGGGCAGGTGTCAGCTGAGCCAAGTGCTACTATCTGGGAACTCTCATAGACCTGCTTCTGTGACACATGGGACATTGCACTTAGTCATCTTTACAATCTTGTCCAATTCCTGTTGCATAAAGGGATTTAGAAACCAGAGATAATCCTGCTCTTTCACTTGGGTTCTGCTTGAAAGACCTCAGCAACATTTCAACATTGTTTTTCCTTTTCCTAGCATTTCTAATTTCTAAGTTCTCATTTCTTTATGCTTTGGTTTGGGAATTCCACCCTCTTCCCAATTAAACTTTCAGCCAAATAGTGCTTCCATCTGAGAGTGCCAGCAGCCAACTCCACCAGAGCAGCTGTGGATCTTTTCACATAGTCAACATCCCAGCTCCTTCCTAGGAAGGTGGTCAGTCTAAATTTAGCTCTGACCCTTCAGCCAGCAGCTCTACAGACCAGGGCTGCAAGAGCAAAGGCAGAGCTGGACTGTTCTTAGAGTGGGGTGTGTGTGAGTGTGTGTGTGTGTGTGGACACGAGGTAGAAGGGAAGGAAAGGAAGGCTCTTCAAGGGCCTTGTCCAGCCATGGGGGAGGAAGAGGAGGAGTTCAAGGTGGGAGGTTAGAGTCATTCTTGGGGCTGCTGGAGTATCCTAGCTTGGCTAGGCACCTTGGTGAAAGTCCACCAAACTCTCCACCCTCTCAGGTTCCTCCCACTGCAGAGCATCAGTGACAACTCACCTGGGTTTGTAATTACCAGGGCTTCTTGCCAAGCATTATGCCACAATTACATGCTCACCCTTGTCTCCCATTCCAAAGTTGCTGCTTCCAAGTTTATGAGCTACAATTCACATGTTGTCTTATATTGATCTCACTCTTATTGGCCTGCCTGACTTGTATCTTTGTGTAGCTGGCATCTTTTTCTGTATCAATGGGTGTGTATCACAGAGGAAGGAAGAGGGTAATGTCTAAAGTCCTAGTTGTTGAGTGACTTTGCCAAGTATTAAAAATGTATAACTGTAAATCGATGGAAAGAATTTAGCTCATAAAATTTAGCTGGTATAGATTTAGTTATACTTCTAATTTGCATGTTTAGTCACAATTAGCATCTTATGTGCCATGAAATTCATACAGATATGGGTTTTTTGGAGAGTAACATCATTATTACTCAAATGAGATAATCTTTATTTTTCCATTTGGTCTCCAGTAGCCATTTGGGAAGTAGTTTAGAGGAAGGTTTAGAGGGCCATCTTGAATATATGTGGCTGTCCTTTTGCCTTCACTGGAAGTTGAGAGGAGAAACAGACCACAAAGCTTCTGGAGCCAGAGTTCTAGTTGGAAAATGTCCAGTTTAGTATCACAAATGGACTTGACCAAGAAGGGAACATGGGCCAGTTGGCTCTCTGATGCTCACTGTCAGTTCTTGTAAGTAAAATAGAGCTGTTCATGGGCAATTTTTTCTTTATTCAGGTCTCCGAGCAGTGCAGGGATCAGGGAGGGTCAGAGTGAGCGTCTACCTGGGTGTTCGCACTCACTAAGTGGTGCATTAGTCTCCTTTCTTAACTTCTTTGTGCCAGCTTCTTCCCCTGTACACTTAGGAAAATACAATGAAAACATGTTTGCACGATTGCTCAGCATAGTTCCTGGCTCCTTGGCACCTAGGATGCACTCAGCAAATGCTAGCTTGGGAGCAATAACATTCTGCCCACTGTCAGACATTTCTGTCTTACAGGGCCAGAGTTTTAAATGAGCCATTAAGTGGAATAGGGTAGATTAGTGAACATTTTTCAAAGCTTTCAAGGAAAACAGACATTTTGCCCAGTTCTTGAGCCCTAGGAGTATCCCTGTTTAAAACAAGTTGCTGATCTGGTGGAACCTAGGGCTGGTTTATGGTCACAGTTTTTATTAAGAAAGAGGAACGTTTTTCTCCCTGTTCATGGAGGCCAATGTGTTAGGTTCTTGAGCAATTCTTCAGCAGTTCACTTCTAAGGACCTTCTTATTTATTTATCAGCTTATTTTGTGCCATTGCCCTGTATTCATGTTCAAAGGTGATGATTGTGTACATGTTCCTTTAATTATTATGATTATCTGATGTGCTCCTGTAAATATCTGACTCCAAAATTTCTGTTATGTCATCAGCATCTCATCAGAGCTTGTTGTATTCAGTAACCACATTTATCACTTTTAGATAAAAACAAAGAAATGATTTTTTGGTTAAATGTACTATTGGTTTGAGTTATAGTTTACAATGGGCTTTTTGCAATAGCAAAGTTCACTGTATGTTCAGTAGTAAGGAGGAAGTCAAGAATTCCCCCGAACTTACTTTCCTTGGGGCTCTCTGCTCTGTTTAGGTCATGTCTCCATTGCTGAATTAGTCCGCATGGTCCAGGCAGTGAAATAGTTGAGTTAATATAGAACCCATACCCAGGAGTGAAGATTGAGCAGAGACAGGAGTTTCACCCATAACTGGCAGAAGTCTGGGGGCTCTTAGGAGAGATGTGAGTATGGGGAGGCAGCCAGCAAATATCCTCTAAGCTGAATGTCCACTTAGATCTGTTGAGAGACTGCAGTGAATTTAATTTAAAAACAATAGGGATCCCTCTACTTCTCCCGGATAGTTCACAGGGCAGCAAGACCAGCTCTTCCAGAGGAAAGAGGAGATGTTCTGCCTTGTGAAGTGGTGATACATCTGTGTTTTGGAGGATTAGGAGGGATGTTCTTCATCTAAGCATTTAGACAAAACAAATAGCATGAAGAAGGCCTGGATGGGAATGGAGTGGATAGAAATGATGAAAACATAGCAATTTATGGTGTATGACTATAGGATCTGCTGGTCTTCAGCTTTTGAGACTCATGCTTATACATTTTAGAAAAAATATTTTATACAGCTTTCTTCTTAATTTCAGAAAGAAGAAGATGGAGGCTCAGAGAGATTAAATTACTTTCCCAAGAGCCTGTGGTTAACAAGTTGAACCCTGGCTTCTTCTCAATAGTCTGCTCCCTCTCCCACTGACCCTGCTGCCCAACTCATTTCCAATCTCTGTCTCAAGTTCTTTTGTGTGTTTTCTTTTATTACTGCAGTAGAATCTAGCACAGTTCCACATTGTGTCCCTGTAATCATGGGGTGGGCTCACAGTTCCAGAAGCAGCTTTTTCTGTGAGATATTAGTTTTATTTGCACGTATAAACCCTGTGCCGCCAAATCTCTTAACATAAGCATTGCCTGGCATACACACACGCGCTTTTAACACCCTAAATAGCAGAGACCTAGAAATGTTTGTCTACTTTTGCCAACATCTGACTGTGATTATCTTTAACCACAGTCACATTTGTTTGTCTCTTAAAATAGTATTGACTCTCCTGAGGAGGCTGCTTCAAGCCATGCCCGTCTTCCTGGAGCCCTGTCTGTTCAACCTGCCTTCCCCTATGGCAGTAGTAGCCAGTGACTGACTTCTGTCAACACTCTTGAGTCCTTCTTCAGTAGACTTGTCCTACTGACTGGTGGATTTCACCTCCTGGAGCCCAGAGGCATAGTTCTCCTTGAGATGTTGCTTTCCATCCTTCCTTCCAGTCTCTGGCTCTTGCCCAGGGCCTAGGCCCTTATGCAGGGGTTGATTTCTCCAGAGGAGAGGGGATGACTTTTGGGATGGCCCCAGCCAATATTTGACATTCACTATCCCTTCTTGCACCCTCCACCAGCAAGGCTGTTAAAATTTTGTGTCCTTGTTTTGGAGTTCTGCCTCAGATAAAGTCAGGATTCCCATATGCTGGTCTGTTTGGGTTATTTTGCTTTGAAGTAAAAGTTGACTCATTTTGACTTTCAACTTGATGGGGGTAAAAAGAGGTGAATGAAGAAGGTGACTTTAATTTATAGTTTCTATCTATCCTTACTGTTGCCCTTGCCTAATGATGCATCCCACCAAGCAAGGAACATCTACTCCAGGTAGAGCAAGTGGGCTTATTGAAGAGTCTTTCTCAGAGCCTTCACCAGAATAAAAGAAATGAACATCAGCCCACACATACATGGGATTCTATGCTTACACTTGGATTCCATCACTAAGAGATCCCTTTTCTGAAACGGGGTGATGTGGGTGGCAGACCAGAAACCCCAGAGTAAGTGCCCTGAGCAAACTGAGACCAGAACTGCCTCCTGCATTTCAGGTTTGCTCTGTGGTGGGTGCAGTGGGTTTCAGAGTAGGGCTTGGAGTTCACTGGCCCTTGGATCCCTGGCAGATGCCACTGAGCACTGTATTTCTCTTCCCAAACCACAAAAGTTATTTCTACATAACCTTGTGATAGTAGATTTAAAAGTTGAGGTGCTTAATGGTGGAAAATAGATTTGGGAGATGAAGGTTTCAAATGAGCTCTTGAAAGCCCTATAAATATTTTTATGATCCTTAAAATAAATTATCCTATTAAAGAAAGAGAATGAGTACTGTGCAATTACAGTCTATTGGGTTAGAAATATTTCAGACATTTTCCTAACTCAAAATTTGAACCAGATAGTTTTTAAATTCCATCTTCATGTGGAGATTATAGGTGCATTATCATGTGGTGCTTGTCTGAATGGGGCCCAGAACTATAAAAGTGTAGCCTTTGGAGCCCCACAGACCTGCCTTAAATCCTGGCTCTGAGACAAAACTTAACCTTGTCATGTCACAGTCTTGGTAGAAAAAAGGAGGGAGTAACTGTAGATTATGCGGAGTGTTGTCCATGTTAGGCAGAAAGGTCAGTAAAATGCTTAGCATGTTCAGCATGTTGTATGTTCTCAACAAAGGACAGCAATAAGAGATCAGTGTAAGTAGAAATGATGGTCAGACAACAGCGTGAATGTGCTTACTGCCATTGAATTGTACACTAAGTAGTCGTTAAGATAGTATCTGGGCGTGCTGGCACACATCTGTAATCCCAGGACTCTGAGAGGTTGAGGCAGGAAGATCATAAGTTTGAGCCCAGCCTGGGAAACAGTGATTTAGTGAAATCGCATCTCAAAAATAAAAATAAGAGGGCCAGGGATTTAGCTCAGTGGTTCCGCCACCTGCCTCACAAGCATAAGGTCCTGAGTTGGATCCCTGGTACCAAAAAAAATGAACAAACAAACAAAATAATAAAAATAAAAATAAGGAAAAGGCTAGAGATGTCGCTCAGTATGAAGGCCACAGGTTTAGTCTCCAGGATTGAAAAAAAAAGATTAGGATGGTAAATTTTAAGGTACTGTGTATATTTTTTTAACCTCCATTAAAAAATATTTTAAATTATACCCTCCCAAGAAAAGGCAAGTGGGTTTGTGAAAACAATTTATTAACATATACAAAATACGAAGGAAATTTACCAAATATGCTAATTAAAGGGTTCTAAGTGATTTATTTTATTTCTTTTCATTTTTTTTAAATTTTCCAAAATTCTTGCGATGAAGATTACTCTTATAACTAGAAAAAAAATAAGTTACAGTAACAGCTTAAATAAATAAGAGCATAAGGAAGTAAAATAATGACAGACCACCCACCACCCACTTTGTGTGTGTGTGAGTGTGTGTGTGTGTGTGTGTGTGTGGATACATGTGTATATGTGATACTGGGGATTGAACCCAGGGCCTTCACACTGAACTACTGAACTGCATCCTCAGCCATTTTGTTTGTTTGCTTGCTTGCTTGTTTGTTTGCTTTTGAGACAGGGTCTCCCTTGCTAAGTTGTCCAGGCTGGGTTCAGACTTAAAATCCTCTTGACTTAAAAGCCTCCCAGGGTTCTGGGATTATAGGGGAGCATCACAATGCCAGCTCCACTCAGCACTTTTCAAGCAATTCCCAAGGCTCTTCATTCCTAGCCCCCTTCCCCAGTTCAGGTCACAAGTGTAGCCCATCCCTGCCCCAACCCTCCCTTAGACAGCTGTGTACCATTCCATGGCCATAGTACT
This sequence comes from Heterocephalus glaber, assembly GCF_000247695.1. The sequence continues at coordinate 648,520 of NW_004624731.1, forward strand.
GGAAAAATTGGGACAGTCCAGGAGGTTCCTGGGGCCCCAGCCCTCTAAGCCATGGTGACTAAAGGTGCCATGTCAGGTTTTTGACTCCTGACTCCTGTATAGTTTCAGTATGTTGGGTTTTTTAGGAGTCATGTAGTTGACCAAGATACTTGTGCACCAGGGGCCTTTTTAAGCCCCTGTGCTTCACCTCCAGCAACATGATTTCCTAGAACACCAAGAGCAAAGTGACAGTTGGATCTGCCTATAATCCCATCCCTTCCTATACACATTAGTGAGATCCCCTCTACCCCAATGCACATGTGTACACACACACAGAGTTTTCCTCACCACTTTTTCCAGCACCTCCTCAGCGCTTCATTGGAATGCCCATTCCAGTTAATCACCACCTTTACCCTCTTGGATTATCTCAAGCCTCTGCAGACTGCTTCTGATTATCTCCATTATGAATGGGTTAAAGGTCTGACTTATGTGTTTATGCATTCATTCAGCAAACAGATACTGACCCTAAATGTACCAACACTTCAATTTAGAGTTGTACTAAACACCCAGAGAACTAAAATCTCTTTGGTTGGAGTTTGTGCACCAAGGGGACTAGGCTTTGGGGTAATTACCACATTGCCTGTGTTTGGAGCATTCCTAGGTCCTTAAACTTTGGCTCTAAGTAACAGTTACATGGCAGTGTCTCCTCGATTATTTGAAGGTCCCATTGGTGACTCACAGAGGAGGGAGCTGCCTGAGAGCCACGCAGCCCAAGGTCTACTACTCACCTGTTTGAGGAGCTCCAGCTCATGCACGGTGCATTCACTGAGCTATGAATGCCCAGGCAACGAGATCCGTGGCAACAGTTCTAAGTCCTTCTCATGGTCCTGTCTCCTTAAAAGTTCCGTAAAATATGGGAAGCTTAAAAGACAAGTATAAAACAGAGATTCTTTGAAATTCCTATTTTAAAGTATTTTTCCTAACATTCAAGTAAGGTAAATTATATCCCCAGATGGTATTATACATAAAAATAAGTTCCAGATGGATTTCAGACAAATGTAATAGACATTATAAAGAAGGTTGAAACAAATACCTGCAACCTACGTAATAGATAAAAGATTAATATTCAGAGTGTATAACGAGTTCTTATAAATCAGTAAGAAAAAAACCAACAACTCAATAGAAAAAATGGGCAGTTATAAAGAGGCAAGACTTTTAAAATAAGAAACTTTTGAAGATATAATATTGGTAGTAGTTAAAAATGCAAATAAAAAGAAGATTATTTTTCAAGTTGGCAAAATTATTGTCATGAGGAAGGCATAAACATTCATACCTGGTGGGAATATAAGTAGTCTTTCTGTAGGACTATTTGACAAGATCTATAAAAACTGAAAATGTGAGGACTAAGGACATAGCTCGGTTGTAGAGCAAGCATGAGCCCCTTAGTTTGATCCCCAGCACCCCTTACCCGATGGAAAATGTGGCTCATCGATACCATGTCTTGGTCTGTACCCTAAAGAATTTCTCCATTTGTCTCAGGATTTTCCAGTGAGAATTTCTGTGATAGCCAATAAGAAGATGTGCAAATAGCATTGTTTTTAATAGGGGAATGATCATGGAATGGTTTCACTGTGGAATGGTATGCAGCCATCTAAACCAAATAAAAAAGAGAATACAGACATGGATAGTAATGCAGAGAATAATTTTGATCCTGGAGAAATTTGTCTGACTATATAACATGGAACAGTCAGAAATTAATGATTACCAAGTAAAGTAAATCATATCTCATCATCTATATCAATACTAACCCTTTTAAACCACTCCACTGGCTTCCCAGTGCATAAGGATAAAGTTCCAATTCCTCAATGTGACCCACAAGGCTCTAGGTCTGGTCCTTGCCTCCTCCTCCAACTTCATTTCATGACTCACCACAACTAGCCATGCTCCACACGCAAGGACTTCCTTCAGGTGACTTCAACATTCCTGTCTCATTTCTGCCTCACGATCTTTGCAGTCTGGCCCTGGAAGGGAAACCTGGTCCCTATCTTCACAGGGCTCGTTCTTTCCTGTCCTTCAGGTCTCAGTTTAAGTGTCATTTGTCAGAGAGATTGTCAACAGCTACTCATCCTGAAGAAGCCATCCAGGCTCTCTCTAGCCCATTAGCCAGTTTAATTCTCCAAATACTGTTCCACACTTTTGGAAAGTTTCCTAACTCATTTATTAGTCTATTATTTGACTCTCTCAACCTCCACCCAAGTAGAATATCAGCTTCCTAATATCAAGGACTAGTCTGACTCCTGCACTGCTGGAGCCCACGCCAGGAACTGCACCTGGTACACAGAAGGCCCATAAGCATGTTCGGTGAATTAGTAACATAATGTCTTCAGGCATGCAAGTTACATAAAGGGAGCCTATGGGACTCCATGCTTAAGTTAGAGCCATCTTGATAGGGCAGTCTAGGCAGGCTCCTGGGAAAGGGCATTCCTAGATGGAAGAGGTTAATTATGGTATGTATATCCTCTGCAGGGTTACCTGTGGTGCCGTGCAGGATGACTTTCCACCCCAGTCACTGCTGATTATGCAGCTGGCGGTTCCAGCTGTAGTAAAGAGGAGGTGGCCTTCCCGCCATTAGGCAAGTGAGGCAAAGTAGCAGTCCTGGAGCTTTTGATCCCAGATATGTGGTATTTGGCAGCAGAGTATTTGGGTCCTTTAAAAAAATATGAATATGACATATTTAGCAGGCTTACAGTGCACAGCTCATAGTTCTCTTGATTGTCTGGTATCCAATTCCTTTTGTGTAAATGTATGTTTGAGACAAGCTTTCACTAGGTAGTTCAGGTTAACCTTGAACTCATTATGTAGCTCAGGCCAGCCTCAGACTCACAACTATCCTCCCGCCTCAGCCTCCCAAGTGCTGAAATTATATGCGTGCATCTCCACACCTGGAAAATTCCTCATTTTTTTCTTACCTGTTGATCCCTGCAGACATTAGAGCTTTGCTCTTTTCTCTAGGTTCTCTGTCAGCCCAGTGAATACCTTGAATGTTTTTCCTGATTGAAGAAAGGTTACAATTCTTCTAGTAAATCTCAGGAACTGCTACAGAGCAAGCCTGTCTTACCTGCCCCAAGGGTGGGGGGTGCTTGCAATTGGCAGGTTCTGGCCCTACTTATGCAAATAACCTACATGTTGTAATTGAGGAATGATCTTTCCCGTGACCACACATGAGTCTTGTGCTGTCCTCCTAATCCAAGCTCTTGGCTCTTCTTGTGCCTGAGGTGTATTATTTGTTAGACAGTTAGACAGTAACCCAATTCAATAGTTTTTAAAGTAGAAGCCAGAAGTTGAACTAAGGTTGTCACTGACCTCTCCTCACTCCCCCCCCCTCCCAGTTTACACTGTTAAATTTGACTTGTGAGCCTGGAACTGCCTCCCTGTCTACCAGTATCTAAGTACCCTATCTCCATTCTTCAGCCTTGGGGTCAGCCTTTCTACTGGGTCTGCTCCCAGACTCAAGAGCCACCAGTGTTCTTGTCATGAGGACCTTTCTGGGTTTACAGTAGCACGTTGTAAGTAGGTAATAGAGCCAACCAGAGTTGTATGCTTCCTCACTAGCGATAATTTCAGGATCCATAGAAAAGGCTCCTGGTTTGGTAAAAATCTGACCTCCAGACCAGCTTTCAGAATCCTCTTTATTTTTTGTTTCACACAAAAACTTCAATTTGGCACATTTTTTATGCTCACAAGGCTAAAGTGAACTTAGTACTGTGCTAAAGCACAATTTATTAATATAGTTCTAGCCACTTTATTTTATTTTCTGTGGTACTGAGGATTGAACCCAGGGCCTTCACCCTAAGCTATATCCTCAGCACTTTTTATATTTTATATTCAAACAGGATCTCACTAAGTTGTCCAGGCTGGGCTCAAACTTGCAGTCCTCCTGCCTCAGCCTTCCTGAGTGCTAGGATTACAAGTGAGTTCCACCAAGCCCAGTTTAGCTTTTTTAGAATAGTCACTGCTTTTATTATACATTGTTCAGTCTGTCTTCAGTGTTCTGTCTTATTTGTGATTGAGAAATTATTTCATGAATGGAATTCAATATATTTTACATGGGAATTGTGTTCAAATGACATTTATAGGTAATTTGTCATATATATGCCCATGGTTAGGGAAGGAAGGATAATATGAGAATTTTTAAATGCTGGCTTGCCATTTAAGTGGATGGATTAGAACATTGTGCCAAATACAGACACCACCTTAACCAGAGGATCAAGGTTAACATCACTAGAAAAGAATCAAACTGATACTATATACCTCTTGAAATTATGAATCATTCTGGGAGGTTTTTCTACCCAAAATGCTACCCTAAATTTAATCATGAGGAGACACCTGCCAGACCCAAATTGAGGGATGTTCTGCAGAACAGCTATCCTATTATCAAAAAAGATAGACAAATCATAAAAGACTTGATCTTTTCCTATAAAGAACATTATTGGAAATCTATGCCATTTGAATAGAGTATCCATGCTAAATTTCTGTTTTTGCTCACTGTGCTGTGGGTAGGTGAAAGAATGTCCTTGTTTTCAGAAAATATACATGTAATATTTAGAGATAAAGAGGAATCTTCTTTTTCACTTATTCTCAGTTCAGAGAGAGAGGTAGAAAAGCAAGGGGTAAAATGTAAACGTGGAGAATCTGGGTAAAGAATATGTGGGATTCTTTGTATTGCCTTGCAGCTTTTCTGAAATTATGTCAAAATGAAATAACTGATACACACTCAAGAATCACAGCCCCGCGGACCAGGCAGGGCTTCTACTAGCTGCAGGTACCCTCAGTGTTGAGCTGTGCTCCTGGGAGTGAGCCAGTCCCAGAGCAGCTGCACAGGACACTTGTGCGTTAAGAGCACAGCGCTGAGAAATATAGAGGGGAAATGTGGAGGCTCAGGCTAAATGAAGTCTTGTTTGTCAGCTACATTTTTCCAAGCCACGGAGTGAGGGCCTGGAGGAAAACCTTCTTGGCACAGGTGCTTGGGAGAAGCAAGGCCAGGTTAAGACCAAGTCTCAAATTAGGCCAAGTCCAAGACCCCCTGAACCTTGACATTTACTTTCCCATCGCACAGAAAATGTAGTTTACCAAAAAAGGACACTGAACACAGGCAGTTGTTGACCTTCAACCAGCTATTTCTCCAGTGGGCTTTTCCCTCTTCTTCCTTCACACTGCAGGTTCCCTAGGAGAATTTCCATTGCAACATTTTGAGTAAAGCAGGACTTGATTACAGTCTTAACTCTCTAATGAAGCCTGTGGAAGTTACCTTTGGCTGAGTTTACTACCAAAGGGCACTTTATCAGCTAACCTCAGGGCAGGCTTCCCACAGGCTCTGGGCACACTTTGATGTGATACAAGCCTAAAATAACTGGACTGGACAGAAACTGTGCTCCTACTTTGGCCTTCTCAACAGGTTTTGTGTTTGACTGACAGCCCTGCTATCAGGGCACCATCCCCTGAAGTATGAGTCACCTTTGTATTCCAGACTTAAGTGGAATAATAGACAAGATCAGTGCCAACACACTGGTTTCTATGACTTATTAATAGGAGTTTGGTAAATGCTGTGTGTTCCCTCTGGAGTCAGCATCTGCATAAGGACACTAAAGGTTCTGAGAAGTCCTGCAGTAGAGAAGCAGGTCACTTTGTTTAACTCATCTTTAAAGGGGCAATGTCTAGAATGTTTTAAGGAGCATAGGAAACACAAGCCTCTATGCTAGTCACATTACTGAGTTTAATAAATGAGTGGCTCACCAACACTGACTTTTTCTTAGAGGTCTTTGGGCCTTAAAATACTCAGACTCCAATGACATCTTTTTTTTTACCTTAGCTATTTATCCCTAGCCATTTAATGACCAAAGAATTTGTGCTGAAGACACAAAGATGGAGGGTGTGTCTGTCTTTAAGGACTTTCCTTAGCAAGGCAAAATACATAAGCAAGTATTTATTAGTGCCCAATCAAAGGTACAAAAAGTTGCTGTCAGAGCAATAGGAGCAGATGCTGGGCTTAGTCATTTAATAGTCACAGGTAGGCTCCAGACAAGCAGGGAGCTATGGGGTCCGATCGGCAAGAAGGAATGCAATGTGGCTGGCACCGTGAACTGCACTGTTACACTATAGAAGAGGTTTTCAAGCTTCGGCAGACATCAGAATTACCTGAAGGCTTGTTAGAATACACAGTGCTGAGCCAACCCCACAAATTCTGATCTATTGGAGTGGAGCTCCAAAATTTTTCATTTCTACCAAGTTCCCAGATGTTACTGCTGTTGGAGGTTGGGGAACACAGTTTGAACACCTTGGATTCCCAGAGAGTGGAAGCACTTAGGGCTAAAAGAGAGCACAGGTCCGAACACCGAGTAGCTTAAGTATCAAACCGACAAGTTAGATCTTATTGATCACAGTGGCTTGAACAAAGTGACACAGTTGTTCTGATGGCAGAGATGTGTGGAATGAACAAGTGAAAAAAACTGGATAAAGAGAGACCAGTTTGGAGGTTGTTACATAGTCAAAGCAAGTGGGCTGAGAAATCTGAATTAGGGTAGTAACAGAGGGAATGGAAAGATGTCAGCTCAGAAATCTTTGTCAATGAAGAACTGGCTGGTAGGAGAGAGAAACTCAAAGTTGGCCTTGATTTTCTTCAGGAAAGTCTTCAGTTATATACTCCTACAGTCATTTTTTTTGTGTGTGTACTGGGGATCGAACTCAGGTCCTTGCACTTGCGAAGCAGGCGGCAGAACCACTGAGCTAAATCCCCAGCCCCTCCTACAGTCATTTATACAATGATTTGTGGAAGCATTGTGCTGTTCAACAAGATTGGATTTGTATATATTTGCACTATTTGAAAAGAAAAGGGGAAAATACTGCTGCACGTCAGTAAGGTAAACGGTGCCTTAAGGAGTTTATTTAACTTACTTTGGGGTTGTTTGAACTAACACCCTGGACCTAGGAGTAGCCTTCCTTTACCAGGAAATTTGGCCTGCCAGTGTGGAGCTTAGGAGGGCTTCAGGTAGAGAAAGCTGGAAGATGCTCACCCCAGCCTTGGGGCTTGGCAGGTGCCATGTGTCATGATCAGGTGGCCCTTTGAGCTCATGATGTCTCATAGACGAATGCAGATTTCAGGGATCTTTAGTTCCTGCTTATCTACTGGTTCTCACAGCCCTGTAACTTGAAAGTACAAATTGTTGTTTGTTTATCCTTAAATTTTATTGTATATATTTAGGGTGTATAATAGGAATTTATAGGGTGCCTGTAGATAGGAAAAGGTTCCTATAGTGAAGTAAATTAACATACCCATCATCCCACATAGTTATCCCTTCTTTTTGTGACAAGAGCAGCTACTCATCTAGTAGAAGTATTCATTTAGTAACTGTATTAACTATAATCCTCATGTTGCATATTAGCTCTCTAGACTTGTTGGTGTTACATAGCAGTTACTTTGTATCTTCTGTCCTAGTTTCCCCATTTCCCACCATTGGTAACCACTGTTTTATTCTCTTATCTCTGTATTTTTGCATTTGTTTTAGGTTTCCCCATTTAAATGAGACTGTACTCTAGTTTTGTTTCTGTATCTGGCTTGTTTCACCTAGCATAATGTCCTACATTATGCTATGTTCATCTGCTTTGTGGTAAGTGTCAAGATCTCCTTTTTAAAAGCTGAATAATATTCTGTAGTGTATGTATACACACATACATGTGCCATATTTCTTTATCCATTTTGTCAACAGACACTTAACATTGTTTTTATATCTTGATTATTGTGAATAATGTAGCAAGCAGCATGAGGAGCATTGTGACTTCATTTCCTTTGGATATGTTCCCAGAAGAGAGATTGCTGGGTCATATAAGACTAATGCACATATGGCTGTTCTATAAGATATGATCAAAATATATGATGAATGTTAAACATTTTTTTAAAATTATATTACAGTAAAAGACATATTATCATTAATCCTCCTCAAAATAACTACGCCTCATTTCAAACACATTGATTCCATTGTTCTTTCCACTTTCTGAAGCAGTTCTGGAAATCTTTCGCGTCTTTATGAAGTGTGATAAAAATATGGTGAACACTGCTGCTAAGTGCCACCTAACAGAAAGGCAGGCTCATAAAAACATTACAGTGTGCCTTCATCCACCTTATTCACCAGACCTAGCACTGCGCACCCTCTAGCCATTTTCCATAGTCAAAATGACCACAAAAGGTAAACATTTTGAATCCATTCAGGACACTGAGGCAGCCATGACAGTGCAACTAAAGACACTCACAAAAGTGGCCCTCCAGAACTACTTCAGAGAGTGGCATGAAGGATAGGATAAGTGTGAAAAAAGTAAGGGCGAGGGTTTTGGGGGGAGTTAATGGTAATGTATCTTTTAACTGAAATAGATTTTTTAAAAACATTGACTTTGTTTTTTAGTCACATCTCTTGGTGGAGGTGGGGATGCTGGGATTTGAACCGAGGACTTCATACATACAAAGCACTTGCCCTACCGCTGTGCTACATCCTCAGCCCTGGTAGTTCTACTTAAATTTCTTTAGGAACTTCTATATTATTTTCCATAATCACTGCACCAATCTACATCCCCACCAACAGTGTACAAAGGTTCCCCTTTCTGTACCCTTCACCAACAATTGTCACCTCTTGACTTTTTGACAATAGTAAATGTGAGGTGATATATCTCAGAGAACCTATTTTTCACAATAAGAATTCTATGTTTTGATTTTATTCTAATGTGGCATATCCTTTCTTTGGTTCTTTCTTTTTCTTTCTTTCTTTTCTTTCTTTTCTTTCTTTCTTTCTTTCTTTCTTTCTTTCTTTCTTTCACCAGGCTCTAACTCAAGACTTTGGGCTTGCCACTGAGCTACATCCCCAGCCCAAAGAGAATTATTGCACTATATACTTTTTATATACCTTTTTTTTTTTTCATACTGGGGACCAAACTCAAGACCTTGTGCTTGCAAGACAGGCATGGTGCCACTGAGCTAAATCCCCTGGCCCCTCTTTCTTTGGTCTTAATTTGTGGAGTTTCATTGTATTCCTTTGGGGGTCATGTCTTGAACAATTTAGAAGTCTTTGAAGAAAGCTTTCTATTCCATAATTTGAAAGGAATTTGTGTTCCCTTTCCAGAGGCTGTGACTGGGGCCAGGAGAATGAAAAAGGTGTGTAGCTTGAAATATCTAGGATGTTTACCCTTGGAAGAGCAGCAGATCTCTTTTCGGGACTTTTGCCTGTTCTGATAGGTCAGAGTTCTGAATCTAGCACTAGTAGAATAGAGACCGAGAATGCGTAGCCCTTAACTTCCAGAAATAACCAGATGCGGTGGAAATTCAGGTGAGTTGACAAGGCAACATTCTCACGGCACCTTTTGTTTTAGGGCATGCTTATCTGGAATGGGGCTGGGGTTGGTGCCCTTTGAGGGCTCTCTTTCCTCTGTCTCTGGGTTTGAGACATGATTTCACATGCGAAACAGGCAAATGAGACCCTGAAGACAAGCAGTTGGGAACTTAAACCTTTCTCTCTCTGCTTCCAGTGTCACCCTGATGAGTTAAAGCTTGGGAAAGAGTTGGGGATAAAATGGACTGAAGGATCCACAATAGCTGAGGGAAATCTGGACTGAATTAGAACAAAATTCAGGAGATTTAATGTAGATTAAAGCCTGAGGAGCTGAGTGGAGATTGTTGTGTCTATTGGCAAAGATCTTCCTATTAAGGGCTAATATCCCAAAGGGCTCTGAAAATGAAAGGATTCCTGCCCCACTTCTTGTTTTTGTTCTCTTAGTTTAATGGTAAAAATCAGAAATTGATATTCTAAATCTGTAAGGATTTAGATGTACAAAATTTATTTTTTACAAAAAGTCTCAGTACAGTGGTGAAGTAAAGAAGTACGGGTCAGTAAAGGATTCACTGGAGAAGAAATGCTGAACTAAGCTTCACAGCTTTGGTATTGGAAGCAGGAGGCAGGGGCTTCCACTATGCATTTGAGACCTGAGTATGATTAAGAAATGGAAGAAGAATATCCCTAGCCAAGATGTGTTTGCCAAGTGCAGTCTGAAATTATGATAGGAGTAAATTGGCAGGGCAACAGCTTTCCCAGTATTAAGAAACAGAGCCCCCCCACTCTCTCTCTCGTCATTTACTGTTACCTCAGCAGCTTTCTTCATTCCTGAGCAAGTAGCCTAAGTGCCAAGATGACCACCCAGATGGTTTTCCTGGAAGCCAGACATACCAGGCACCAGTGGTGCACAGCCTCAGGACCTCAGCTGAATATGCGACCAGGAGCTTGGCTTTCACAGACATTCCCTAAAAGGCCTGCCAGCCTAATTATCCTCTGCCCTGTAGGATATGGCAATATTTACTGTGGGTCTTGTGCTATCTATGCTTACAAACAAACCTAGGTTTACATACTTGTAAATCTAGAATTTTCACCCTGGGCCTTCCCATCATATATGTCTCAGGCAATATTCAGAGTGAAAAATACTAAAGTTATTGCTAGAAAGCCAAAGAAAACAGTAATGGGTATGTAACCTGTGCAGAGAGATGTATTGAAATGTGTTGGTCTTACACAGCTCAAGCTGTGGAAAGCAGTATGATTTTACAATTAATCTTGTACCATCAGAGCTAAAATGAGACAAAAGAACAGGAAGTTAAAAGACCTTTCTGTTTCCATGGGTGATAGAGTTCCACATGGGTTTCTAGGGTCTTGTGCCATGGTGAACAAAGAATTGGGTGTGACATGCAACAGTAGGAAAAGGCAGCAGTTTGATTTAGGTGACAGTGCACCCAGAGTGAGTGGGCTCTGCTGGTGGAGAGAAAAATAACTGGATGGCTGAAGGGTTAAGAATTTAAAATGCTGCTGCGGAACTAGGGCTCCTCCCATTGGGTCTTCCAGAGCTTGAGTGATTGACAGGGTGCTGAGTCATGTCAGCTCTATCATGCATGTCCCTTCTCGTAATTCAGTTATAATTGGATGTATGAGATGCAGTCCATACGCATGAACCTTCCATGAGCTTCAAGTGAAGAGTTCTATAGGTCCTGCTAGAAAATCTGACACACATTCTCCTTGTTTGAAACCCTGGAATTTACCAAGGTGGACTCTGGGGTCTTTGTTTTTCTTATCTCTGCCTCAGGGTAGTAGGCCTTAGGACAAAGAGGGTCAGATGGCCCTGGGGCATTGCCCAGGTTCAGGTGAATGGAAAAGAGTGATCTCATAGCCCCAGTTGTACTATCTTTATTACTTCTGTAAATATCTAATAGATGTTAGGAATCTGTAGTTTCTTCTGATTTCAGTCATTGGAGTCAAACTTTCTAATACAGTATTATAATGAATAGGGGGTGGGTGGGAAGGAGTGGCACTTATTGACCATCTAGATAAAATAGGCGTGGTTAATTAGGACAGCTGGACCCTTGTCTCTCGGGTATGGTTGAGTGTAATCACTGAACTCCAGAAGAATGGATTAGAAATGAATTTTCCATTTTTGAGTTGTGCCATTTCATCAAGTATGGAAAGTGGTAGGCTACTTTAATAACTTATCCATCTGGGGTGGTCACAATCCACATAAGCCTCAGACACTAACCATACATATGTATACTGCAGTATTATTATACGCATCAGTCTTTATCCTGTCCACCACCACCGCTAACACACACACACACACACACACACACACACACACACACACTCCTTGGAATCTCCAAAGTGATAAGTGAGTTATATGCTAATGAGTTGACTAAGCACTGGCAGCTCTCAGCATAGGGAATGGTCACCAAAAGACCAAGGCAGGATTAGAGGGTTGGGACTTTGAACCTCAACCCCTAACCTTTGGAGACAGGGAAGTAGCTTAAGATGAAGTTGGTCAATGATTTAGTCAATCATATCTGTATAATGAAGCCTCCATGAATACCCAAAAGAAGGATAGATTGCAGAGGGCTTCTGGGTCGCCTAACATGATGGGAGAGTGTTGTGCCTAGAAGAGGCATGGGAGCTCTGCACCCCTTCCCACTGCCCTGCACATCTCTTCATTTGAATCTACCTTTTTAATAAACAGGTACGGTGTTTTCCTGAGTTCTGTGAACTACTCTAGCAAATTCAGCCTAAAGAAGGCATTGTGGGCTTTTGTGGTTTTCCTCACAATAGATAGGCCACCTGTGTCTTCCAAGGTGTTCTTTTATCTTGCTTTTACCCAGCCCAAGCCTGCTCTACAGAGCCATTTTCTCTCTCAGTCTTCACTTCTACTTTTTCAAATAAACTTTGCCACTGCTAAGAGAAAAAAAGGTAATTTACACCTAGACATATAATAGTCAAGACCCCAGAAACCCAACAGAAGAACAAAATCCTATAAGCAGTGAGAAAACAAACAAATCACATACAAAGGAAAGCCCATCAGAATCACAACAGACTTTTCAACACAAACCCTCAAGTCAAGGAGAGCCTGGAGTGAAGTATTTCAAGCTCTAAAAGAAAATAACCTCATTCGCCGCCTGCTGAGCAAGTGCAAGGACCCGAGTTCGATCTCTGGTACCAACAACAACAACAAAAAGAAAATAACCTCCAACCTACATTGATGTGTAAAATTGTCTTTCAAAATCAATGGGGAAACAACATACTTCCATGACAAAAAACACCTGAGAAACTTCATGGATACCAAACCAGCACTCCAAACAATTTTAAACAATATCCTAGAAAAAGACAATGAGGGTCACAACTCCATGAGGCCCAACAGAGCAAAGTCATCAGGCCAGGCAAGAAATTAGGGCGAAAAGGGGGAAAAAATAAAAAATAAAAGAGCCAACAACAGGAAAACATGACAAAGCTAAGTCAATACATATCAATTATAACCATCAATGTTAATGGCCTGAATTCACCAGTCAAAAGAAATAGACTGGCAGAATGGATTAAGAAACAAAACCCAACAATATCCTGTATACAAGAAACACACTTAGACGGGTGCTGCAGATTCCCTTTCAAAGGATCTCTGAGCCCACAGATTAGACAAGATGAGCAATGCTCACCCTCCTGAGCTGAAAAAATTTATGGACAAGAAATTATCATTGAAATTAAAGGGTGGCAGACATGTCCAAGGAATATTGTGAGGGTTTGATTCCTTTATGAATCTTGTGATAGATGAATGTGTGGAGATGGCAACTAGTGGGCAACAGAACAATACTGGAATGGTGGCAATATGAGGAAATAGCATCATCATGTTGGAAGCCCTGGAATGAGTTTAAGTAACTGTCCAGCAGAGAAATCCATGCCCCTCTTCAAAGCACTAGTTTCACTATGACCGAAAATTGAGTCATACACATTTTCATATTAAATTTTTTGTTAAATAAACTTTTGTAATAGTCAAAAAAAAAAAAGAAACACAATTCAAAAAGAAATTCATAGACTGATTCTCCATGCGACAGTAACCCAGGAAAAAGCATGGGTAGTTCTGTCTTATTTGCAGACAAAGTAGATTTCAAACCAAAACTAATTAAGAGAGACGAAGAAGGTCACTGTATCCTTGTAAAGGGAACAATCCACGATGAAGAGATGACAATCATAAATATATATGCACCAAATACTAGTGCACCAAACTGTATAAAACAAATATTAATAGACATGAAAAAACAAATAAGCAATAATACAATTGTAGTGGGGGATCTCAATACGTCACTGTCACAAATAGACAGATTGGGCCAGGGATTTAGCTCAGTGGTTTCATTGCCTGGTGCGCAAATGCAAGGACCCAAGTTCAATCCCCGGTACCAAAAAAAAATAGACAGATCATGTAGACAAAAAATCAACAACGAAATTCTAGAACTGAACCAAACTTTTTAACAAATGGACTTAATAGATGTCTACAGAGTGTTCCACCCTACAAAATCAGAATACACATTCTTTTCAGCTGCACACGGATCATTCTTCAAAATAGACCACATGCTAGCTCATAGAACATGTTTAAGTAAATGCAAAGGAACTGAAGTTATCCCCTGTATATTATCAGACCACAGTACAATTAAATTGGACATCAATAGCATAAGAAACTGCAAAAACTTCACAAACACATGGAAATTGAATAACACTCTCCTGGACAACCAGTGGGTCACAGAGGAAATTAAAGAAGAAACTAGACCATTTCTATAATTAAATGGTAATGCCAGTACAACATACAGGAACCTATGGGACACAATGAAAGCAGTTTTATGAGGGAAATTCACAGCAGTGAATGCCCACACTAGGAAAACAGAGTGAGCTCAAATAATCTAATGCTGAACCTCAAGCTTCTAGAAAAAGGAGAGCGAGCCAGTCCCAGCACCTGGAAGGAAGCTCCCCACCTCCATCCCAGGCTCCTAGGGCAGAGAAGCTCAGCTGGTCCCAGCACCTGGAAGGAAGCTCCCCAC
>NW_004624731.1:667207-709619 GCF_000247695.1 Heterocephalus glaber
TCTGGAAACATTAGCCACAGCAATTAAACAAGAGAAAGAAATAAAAGGAATAAAGATAGAAAAGGAAGAAGTTAAATTGTCATTATTTTCTGATGACATGTTACTCTACATAGAAGACCCAAAAAACTCTGCTAAAAATCTTCTAGACTTAATTGAAAGATTCGGTATAGTAGCTGGTTACAAGGTCAACACTAAAAAATCAATAGCCTTCTTGTACATAAATAACAGACTCACTGAGAGAGAAATTGGGGAAGTAATTCCTTTCACAATAGCATCCAAAAAATGAAATATCTAGGAATCAATCTAATGAAGGAAGCAAAAGACCTCTACCTTGAAAACTCCAGCACTCTGAACAAAGAGATTGAAGAGAATATAAGAAAATAGAAAGACATCCCTTGTGCCTGGGTAGGAAGTACCAATATAGTGAAAATGGCTATACTTCCAAAACTGCTATATAAATTCAGTGCAATCCCAATTGAAATCTCAACAGCATATTTCACAGAACTAGAGAAAGCAATCCAAAAATTCATTTGGAACCAGAAGAGACATAGAATAGCAAAAGGAATACTCGCTTCAGCAGTACATATTCTAAAATTGGAGTGATATAGAATAGCAAAAGCAATTCTAGGCAACAAAGACATGACAGGGTATCACAATCCCCAACATGAAAGTATACTACAAAGCCACTGTGATAAAAACAGCATGGTTCTGGCAAAGAAACAGACCCAAGGATCAGTGGAATAGATTAGAAGATGCAGATACAACTCCAGACATATTCAGCCACCTCATCTTTGACAAAGGAGCCAACTATCCTCACTGGAGGAAAGATAGCCTCTTTAATAAATGGTGCTGGAAAAACTGGATTTTAACCTGCCAAAGATTAAAATTAGAGCCATATTTTTCACTGTGCACTAAACTACAATCAAAGATCTAAATATTAAAACAGAAACACTAAACTTGCTGGAAGATAGGTTAGGTAGAATTTTTGAAGACACTGACATAGGAAAACACTTTATGAACAAAACCTCAGTAGCACAGGAACTAGCACAGAGAATCAACTACTGGGATCTCATCTTATTAAAAAGCTTCTACATAGCAAGAGAAACCACGAACAGAGCTAAGAGACAACCTACAATGTGGGAAAAATTTTTTACCACCTGTTCCACAGACAGAGGACTACTATCTAGAATATATAAAGAACTTTAAAAAATCAGACCCCCCCCCAATTTAAAGACCCAGTTCAAAATTGGGCATCTGAACTGAACAGACATATCTCAGACAAAGAAGTAAAAGCAGCAAATAAACATGGAAAAAAATGTTCAACATCACTGGTCATTTGACAGATACAGATGAAAACAACACTGAGATTCCACCTCACTCCAGAAAGAATAGCTGCTATCATGAAATCAACCAATAACAAATGCTGGTGGGGGTGGGGGGGAAAGGAACCCTTCTCCATTGTTGGTGGGAGTGCAGACTGGTGCAACCACTGTGGAAATCAGTATGGAGATACCTCAAAAAACTAGGATTAGAAGTTCCATTTGACCCAGCTATTCCTCTGCTGGGTATCTTCCCAAAAGAGTTAAAAGAATCATACCTCAGCAATATATACACACCCATGTTTGTAGTGGCACAGTTTATAATAGCTAAAACCTGGAAACAGCCCAAGTGCCCATCAACTGGAAACTGGATAAAAAAGATGTGGGGTTTTTTAAAATATAAAATGGAGTACTACTCAGCCATAAAGAATGAGAAACTAGAGTCGTTTATAGCTAAATGGACACACATTGAGGCCATTCTCTTAAGTGAAATAAGTAGGACACACATGTGTAAGGACCAAATAGTTTCTCTGGTGTGAGAAACAAAATGTAAATAAGGATCAAAATGTATAATAGATAATGTGAAACAGGAAGAAAAGGTCTAAAGGGGAAGGGTGAGTGGGAGGAGCAGAGGAAAGGAAAGAAGGGAAAAGAAAAAATATGAGAAAAAGGAAAAATGGAAACAAAGTCTTTGTAAATAGGCAGAGGTGGTGGGGTTGAAGGGAGGTCAGGGGAATGGGGAAAAAACAAGAACCAAGATACATCATGTAAAGGTGTTAATTCCCAATGATGAATGTCATCATATTATATACCTAAAATGTACCAATAAACTTAATGAATAAAAAAAAGTATTGTGGGAACCCCAATTTAGATCCAATAAGCAGAAGCACAGTAGAATAACCTGGGGCTTATGACTGGCACCTGAAGGGGTGGGGGGATCTTGAAGCCCTCAACCTAGGCATCTGACACTGTCTCCAGGCAGATAGCACCAGCGTGGAATTGAATCAGGAGCCACCCTTCTGCTGACCGCTGCAGAACTGAT
Source organism: Heterocephalus glaber (assembly GCF_000247695.1). Next base: position 669,569 of record NW_004624731.1, read on the forward strand.
TGTCAGCTTGGTGTATGGGGGAACAACCCCACATCTGGTATCAGAGCCTGGTAGGAAAAGAAATTGAGTTTGTTTTTTCTACTCATATACTCCCTGAGGCCCAGGCCCAATGCTTTCAAGGACGCTGTTTCTGGTATCTGGGGACACCAAACCCACAAAGCTAATGGAACCATCTTCTCTTTTTGTCGAGGAGGTACTGTATAGTCCTTCTTTACTTCCAGCTTCCTTTGAGGGCAGTGGAAATGAGGCTGAATCAATATTTATGATTAGAAAAATAGTAGATGGCAGTGCTGTATTGGCAGCTGTAAAGCAAGCATTAGCCCAATCCCATGTTTACACTCTGTGATCATTAGTGCACAGCATGTGCTCCTTTCCAAATAGTTTTGCAAATTTTACACGAGACCGATGAAGCTTCTTAGTCGTGTGTGGTGGAGCAGCCCTGTAATCCCAGCACTTGGGAGGCTGAGGCAGGAGGATCACTGCAAGTTCGAGGCCGTCTGGGCCAAATAGTGAGTAACTTGGAAATGGGACCAAGGATTTAGCTCAGTGGTTCTACCACCTGCCTTGAAAGCACAAGGACCCGAGTTCAATCCCAGTACCAAAAAATATATATAATAATAATTATCATGGTACAAACACCCAATGGTAAATGTAAATGTATTGTATACCTAAAATGTACCAATTAATATATAAATTTTTTTAAAAAGTGACTTGGAAATGGTCCTGTCTCAAGACAGAACACTAACTAGAGGATGAATCATAAATTGCTTCCTACTCTTGGATTCCCATTGCTTTGACCATGATTGAATGGCTCCAGTTATTTACCTAGAATAAACTTGAAACAACAAAATTGAGAACACCTTGATTTGTTTTTTTAAACTATAGCTAACACTCTTTAATATCCTACTCTCATATTCTTGCCATTAATTTATGCAGAAAGCACAAAAGCAGGACCAGATGACAACAAAGGAAGAGAAGTAGTCATTCCAAGTTTGCATTTGTGAATTTCAGAGCCAGACTAAGATCTGCCTTGAAACAGAGAACTTAGTCATTTCTTGCCCAGTGACAGAAAACACAGTTAAAGTGGCTGGGCCTCTGGTTATTCTGTCACAATACCTGTTGATAAATCTTAGAGCTTGGTGCATCCTAGGGGCCTGGGAAATGAAAAGCCTCTGCCTTTTATCACAGCAAGATAGCAGAGAAGCCCTGCTCCTGGAGATGTTTATCGCCAGGGTTCTGAGGACAGGAGTTCGACCCATACCAACACTTCAGAAATAATGTCAACACACCCAAGACCACAGCCAGCAAGGAATTTTCTGAGATAAGATTACAGTTTTGTCCTTAAAGGGAGGCCAACCAAGTCAGTGGATATTCCCTGAACAGCAACCCTGTAGATTATCCTTCATACCAGGGAATTTTAGGGGCTCAGTTTTGTGCTTCTAAATTCAAATACTTTGCTGTTGTTTTCCAAAGTATGCACAAAGCCCTAGTAATATCTAAAGAAGTCCTAGTGGGGTCAGGGTCTAGCAAGCCTGTGCTTGGTGCCCACAATATCAGCCAGTGGTAAAAGCTGGACACAAGTCTCTGTTGGCAAAAATATTTGTTGATCTTATTTCTTCTCTGTCAGCTTCTTCTAAGCCAGAGGGCCTCCATGGCCAGACTAGACTTACTTCTAGTCTAGTCTAGGCAAAGTCACTGTAGAAAAAGATGACTCAGTCTTTGAGTAGTGTGAAGAGCCATGATGATAATTTGTTTAGATATCTAGTCATGTTTGGTTTAAATATCAGTATGCAAATTGGCACTATCAGACAACTACATGGGTGAGATGAAGCTGGCCAGGTGCTTTCCTGAGACCATGTTGGTGTGGGGAAGAACATGTGAGATACTCTGCCTTTAATTTGTCATCCAGACGCTAGCGACATCATTTGCTATGAAATGTCCCACATTCATTCCTTTGTATTCCCTGCACACAGCCCTTGCGTGACCTTCTGGATTTTAATCCTCCCTTCCCAGGGCTGTGCTGTCTATGATTGCCAGATTAGTTTACAAAATGAGCAAAAAGCCATCTTTTTTTATCATGTTGTGTCCCAGTGGAGTCTCATAAAGTTCCTATTCCTCCACTTTAATCAAATGTCTTCTTGTATCTTTCTATCCAGCTTCTCCTCCATTAATCTTTATTTCATCCAAAGGACCGCTCATGGGCTGGTTAACATACATTTCAATTTTTCTATCTCTGTGCTTTTGTCCCTGCTGTCCCTTCCTTTGGGAATTGCTTCCTCCCTTTTCTTCTGTTCAGCTACATGTCTTCCATTAAACCTCTTCCAGCCAGTCCTGCCCACACAGATCTGACCTTCCTCTGAACTCTGCTCATCAGTTTGAGCCCACACTAGCCCTCTAGCAATTAATCATAAATGAATTTATCTTTCAGGCTCTGTGTTGCCCTTTCGTTCTTTTTTCTCTCCCTCTCCCTATCTCTCTCTACTTTTGCGTGTACTTATATGTGTAGCTATCTAGGCAAAAGGTCTACAAAAATAAAACCTGTGTCTCTATACCTTGAGAACACACTGTCTAGTACCATAGGTGCTCAGTGGCATTGTTACTGGTTAGTAATTCTTGCTTGGCTCTTTGGCTTTTGGGGGGGCGGGCAGTACTGGGGATTGAACCCAAGGCCTTGTACATGCTAAGAGAGCTCACTATCACTGAGCCACATTCCCAGCCCTTTTAAAGTTTTTAAATTTTGCAACAAGGTCTCACTGAGTTGCCCAAGCTAGCTTCAAACTTGTAGTTGTCCTTTCTTAGCCTCCAAGTAGCTAGAATTATGGCATCTGCCACATGCCCAGCTTGCTTGGCATCTTGATTTGTGTGCTAATGTTCCCGTGTTGCTGTACAACTTGTAGAAGTCTTAGAGTCCTAAATTTCTCAACCCTCATAGGACCAAGAATAGCATCCCTGAACAATAGGATCAGGGAAGATGCTGAAGGAGGCTTACAAAGCTTTCTTCTGAATAACTCAAAGATGTTCTATAAGCCAGTGTAGGTGGAGTCTAATACCGATCTCCCCAGAATTGATGGGTTTCACATTACAGGCACTTGGAGCAGACTAAATAAGTTTTGCCTGGCATGCTTTTCCTGCATTCCACATCTGTCCTGGGCCTTTTAGCCCCTCTGCCCCACCAGAATAGCTTGGCTTGCCCGGACCTTCCCTTCACGCTAGCCTCCCAATCTGGAGAACCTGGAGATCTGGCCAGGCATTAAGGGTCCAGGGCTGTGGTTTAGTTCAAATCTGACTGTCTGGCATTCAGATCTCACGGTGCCCCTAGGAGCTCCATATCCTTGGGCATGACTGGTTTCCCTAACTCTGCATTTTCATCTTCTGTAAAATGAGGATAATAGAGCTCCTCATGGAGTTGTCATGAGAATGAAATTATGTAGTCCATGTAAAGTGCTTAGGCTACTGCAAATACATTATAATACTGAAAATGGCATAACAACTTATAAACAATATGCTGATTTCAACCATTTAAAAACAAAACAAATTCTTGATCTCTAATCACCATCCTTTTAAAACAAAACAAGAATTTTCTACTCTGTTTTCCTCCTCTCTCCCATTCTCTGGCATTCTCTCTCATCAAGTGAGCCCCCTCTGTTCCACTACAGCTGCTTTTTTGCAGAGTCACCAGTGATTTCCATGTTGCTAAGTTTAAGACTTAATTCTTAGATCAGTTCTGTTGACCCATCAACCAGCATTTAACACAGTTGATTTCTCCTTCCTCCATAAAATGCTGTCTTTCATGCAGCCTCCAGGAGACCCTGTCTTCTGCTTATGTACCTCTTCTCTAGCCGCTTCCTTGTACTCTCATCTCCCTGCTTCTGCTTCCAACTTCCATATCCATATCTACATCCATATCCATATCCATATCCTCTGATGACCTCACCCAGAGTCATGGCTTTCAGCATCATTTCTATATTGACAGCCCTCCAGTCATCTCCAGTTGACCGGCACTTTCTCCCCTGAGCTCCAAACTTGATAAGCTACTATTTAGCTTCTCCATTCAGATATCTAACGGGCTTCTCAAAGATGTCTTAAACTAAACTCCTGTCTTCCCCTCCCAAACCTGCTTCTCCCAGAGTCTTCTGCATTTCAGGAACCTCATCCTAATAGCTGTTCAAGTCGAGAGCCTAAGTTATCCTGACTTCTTTTTTCATATCCCATGCACAGTCCATCAGAAAACCCTGTTGGCCCTAGTGTCAAAACAAATCCAGACTCTAGTCTCTTCTGATAACCGCTGGTACTGCTTTCCTCCAACTACTAACATCTCTTATCTGGAGTAGTGTGGCAGCACCCTCATGAGTCTCTCTATTTCCAGTGTTCCCAGTATGGGTAACAAATAATACGTATACTTTTTCAAACGTACGGCAGATTGTGTCACCTTAACTCAGAGTTCTGATGGGTTTTCTCCCCAGGTAAAAAACAAAGGCATAATACTGGCCACCACTGCACATGGCCCAGCCCCTATTGCTTTTGACCTCTCTTACTGCTCTCCTGTTGTACACTCAATTGAAGCCAGCCCACGCACACCCCAGGTCCTACCTGAGGGCTTCTGTTTTTGCCCTTCTGCCTGCCTAGAATGCCTTTTGCCAATGGTTGCACGGTTTATCCCTTGCTACCATTAGATCTAGGCTCAAATACAAAGTCATAAGACTTGCCCTCACCAACTATTTAATTGTATTCCCTACTCCCTTCTCCTGCTTTCTGTCAATATGGCTCTTCTCACTATCTCTGATACTATCTAGTTTACTTATTTTATTGTTGTCATATTCTATTATATGTGTATCGCATCAGAATATAAACTCCATGGAGGCAGGAGGTTTTGTCTTCTGTTTCCACAACACTTGCCATGGTGCCTCACATATTAAAACTGAGTGAACATCATGGCTATCCTTTACTGGAGTTGACAGCTGAGTCTAACCTTCCGACTTGTTCCTGGTCTCCTGAGGATGGAGCTGTCTTATTCCCCAGCCTGCCTTAACTGCCTCTGACCTGACTGTGTCTGTCTGTCTGTTCTTCCTTCTCAGATGCGTATTCTCATTCCTCCAGTGAAAACGGGGGCAAGTCTGAGTCTGTGGCCAACCTGCAGGGCCAGCCTTCTCTCAACTCCATCCACAGTTCCCCTGGTCCCAAGCGCTCCACCAACACCCTTAAGAAGTGGCTGACAAGTCCCGTGCGTCGGCTCAACAGTGGGAAAGCAGATGGAAACATCAAAAAGCAGAAGAAAGTACGAGATGGTCGGAAGAGTTTTGACCTGGGATCTCCAAAACCTGGGGATGAGACGACCCCACAGGGAGACAGTGCTGATGAGGTACTTGCTAGGGCCTGAGCCTTCTGTCCAGAAGGGACCTCTGACATGCTTCCTTCACAGCTCTAGAATCTAGCCCAGTTGTGGCACACGTGCTACAGTGGGCCATTTGTGTCACTGAAGGCTCTAAAACGTTCACTATTGCTGATAGCCCGTCTTAGTGTCCAATAGTTTGTCATCTGGAGCCTCTTTGATTAGAGTCCTCTTTATTCTTGAGACTTGGACATTTTGATTTGTGTGAGCCATTCAGGGACTGAGATTATCCAGCAGACAGAAACCATTGTGCCAGTTTTGGAGATAGGAGCCTGGCCTGAGGCAACATAGTTGGTCATCTTCCTCTATTGAGGACTGTATCAAACTGGCCAGACCTGTTTAAACTAAGAATGATACATTCATTTTACTCTGAAAACAGTAGATAGCACTTCTCATTACTCAAGACAAGTGTCAATTCTGGGTCACTGCAGAGGGGAGAGCTATGATGCACAGATGAAGGTTTCAACTTAGCAAGGAACTATCAAGAGGACAGCCAGTGACGGATAGGCTTCCTGAGAAGCAGCGCAGACAATGCAAACCCATACTAGAATGACCCAAGAGACCTCTTAGCCAAGAGGTTAGTCTGAGTGATCTTGGAGGCTCACAAAGCTGAGATTCTATAATCAAAAATATATGGGTTCAGCTGGGTGTGGTGGCAGATACCTGTGATCCCAGCACTTGGAGCCTGAGGCAAGAGGATTGGGCAAGTTCGAGATCAGCCTAGGATACATAGTGAGTTCAAAGCCAGCCTAAACATACATGGGGTATGTTTTGGTTAAGGATGAGATTCCTGTTTTATCTGTTTTATTCCTGTTTTATCCTACTGTAATCCTTGATGAGGCTTGGAGATTCTTCCTGATGTGTAACCAGACTTCTTCTTGTAATTTTATACCACCTGCCATGTTTCTCTCTGGAAATGGCAGAGCCTAGTAACACCTGAATTGTGGTTTAATAGCCTGTCAGAGAAGTTATATTCTCTGGCCACCTTTTTAGCTCTTTTTCTTTCTTTTTTTTTTTTTCAGTACCAGAGATCGAACTCAGGCCCTTGTGCTTGTGAGGCAGGTGGCAACACCACTGAGCTAAATCCCCAGCCCTTAGCTCTTTTGCTTTCTAATCAGTTAGATAGCTTTTTTTCTTTTGTGGGGTGTGTGTGTGTGTGTGTGTGTGTGTATGTGTGTGTGTGGTCCTCAGTATCCTTTGAAATAGGCAAGTAGGTCCACATTACAGAAGAGGAAAATGCAACCAGGAGGATGGGGTGTGTTGAAAGAAAAACTTTCCTCATGTACAGTACTTTTAAAATGTCAAGCTCTGAGCTATTGGCATCTGTGTGAAACAGTGACTAATGCTGCTCTTTTGTTCTAGAAGAGCAAGAAAGGTTGGGGTGAAGATGAGCCAGATGAAGAGTCGCACACTCCCCTCCCTCCACCTATGAAGATCTTTGACAATGACCCCACCCAGGACGAGATGGTAGGACCTCTGCTTTCTCATCAGAAAGGGCAATGCGTAGCATATGGGACTTCATTTCGAGTGTGATGTTGGGGCTGGGGGGAGTGGCACTCTTTCTCCTTTGGTGTGACCCACGTGGGTCCAGTGATAGGGATTCTGTGTTTAGTGGGTGCCCTCTTCCCAGTCCTGGAGGTCTGACTTCATTCTGGGCAGTGTAGGGTGTGGGGAGAATTCTTAAAGTGGGAATCTGGCTGGGGTCTCATCCTGTTGATAAAGGCTCAGTCTTTGGAGATGGCAGATCATAAAAGGAACTATTTGTCCCAAAAAGGAATCTGTGGTGGTGACCAGTTTGTTGTACCTGACTGTACAACCTTTTAGTTGTCTTCCCTATGCTCAGCTCACAAATTTGATTGTGATGCCTTCAAGTCAAGCCCAGTGCTATTAAAATTCTGCAGTCATAGCCCACAGGGTAGAGATGCTGCTATGGGGAGGTTATTGTCGAAAGAAGGCAAGTATAAAATGCCACAGGGCCAGGGATATAGCTCAGTGGTGCCACGCCTGCCTGGCAAGTGCGAGGTCCTGAGTTCGATCCCCAGTACCACACACACACACAAAAATAATAATAATAAAATGCTAAATTGCCCAAGTACTTTGTTTTGCAAAATTCCCTGACTCACTAGCATCTGCAATGTCCATGGCCACTGCGGCTCTAATCACCTGGTAGTCATCTCAGTTGTTCTGGAGCAGAGGCTCAGGTTGGATGAATGGCACTGACCTGATGGTATTGACTTCCGGGTACTGACCCGGGCACAGGCCCATTTTGACTGTTCATCTATGGCTTTCCTACGATTATCCCTTCATTTCATTATGCTATCCTGGCCTTCTCCTAGTGTACCTGGGACTCTTGGACTGTGAGTATGACAGTAGTGGTTTCAGTGTTTGTCCTTTCCATTTGCTTTCAGAGCCAAGTGGTCCCGGTAGTGGTTGCACCCTGTGCTCTTTAGTGCTCTGCCTTGGACTTGGGCAGCCTCCTTCAAGGCTGTGAGCCCAGCATGTGTAGGCAAGATATAAGCCCTCGTGGGTCCCCCTAGATGCAGTTCAAAGGGTGTCTGCAGCCTTGCTGCAGATGCTCCAGCCTTGCTGTTGACAGCCCAGTTCTTACTTAGTTCTGTCTGCTTTGCCATTGCTTGTTCACCCATAGCCATTACTTGAGGTCTTCCTAGGCTAGAGGGACAGTGTAGGGGTAGAATACTGACTAAGAGGTGGAGCCCCTCCATGGGACTCACCCACAGGAAGTACACAATTGCTGCCTCTCTTGAAGTGACATTGCTGGCTCTGGCTTCCTGAGCCAGTTTTCTGACCTTGGACTCTTGGGAAGAAAAGCAGTAGGCAGCATGGCATTGTGCCTGTCCTGGACTCTCAGAGGCAGATGCCCGTACTTCACCTGGGGATGGGAATGAGAATCAGCCTTCTAGGGTTCCCAGAGGTCTGCTGTAGTAAAAGGTTCTGTAAACAGTGAGAATAGAGTGAGTAGAGGGCTTTCATGTCTTGGTATCTGCCATTCCACCCACAGCTTGCTTAAGATAAGGAAAGGTCACAAACCCTCTCCCTCTAATTCCCTTAAATACAGCTTGTTTGCGGGAAGTGGATGTTATATTGTTTCTAGATCATTTTTAACTGAGAATGCAGACTCACCCCCAGACATTTGCATGGCCCTTTTCGTAGCCAGAAATAGGGCAGGTGACAGCAGTCCATTTTTAGATACTTAATATCCCTCATACCTGTTTGATTTCTGTACATTTGTTTTTCTGAAATATTTGGAACTGGCCAAGGCAAGGTCAGGACATTCAACTTCTAATGCCCCTGTCCTTGTCCCTGTATCCCAGCTTGAGAACACCATTCTTCTCTGCTCTGAAATGCTGGCTAAAAGTACACACACACATACAGGGCTACCCATTTCTGCCCCAGTTTCTCCTTGGGTAGAACGAGGAAAGAAAAAACAAGCAAATAGCCTGGCATGGTGGCACATGTCTGTAATCCCAGCACTCTGGAGGCTGAGGCAGGAGCATCTCCGTAAGTTTGAGGCCAGCCTGGGTTATATAATAATTTTAAGACTAGCCTGAACTTCATGCCAAGACCTGGTCTCAAAAAAAAAGAAGTACACGCAAACAAACAGATAAAAGAATGCCACCCTTTGTTCAGAGGGAATTCCCAAACCACTGAGCAAACACCCATGTGAACAAGTCCTTCCTGCTGGAGCCAGGGAAAGAGGGACACTGAGGTCCTTCAGCTGAGGCTCCCTTCACTGGGTATAGGCTATAGACCCTACTCGCTGGGCATGGGATTCAAAATAGCTCTAAAGTCCTTCATTACTTCCTAGTGCTCCCGTTTGGGGCCTGGTGAGAGCTAGCCGTGTTCTGTGGAAGGGCAGGGGTGTGTGTGTGTGTGTTTGTGTGTGTGTGTGTGTGTGTAAGGGAGAGACTATGGGGAAAGGGTGTCTAGCTTTCTGGTCTCTGAATGCCCTGCCCCTAGCATTTTTTCATGGCACACAGTGAAGATCTATATGTAAGGCTACAGTAAAGCAAGGACTTGCTCTTCCCTGGACACATGTGAGGCTGGGTTTGTGAATTTCTTTCATATCCTGGAATAGCAATGGGCAGAGTAGTAGTAGTAGTAGTAGTAGTAGTAGTAGTAGCCCTCAGAGTAGTAGCCCCTGCCCCTGTCAGTAGGTGTAGCCTCGCCCGTGGCCTCCCAGGGACTCGATAACCCTTCTTTCCCCTCCTTTGGAGGCCTCTGGAGAGCCCAGTCCCATCCGTGCTGTGCTGCTGGCCAGAATTCCTTTTAAGGTCAGGCAGGACTACCTATACCCCACTGTCCCCCATCTCCCTCTGTTATCTCTTCCCTTCAAACACACAGCTTTTCTTCCCACGCCTGCCTTGAACTTTTTACTTTCTGCTTTGCTTCCTAATTGCTGTTCTTCATTCCTCGCTAATCTGCTTTTCCTTTGCTGCCCAATGTCTTGCAGTCCTCCTCTTTGTTAGCAGCCCGGCAGGCTTCCACTGAAGTACCTACTGCTGCAGACCTTGTCAGTGCAATAGAAAAGTTGGTCAAAAGCAAGCTGGTAAGTGGGGGTCCTGGAGGCAGTGCTGTGTGTGTCTCACCTCTGTGTGGCTCCAGAGCCTTCCATCTACCCACCAGGTCCTCATCTGCATTTACCCTCAGTTCTCCTATCAGCTCATCCCCAGTAATGGTGTCTAAAACACTGTCCCCCAAATTCCTCTCTGGCATTGTTCTGGAATAAGTATGGGGAATTAAAGGCCTTTTGGGGATGTGACGTGTTGTGAAAGGGAAAAAGTATACAAGACAAACTACCTCATTGTAAGCCTGATGCCCTGGCTCCAGGCAGTTAGTGTTTGGTCAGTGACTGACTTGGGTCTCCTTAACTCTGAAGCCAATCCCGTGCTGCTGGATCCTTGAAAACACCAGGTCTTTCCTTCTATTTGGGGACCTTCTAGCTTGCAGACCCTTGCAAAATTTGGACTGCTGATTATAAAGAGGAATGGACCAAAGTATGTGGATACCTCACCACAAAAGATTAAGAAACCCACGCATATCTCCAGCTTGGGAGGACACACTGAACATAAGCCACCAACATCTCAACTAACCAGTGCCTGTCTTATGCCATTGGCAGAGTACTGATGAGTTCCAACTCTGCACTGGTCATCCATGTGTTTACATTTGAGTACATCACTGCAGGATGGTGATTTGAAACATTTTCCTTTCTTTTCCTCTCATCTATGTCTCCCATTTGGATTTTACTGCAATTCTCATTAGGACAAATGTGTGTGCTCCCACCAGACTGCTGTTGCGAAGTCTTGTTAATCATCATCATTTAAACTCTTCTCCACATGGCCCAGGAATTAGAGGGGAGATGGTGGGTTCCCTCTAGGGCAAGCTGCCTGATAGTTTTGATTCCAGTAACTCCCTTCTCAGATATCCCAGCTTATAGTATGCAGGTGAGATTTAACATACATGATCTTGTTCTTTTCCTTCTAAATTTTCCTTCTTAATTAAAAATAAAAATAACCAGGCATGGTGGTGCACACCTGTAGTCCCGACATTTGGGAGGCTGAGACAGGAGAATCACCATGAGTTTAAGACCAGCCTGGAATTATAATAGTGAATTCAATGTATACCTGAACTACGTAGTGAGACCTTGTCTCAAAAAAAACAAAACAAAAACAAAAAAGCTGGTGGTTTTAATAATTGATATCAAACTCTTGGAGGCTATCATTTTTTAAATTAGTGTGTGTGTGTGTGTGTGTGTGTGTGTGTGTGTGTGTGTGGAATGAACCCAGGGAGTGCTGAGCTACATCTCTAGCCCTTTTTATTTTTTATTCCTCTCTATTTTGAGACATGGTCTCACTAAATTGGCCAGGCTGGCCTCAAATCTAGGATCCTCGTGCCTCAGCTTCCCAAGTAGCTGGGATTACAGGCATGTCCATTTTTCTGCCATCTCTTCCTGTCTGTTCCCAGTGGGAGTTCAGAGCATCTGTGGGTGCTGTGTTGGCTTTCCCAAGTCATACATTTGGCTTTCCTCCCTTTTCATTTTGGTTCATGCCACCTTCCTCTGGAATGCTCTCCCTCCTATTTCTGCTTATCTAGTACATGATGGTCCCTCCATTCAGATCTCATATGTCCACAAGAGCTTCCCTGTCCAACCTAGGCCAGTTTTTCTGAAATGCCACTGCAGGTACTAAATCCACATGCTGTCTGGGACAGCTTTTAGATAGCCCTGTTGTGTCATTTGTTAAAATATCTTAATATTTTCATTTGCAGTTTACCTCCTGAGATTAATAAGTCATTTATGACACTCTTATTTTTTCCTCCATTAGACTACAGGAGTCTTTTACATTTCACGGGCTCTTCATGATCACATTCTCCTCATGTCCACATTTGTTCAGCTTTTGGGTTACCTTTCCCCTACTGTTACTACTGAACCTGGCCCTGTTGAGAGGCTCTTTAGATCAGTGAGTCTGGTGTTAAACACTGGTGTGAGCAGAGATGTTGAAAAGACTCCAAAGAGCAAATCTCATGGAATCACATTGACTGGCCCTATAACAGGCTCTCCATAAGTGTGTGTTGAATGAATGCCCTTTCTGTGGTGAGTTTACCATGATGAGCTTAAACTTCACCAAAAACTACTTAAAGATCTTCAGTAAGTCCAGAATTACAGAGATTTCTTTGGCTTAACATATAAAACTAAGCCCATATTTAAAAACAAATAAGAGAACAGTGATTTGGTTTCTTAGAATCTTCTCACCAAAATTTGATTTTCTCCCCTTTCTTCTTCTTTCTCTTTCTTCCCATCCCACTGTAGGATAGCTGTAAAGCAACAGTACATTGAGAATATTTCATTCATGTTTCCTAACACTAAGTTTGCATTTTTCACCTTCAAGATTTTCATTCCTATTCCTCATCAACTTTTTATCTTAGAAGGAGAAATGACCTAAATCCAATAAAAGTTCTGGAATTTTTATTTGACTAAGTACAACAGTATGAAGTCTGTCAAAGACTGAGTTAATGAAAGAACAATGTACAGACCAAGAGAAGTAACAGTTCCATTGTACTTTAGACCACACCTGTCATGAGTTGTAATACGTTATATTCTAAATGAAGCATTCTAGAATGTTCTTGAATGAACTGGAAGGGCCCTAGAGGAGGTAACCATTACCATATGCTCCATGTCAGTTGAATGGAAGTTGCAAAAATTGAGATTCCATTGGGGAGAATTTAGGAGAGGCATAGGAAAGCTGTCTTCTAATTATTGAAGCACTGCTATGGGAATAAAGGGTTGGTCCGACTTTGTTGCCCAAAAAAGCATAACCTAGACCTGTGCAGTGTAAGGAAGAACTAACCAAAGTCCTTTCCAATTCACATTCTGAGTCCATTCTATAGGAGCAACAGGTATACTTGGACTTTTATCCAATATTTCTGCTTTCTCCATTGGTTGCTCTGCAGTAGCACCAAACTCTGCACTTACAATTCATGTGGCCACTTTGTTCCACTCAATAGCTATGAGATCCCCTGTGTGCCAGAGCTGCTACCCAGTGCTTTATGGCTTTGTGGCCATTGTTGTACCAAGGCTTCTACCTTGGACAGAGGTGATCTTCCCTGCCATGAGCTGGTGTTCAGAAAGGAAGGCAGTTTCTCAGGCTCACCTGCAGTTCAGGAAAAGCCTCTGGAAGTCTGTATTGGTGATTGTTTGTGGGCATAATGGACCCTTCTGAGTTCCTACCTGTTGGCCTTGGTCTATAATGAGTAGTTTGATTTACCAAAAGAGGATACTCATCCACCTCCCTCAGAATAGAGCTAACATACTTTTTCTGGTTTTTTTAGTAAACTCTGAACCAGGCATAAGGACTCTGCTTTCCCCATGTGATTTGTAATAACACTTCCAAGCCTGGGGATGGTTGCTGCTGGTACTGAGTTGGTAAGGAATTGGAAGACCAACGCTGAAATCCTGTCTCTACTACTGACTATAGCCTGGGAAAGTGACTCAGCTTCTTTGGATCCCTCTTTCATCACACTTATCAATGATAATAACTCTGTCCACCTGCATTTAATCTAATCTCAAGAGAGTAAAGATGGCTATTGAGTAGGTGTAACATACTTAGTGAACTGATAAGCAGGCATCTGCAAATGTTAGCTCTTAGCCACCTCAGCTCCCTTGCAAAGGGAAGGGAAAGGGACCTGAGTTGCCCTTATCTTCCATAGCCCAGGGTGCTGCTGGGCCTGTCCAAACAGCACTTGTCAGCAGGAAGTTGGCAGTTAGGTTAATGTTGCAGAGTAATAGTTTAGTCCTCTGTATGAATTGATTTTATCCTTCAGCAACAAGAGCTGCCCAGTCGTGTGAGGATCTAATGTCTCTGAAGCCCTGGAATTCTACCACATGCTGGGCATGGAAGATCAAGCCTGCAGAAGAGAAAGCCTCTCCCTGAGCTCTCTTCTTGGTTCACTGGGCTCAGGATGGCTCCAGAGAATGCTCACTAAACACATGTCTTTAGGGAAGTGCTGGCTGTCACTGGGCCCTTGCTTAGTCCACCTACTGCCTGCCAGCCTGAGAATCTGCTTCTGCAACACTTCCTGCCCTCTGCTTCCCCTGCTCTGATAGCGTTCATCATCATGGGCCAGCCTCAGAGCCATGGACATGCTGTGTCTGTGCCTGTGCTTTGTTGTCCTTTGCACAAATTGGCCTGGTGGAGTTAGCAGCAGCTCTGAATCAAGGAAGGAAAAAAGTAATGGTTCCACCATACCCGATCTTTTCAGACACTGGGCTCATTTGGTGTTCCAGCTCTGTTGGAAGAGATTCTGGAGATTCTTGTCTGAATAAAAAGTTTAGAATCCCATCCAAAAATTTTAACCCAAAGTCACAAACCTGAAATGTCATTTCCCTCGAAAATCCAAACCCCAGTTTTTCCACTGTCATTTTCCCTATATCTATCTCCATTTTGCCTAGAAATGATTTAAATTTAATTCCTTTTGTACAGATAATATTATACAAATTTTTATAAAAATATTTGATTATGTATAGTTGAGGTTTACAACATGCTGCTATGGGATATGTAAAATAGTTACTGTAGAGAAGCAAATCAACATAGCCATAATCTCACATAGTTTTGTGTGCATATGTGTGACAAGATCAGCTAAAATCTACTTACTTGACAAAAGTCCCTAATACAGTACAACTTTATTAAGGTTGTATATTACCCTTTGGATCTGTGTATTCTATATATCTGCTACTTTCTATCCTTTGACCTACATCTCCCCTTTTCCTCCCTTCTCTCCACCTACTCTGGTAACCATTGTTTTATTTTCTGTCTCTATATATTTGACCTTTGTTTTTAAGATTCCACCTATAAGTGGAAATAACACACTATTTTTCATTTTGTGCCTGGCTTAGTCTCTTAGCATAATGAGCTCCAAATTTATCCATGTTGTAGTGAACAGCAAAATCTACTTTTTTTTTTACAGCTAAAAAATATCCCATTTGTATGTGTGTGTGTGTACACATATCAGAGTTTCTTTATCCATTCATTCATTAATAGACACTTTAAAAGTTGTTCCATATCTTGGTCATTATGAATAATGTTGCAATGAACATGGGAGTACAGATACCTTACAGAATGCTGATTTCATTACCTTTGAGCATATTTCCAGTAGTGAGAATACTGAATCATATGGTGGCTCTATTTTTAATTTTTTTAGGAACCTCTATACTGTTTTCTATCATGACTATGCACCAATCTTCCTTCCTATCAATAGTATAGAAGAGTTTATTTTACTCCACACCCTTACTAGCGCTTGTTCTTGCTTTCTCTTTCATTGTTTCAATATGTAATAGCCATCCTAAGCAAGTAGTGTAGAAATGTTTATAAAAGAGGAGAGTTAAAAAATGACTGATTAGTGTGCTGAGTGGTGCGGAACTCCTTGTTACCCATCAGACAAGCCTTGATCTCTCCCCAGGAATTCCATACCATACTCAATTCCTGGGGTCCTACTCAGCATCCAGCTTTGAGATCAAGCATGGGTCCTTCCTTACACAGAATTCACAAGCTAAGATTAATGCTTAAAATCTCCTGCCTGAACTGTCGGCAACTGTTTCTTCCCAGAATTCACTCTACTGACTACCAGAGAGATTTTTCTCCCCGCCCTACCCTCTTTTAAAAATTTAATAGTTCTTTTCTAGTAAAAGCAATATATGCTCATTCAAGAAAAATTGAGAAAATGACAAGAGCATAAACATAAATCATCAGCATTTAGACATACTCAGTGTTGAATTTTGATGTATTTTCTTTCACGAATAATGTAATCATAGAACATTTAAAATTTAAGTCCTCTTTTCCTTTGTTGTTCTATCAGGGAGATTTTCCCAAATCATGAAAAGCTCTTTGGAACATAAAGATTGCTCTTTCTAAAATTTAAATACAAATATGTTACTGTCCAGCTTAAAACCCTTCTATCCGTCAGTGGTCTCCGAAGGTAAATAATGTCTCTCCTTCTTAATGCTGTGTACAAGGCTCCTCATGATCTGATCTCTGCATACTCCTCCAGGATTCTGTTTTCACTCCTTACCTCTTCCTTCTCTAGCTCTCACTCACCCAGCTTACATAACACACAGTCACCTGCCAGTGACCTTCTCAGATCCCCTCTGTTCTGCCTACACCAGGCCTTCAGCTTCCCAGGCTGTGCCACATGATTTCACCCTGTGACCTTCATTCAGTGACCTTCACTCACAGTGCTGTTCCTGCCCGAAACATGCCGCCCTTACTGTAGTCAATAAAATCTTTTCATGGAATAACCTTTATATCCAGGAGTTCCACATCTACAGGCTCAATCAACTACAGATTAAAAATATTTAGGAAGAAAATTGTGTCGGTATTGAACAGACTTTTTCTTGTACTTACTAAAAATAATACCGTATAACTACTATTTACATGACATGTATATTTTATTAGTTTATTTATTTATTTTGTTGGGTTTTTATTTTTTTGAGACAGGGTCTCACTGGCCTTGTTCAGGCTGGCCTTGAACTTACTATGTAGCCCAGTCTGCTCTCAAACTCATAGCAATACTCCTGCCTCAGCCTCCCAAGTGCTGGTATTACAGGCATTTGCCACCACCCCTGGCCATGTATTAGGTATTATAGGTAGTCTGGACCTGATTTTAAGTCTGTAGGAAGATGTAGGTTATATGCAAGTCCTACACCATTTTATCATAAGGGACTTGAACATTCCTGAATTGTGGTATCTACCACAATGATCCTGGAACCAGTCCCTCAGGATCCAAGGGACAGTTGTACTCAGTTCAAGTTTTGCCTTCTCCATTAAGTCCTTGCCTGCTGTTCCACCCCACCGCAGAGCCGCCTGTTCCTGTGTATGGCTTCCCTTCTGTCTAGATAGCCACCTATGTACAGAAGGCAGGGAGCATGTCTTACTCATCATCCTCATTTTTCTAGCACTTTGCAAATACTCAGCAAGTACTACATGCTCTATAAAAATTTGTTTGAATACAAATAAGTGATCCATTACAATACTGTGTAATG
Source organism: Heterocephalus glaber (assembly GCF_000247695.1). Next base: position 686,509 of record NW_004624731.1, read on the forward strand.
AATACTGTGAATGGCATGTGGCATATTTTGGAACTGGATATAATATTATTACAAACACCATCTGTAATATTGATTATTACAGTGTGCCAATAGGGGCCCCTGGGAAGAGCATTTTATGAATGCATTCAAGACCCAGTGACTAGGAAATGTGTTCATTTTAACATGAGGGTGGCATTCCTTCACACTTAGCCACCTATTTAAATCCTATTTGCCTTTCTGTTCCCTGACCTTGGACCAAAAATAGGAACTTTTGTTGCTCACCCCTCATGCACCTTTTCTTTTTTTGTCTACTGAGACCGTTGTAGCCCTGAACCCCACATGGGACAGAAAACTGGCTACCACTGCCTCTTTCCTCCCAGAAACAACACCACAACTGCAGGTTACCCCTATTATCCATAGGTGGAGCCCAGTGTTCAGCCCTCGAATGGTATCAAGGTTCTCAGAGAGAATCATCTTGAATTGCTACAAGCATTTCAGCCAATGCCATCATCCAACGCAGATCACCCAGCATACAGCTCGGTCAAACACTTTATTTCCATCTTCTTCCTCTCATTGAGTCACCTTTGTAGTTCCATCCCAGGGGGCCCTCCTCCACAGACAATTAGGGCTTCTTTGCTTGTCAAGCAGGAGGAGGTAGAACAGATTTCCCTCTGTGGCACTTTGGACTCCTCAGATGTTCTTCATTTTGTAGATGGATTGAGAGTAGACGCCAAGCTGCATGTGCCATGGGAGCATCCCATAGGCATAGAGTTGGCCTGCTTCCTGGGCCCGCCAGTAGTCACACACACACACACACACACACACACACACACACACACACTCACACACAGGCCACAGAAGAAAGGCAGCAACAAGACAGTGAGGAAAAGGAGGGGAAGTAAAAGGCACTAATCACATCCACCACCAGCTGGGTCCCTCTGCCTGGGGAGCCTGTCTCTGGTGTTGGCCCCAGGGAACCTGTCACTGGAAAGCCTATCTGTCCGCCAGCTTGTCAAGCCTCAGCACCAGACACTCTAATTTTCTTAATAACAGGCTACAGATCCTGTATCTATAAATGTAGCTAAACCCTTCTCAACCTTTCTTTATTTTTAGCCTATACTGCTGCTGTGGATGTAACAACTTCCATGGCTGATTACTTGTTCTGTAAATACCTCTATGTCAAGGGAAAGAAATTCTTTCAAGCTGGAAGACCTTGTTGTTTTTAATTCTAATTTCTAGTGTTGGTGACAAATTCATGTTTACTCCTTGGCATATTGTTTCTGTTTAGGGGCTGGGGAGAAGGTTGATATATCTTCAACATTAAGTTTTTCAGATTGAACTCCTAATAGTCTCCATCTTTTCTCATATAATGGCCTATTAGGCACCTCATTTGCTTAGACTCTTCTCTTCTATCTCTGTTTGGCCTATGTTGAAATATAGCAGCTAAGAGTTTGTGACAGAGATTGCCATGTGCAAATTATTAAAGACCAGACTGAAGCCTTTTGTGCCCACTACTACTTTTTGATCTCTGTGACTTGAACCCTAGGGCTAATGCTTTTAAGACTACTAAGTGACTACTAAGTGAAACCTTTCCTTTTAGTCACTGTGACTGGCATAGACAGGCATCTTGGGTAGTTTAATATAGTCTCCCCTATCTGATTCACAGTTGCCCCCCTTCACTTTGATCTTTAGTCTTACTGTTTATCCACACTGCTTCTGCCAGTTCACTTAATCCAATGATAAGTATCACTGTAATACTCCTCCCAGGGCATTTGTGAAAGTATTAGGTTGGCCTCATTTTGAGTATCCTTATTGTGACCAGTCCATCCATGAGGAAAGCAAGTCACCATTATAGAGCATTTTTGTTTCTCAAAGAGGCTGTACAACTGTTGTCTCTATTACTTAGAATCTCTAAGAGAAGAAAGATCTGATTTGAAAATTAAGAAAAACTGAAGCATGGAATATAATTTTAGCTCTCATGTAAGATCATCTGAGATACAAGTTTAGGTTCCTTTACCTTTAGCTCCTTCTAAAGTATCATATTAAGACATTTAATGTTTTTTGTCTGTCCTATAACACCTTATTCAAAAGAAATGAGAAGAATTAACAAACATTGATAAATAACCTTAGCACCTTGGCAAAGATGTTTTTAGGAAAGGTTAAATCTATTGACTATTTCTTTTTTCTTTCCTTTTTTGTTAGTACATGTTTGTAGTATATAATGCCTACATCCTTTGTGAGGAGTTGGAAATTGTACATAACACATCTTAATTCCATCATCATCCTCTTTTTCTTCCCTTCTATCCCCTCCATCCATCTCTTGATTCCTTTTTTTTTTTTAAGACAGGGTCTTGTGTGTAGTTTAGGCTGGCCTTGAACTCACTATGAAGCACAGCTGCCCTCAAACTCACAGGGATCTTCCTGCTTCAACCTCCCAAGTGCTGGGGTTACAGGCATGTACCACCATGCCCAATCTCCCCATTTTGTAGTTGTGTGTAATACAAAATTTTTACATGCTGTATATGCAGTTGGTGCAGATACATAACACATCTTAATTCCTTTTTGTATCCCTTCCCCTGTCTCAGCTGTAGTACCATCAAATGCAAATTGATAAGGGGAAGGTAGTGATAGACCTACTTTAGTAAAATCGTGTTTTGTTAAATCAGCTACAATTCCTTTAAAGAAGACAATGAGATAGAGATAAGAAACAGTCTATAGTGTCCATTGTGATTTCACATATTGACTGTTTCTTGTCTCTATCTCATTGTCCTCTTCAAAGAAATTGTAGCTGATTTAACAAAACACCATTTTGCCAAAGTTATTCTATCACTACCTTCCCCTTATCAATTTGCATTTGATGGTCCTGCAACTGATTATCTTTTCTAACTCCTTATTTGGTGTAGAGTTGCAATGATTAGCTTTCCCTCTGGAGCCCTTAGCCAGAGATAAATTGCTTTGACCATTTCATTATGTCTGGGAAGTTGGCAGCATTGATGCAAAGTATATCCTGTTGCCTAAGAAGGCAGCATCTCAGGGATCCATGCAGGGGGATGAAAGTCTCCTAATGCTTCACTCTGGTTCAGTGAGAGCAGCTTGGGCTGCTGACCTCCCAAGTTGTCTGTGGCTGGCCTGAGGGGGACATAGGGCTTCCAAGTGACTTTCCAGTGTACACTTTTCTGAAGCTATTCATTCTTCTCTTTTTAGACTCTAGAAGGAGGCTCCTACCGAGGGAGTCTAAAAGACCCCACAGGCTGCCTGAATGAGGGGATGACCCCGCCTACACCTCCTAGAAACCTGGAAGAAGAACAGAAAGCCAAGGCCCTGAGAGGCAGGATGTAAGTACTCCCCCTTCTCACCCTGTATGTACACATGTGGTGGACAGTGGGCAAAGCTTGGGGGGAAATGAGATAAGGATTCCCATTCCATACACCCATTTGATCTCACCCTAAGGGAAGGTGACCACATACGTACATAGCAATGACACTGAGCTACTTTGGCACTGACTTGGAGTTTAAGCTGACCTATATTCTGTGAGATAAGAGCTGTTATTGATAAAATATGGCCATAACCCACATATGACAGAAATTTAAAACATGCTGATGAGAGGAAAACAACAGAACTCAGGAAACTATGAGATGGATCTGTAGAACCAGAGAATACCTGGTCACTGCAAAAGTCTGATGGAAGTCACCTAAAGTCATGTTTCCCCAAAAGTAGGCAAGTGACACATAGGAAGAGGGAGCTGTTGTGCCACAAGGCAGGGCCAATGTCCATCCCTTCTCCATGGGTTTCAATTCAGCATCCATTTGTGGGTTTAGTTCACGAGATCCTCCTCTCCACCTCAAATGGCTAATGTAAGACAGTTCGCACTGCAGTCCATTTCACAAGGACCCATGTGCTGTGCAAGGTTTGTGTTGTGGCCAGGGATTTAGCTCAGTGGTTCCACCGCCTGCCTTGCAAGTGCAAGGTCCTGAGTTCGATCCCTGGTACCAAAAAAAAAGGTTTGCGCTGTGTACCTTCATATAAAGTCAGTCTTGTGGTAATGATGGAGAAGATACTGGGTGCCACTGACATAGAACCTAACTCCTCTAGACGTTCAGTTTTCTTGTTCAGGGTTTGACTCTGCTGGAAGCAAGCTACCAATGAATCCTAGACATAGCTCAACATATGAGTTTGTAAGCAGCATCAAGAATAGGGTAGGCAAATGTGGAAGGTCCCTCCCTGCCGTTAGTCTGCCCTTCTCCCTCAAATTCATCACTCTTTAGCTAGGCCACAAACATAAAAATTAGCCAAAATAAGTGAGGCCAAGTCCTTCTGTTGCTGGGAAATATGCAAAGCGAACATTTAGGACTTTGTTTCCTAGGAAGCAAAAATAGAAAAGTTTGTAGCAAAAACCTGGTATCAAAGCAGAGCTGTCACCTTGTAGTGGAGAAGAACAAGTAGCGTAGAAACTGTAATTCCACATTTATCTCCACAACCTCACAGATGCTCAGGTGGAACCCCAAGAAGTTGGTGAATGGATAGAGGTTGAAAAATACTATCCCCAGAGGGAAATTTCCTAGGACTTGCACTGACCCTGCTCAGATCCTCAGACACCTGTTACACTGGGGAGATGGAATCAGAACTAATGTCCCAGTCCTTTGTCAAGTCAAAGCAAGGCTTAAGTGAGGGCAGTGAAAGCTTCTATCAGGGAAGTGACCATGAGGTGGCAGGTGATCCTTGTAAAGCCAGTCACTACTCTTGTCCCTTAGGTTGATGGAAGCTACGAGCAATATTTAAGACATTGTTTATTAAACATGATATTTTCTCATTTTCCTCATCTCATTCTCCACACTTCTCCACATGAGCTCTCCTGAAAAGCTTGGAATGGCTCATTCCTCTTACTGGGTATCAGCCCTGTTTCCTGCTGTCCTTTATGGCCATGTGAGGGATGTAGTGAACCAAGACTCAACACAGAAGATGGTAACAGGACACAGAGGGTTAAATGACAGTTCCATGGAAAAGAGGTACAAATAGTATTTGTCCAGAAGAAGAAAAAACTTTGAGAATGGACTTATTTGTCTTTTGGCAGTAGTCAGTCATTCATTCAACAAGTGTTTGTTGGACACCTATTATGTCCTGCTAGTGAGATGTATCAGTGAAAAAGAGAAACAATAACAATAATAAATAGTCTTCACCTTGGTAGCAGGTTTACATTTCTAATAGGAGAAATCAGACAGACAAAATAAGTTAAGTGATATCTTGAGAGCTGGAAAAAGAAAAAAATAGAGCAGCCTATGGGAGATTGCGAGTGTGGATACAGCCATGCTGTAGTTTTAAACAGTTCTGGCATCTGCACAGAGACCAAGAGAAGGGAAGGAATTAGTGATGAGGAAAAGTATTCTCAGCAGGGGCAGAATCAGTGCTGTGTCTCTAAGGATTTCCTGTGGAATACCAGCCTTTTCCTGCTCCTGTGAAAAAGAGAGGTTAGTAGTGGGCCCAACTTGTAGCTGGAAGAATTTCAGTTGGATGAAAGAATATCTACTTGTAAGTAACTTTTACTGATAAGAATTAGACATAAAAAATAATTACTTCATCACTTCATTTGACAATCTTGTACTGCCTGGAGGTGCATATAATTTAAATCTTTGCTGTAACTTCAGTCTGTCCCAATCTTCCCAGGTACGTCATCAGCCCTGCAAGGGAAAAGCTGCAGGGTCCCCAGGCAGCACTGAGCAGTCCCCTTCCCTAGAGGCTGCAAAGCCTGGACAGCCCATCAGTCAGCAAATAGCTGAGGATAAAAATATCATCTGGGGACAGCCCTGGATTCATCTCCAGAGGACCCTCCCAGCCCAAATTCCCACTCTCATTTTCCTGTGGGCTTTATTTTACCACAATCTTCCAAGCAGTAACTGGAAACATGTTAAAGATATATTGAAATGCTTCTATTTGGCCTTGCCAGTTTCTTCCTGTGGCCTGAAACACATGATTATCTGTGTTGGAGAGAGGGAGCTGGTCGGAAGTGCAGGGCACGCTGATAAAGGAACACGTGTTCCTTTGCTTCCTCCCCAGTGTCCCAAGGCCCCAGACCCCAGGGATTTAACAGCTTCTCAGTGCTGTACAGAGCAAGAATTTCAGACAAATTGCTTCCTGGGTTCAGACAGTTACAATCCCTGCACCAAGGCCCATCTTCAATATTTCAGAGCTTTACCCTCTTTACCACTGGGGCCAAAAATGTGCTTACGTGGCTCCAGGAAAAACCCTTTCAAATTGGATAGTAAGAGTCAGATTCCAGTAGGCTGCACAGCATTCTCCTGTCCTCCACAACCATGAACATTTTCTATAGAACCCTTGGCTGTCTAGATAGGAGAAAGAGTGTTTGGGGTTGAGACTTTGGGAACTCCAGAGAGCCAGACAGAGCTGCTTACCAGGCAGTGGGCTACAGTGAAAGGCCTCATTGTTTGCACCCTTAGCAACAAGGTTCAAATCCTGCCTCCGTTTGGCATTTGTAACCTTGGGCAAGGTACATAACCTTTCCTTCTGAATATTTTCCATTAGATAAAGTAGGCCTTTACAATAGCTACCTTGTTATAAGGATCCTATAAGCATGGGAAAACCCAGATGAGTAACTGACAATGGTAAATGCTCTAAGAGGTAGAAATAATTAACAGAGGCCAAGAAAGCTAATGACCTTGTCGTTCAGTCCCACTTTCTGGGGCAGGCAGTGCTGCTTTCAAAGTTGTGACTGTAGAATGTCTGAGGTCAGCCTTTCTGGCCTTGGCTGGGGATCTTCCAGGGCGGTTACCTTGGATACATATCTGAGTAACTGTAGCTTCTATATGGTAAAAGCTTCACTCCATCTCTGTGATATCCAAATCTTTGGTGCTTTACAGGCTAGCTGTCAAACAAATGCTTTTCTAGCCAGGTGTGGTGGTGCAGAACCCAGGAGGCTGAGGTACGAGGAGTGCACTGAGTTCGATGCCAGCCTGGGCTACATAGTAAGTTCGAGGAGAGCCTAAATTACATAGTGAGACCCTGTCTCAAAAAACAGAAAAGCTTTTGTCCTCTTCTTGGTGAAGAATGGAGCTGAGATGAAGGAATAAAAGTCTCATGATGATCCCTTGGCCTCAAGTCATTATTCTTTCTACCCTGTGTCTATACAATTGTTCAGGGACAGAGACACATAGGGTAGAAAGAGGATTACAAGGCAGTGAGTGACATCCTTCTGACTGTTATGTGTTCCCTGGGCAAAGTCCTTTCTGGACTCAGCTCCTCATTGGGGGTTCCTATCGAGATAGCACTGATCACCTTTCTGTGGTGTTGAGGGTGGTATTTTTGGTGGCCTTATCGTAAGGTACCTAAGTAACTTCCTTTGGGCTCAGATGTGAAGACTTGTCCTTAACAACGAAGAGGAGCCCTCATTGTCCTTTATCCCTTGCCCAGGTTTGTCCTGAATGAGCTGGTACAGACAGAGAAAGACTATGTCAAGGACCTGGGAATTGTGGTGGAGGTGAGTAGATGGAGCAGGGTAGCTGTTGCTCACCCATCCAGGAGCAGATCAAATCCTACTCTGCCTGGGTATTTGCAATAATGAAAATAAAAATGGTACAATTCAAATAGAATATGTAGATGATTTTCTTTTCCCTTAAAATATTGTAAGATAGAAAGTGGTATGGTCCCAAATGTGACAGCATTCAGGGAAGACTCTTGGTTAGAGCTGAATCCATTGTCTTAGGCTATTGGTTGTTTCACGAAGACATACACAGTTCAGACTTATGACCACCATTAACACAAGCCAGGTCACTCTGAGTCTAATCTTGGGACCTAACACATTTTCTTAGATTTTAAGGAGAAGGTTATGGGTACCAAGAAGATAGTTAAAGAAATAGCCATCAGTAAGCAAGATTGACAGGTCCATAGGTAAGAGTCGACTTGGTAGGAAATATAACAGCTGTGTCCCTACAGGGATTCACTTTCAAGGGACTGAGACACTTGGATGAAAATACCTAAGAAACTAAGTGGTAATTTAGATGGTTTACAGCCCTATTTTTAATCTTCATAAAGAATATGAAATCTAGAAATTGAATTCTTAATGTCTACATTGTCTGCTTGTTTCTAAGATTTGCCTTGTAAGCCCTTATTCTATGAAATCTGCTGACTTAGGGCTTTATATTTGCCTAACCTGAACCTTGTAGAAAGAAACTAACCAGGCATATAGAGGGCCTGAATTCTACTTATAGAAAGTTATTCTTGTCTTTAGTGGGGGCTGGGGACAGGAAGGGGTGTCAATAACTTCATATGCAGCTCAGCCCTGGAGCAGAGGACTTGAGCATCTGGGGACCAAGAGATTGAAATCCTGGGAAGTCAGACATCAGTGATGTGATTGTAAAAACAGTCATGTAACACCCGAGTGGCTCAGATAGGGATGCAGCCTTCTTGTGCTACCTTAAACCCTGATTTTAAAGCTAATGTGATTACATGCTACAGAATCTAAAGTATTAACATATTATGACTTATTTCTAGGGCAGATGTGTCTTTAAGTATATAATTAACTTGAGTTAGGAGAAAGGAGAAGGACAAACAATTGCTGTGTGTGTGTGTGTGTGTGTGTGTGTGTGTGTGTGGTGCTGGGGATCAAACCTAGAACCTCATGCATGCTCTGCAAGCACTCTGCCACTGAGCTATACTCCCACCCCAGTTCTTCCTTCAGGGAACTAGAGGCAAAGAAAAGTGTCCAGAAATTTCGTAAATGTTTTCTCTGTCACTCTGGCCAAGGTGGGTCAAGTCCTGATGAAGGAGGAGAGGCTACAGCAGCACTCACCCTCAAACTCTTGGAGAGTGCAGCTGACAGGGGCTGAGGGTGGGCCTGGAGCACTTTCTCAGGATTGTCCTCTACTAACCCTGCAGGCCTTCATGAAGAGGATAGAGGAGAAGGGTGTCCCTGAGGATATGCGAGGGAAGGATAAAATTGTGTTTGGAAATATCCACCAGATCTATGACTGGCATAAGGAGTAAGTGTCGGGCCCAAGGGCGGGCATCTTGGGGACCTGAGACTCCTGAGTCCTCTTCCAGCATCTGACCTATGGGGCAAGACTCAAGGGGAGTCTCCTGCCATTTAGCTCATCATTGAGAGATAATTCAGTTCTAAATAACATAGCTTCCTTCTCTTACCCACTGTTTTCTTTTAGCTTCTTCCTGGGTGAACTGGAAAAATGTATCCAAGAACAAGATAGACTGGCCCAGCTCTTTATTAAACATGTGAGTGCCACCCTAGCCATCTCTCTTCCACTTCCCCAAGCTCTTCTGTGTTCATTTTTTAAAATTCTTTTTCTCTTTTGCTCTTCTTGGACTTGCCTCCCTGCCTGAGTTTCGGGGTTTTGTTTTGTTTTACAACCTTCTTGGCAATGTGGAAAGTGGGCCCTGGCCTACCGCTTTTGCTTTATGTCCTTGCTACTGAACTGCCTCTGTGTTTCCCAAGTGTGGACCATCTTTGGTCCTCCCCTGAATGTGTGATCCAGCTCAGTGCTGTGACCGTGAGTGAAGGGCACAAGATGCCTGACTATCACCTCCTCTTCTGCTCTGCAGGAACGGAAGCTGCACATCTATGTGTGGTACTGCCAGAACAAGCCACGCTCTGAGTACATTGTGGCTGAATATGAAGCCTACTTCGAGGTATACTGCTCAGAATTTGCTAGGGATGAGAGGAGTAGCCCAAGACAGTACATTCAGAAATCCTAGATGTCATTCATTCACCCTACACTGCTGACCCTTCATGTCAGGAACTGCTTCTCAGTAGAGTCACTAGCTTCTTAGCTCAGTTCCCATGAGCACCTTTGCTTGTAAGGAGCCAAAGGGGTCGTGTCTGTGGACTCCGTTTGCAGAATGTTTCTGTAGCACAGGGTCTGCTTTGGCAGCTCTGGTCCTTCCTAAGTTATTACAGAGCAGATTGTGCCCATACCCTTCCTCATCAGCCCTTCCTGGACTACTTGTCTAGAGCCCTCCTCTTGATTAAGGAGTTCACAGTGGCTTTGCTGTCTCTGCTTCTGTTCTCAGAGGTTTGGTCCAGCACCTCTAAGCTCTTTGCCACAGCTTAGAAAGAGTGCTGTTTTGTTGGAGAGGAGGCATCTCCCCTGGGAAAGATCCCTTAACTAAGTGGTTAGGGAGCAGGGTCCCGCTGTGTAGGCCTGTTGTGTCCAATGGGATGTCCTTGCCTGACTGCCCTGGAGCAATAAAGAGAACATAGGATCTGTTCTAGCTTGTCTCCCACAACTGAGGTGAGGCCCAGGATGTGAAAGTACTTGTCTGGAAGCATGATAGCCAGGCAAGAAGAAGCCCGGGGTGATGGGTGTTGTGTTTTGTTCCTAACAAATGAGCAGTCATGTAGACAAGCCTTCCTTGTGCATGCCTTGAAGATTCTTAAACTTTATTATAAAACATGATGCCTTTGAACCTTGACCTAGAACACCCTAATACTTGGGTTTCTTTGACTCTAACATAATTCCCTTATGTTTTAGGAGGTAAAACAGGAGATAAATCAAAGGCTGACACTGAGTGACTTCCTTATCAAGCCCATTCAGAGAATAACAAAATACCAGTTGCTCCTCAAGGTAAGAAGCCAGGGGCCTGGGCCAGGGCTGGAGAAGCATAACCTTGGGCCAGGTGTAGTGGGCAGTGGAGTTCCAGGCTCTGTCTCCATCTCTGTCCTGGGGACTGTGATCTGGTAGGGTAAAGATGGGTTTTTTGTCTCATCTGCTGGTTATTCTGTTAGCTTTCCTTGCTGATAAATTGTGTCGCTCTTGTTTCTACCCTTTAAATTGGTTTTTTCTTGATTTTCTTTTTTCTCTTCATTTTCTTACTTTGTCATAGTCATTGACTTGATACCCTTAAAAACTAAAAACTTGTAAGAGCATAAAATCAGAGTAGAATACAAGGGAGAAAAAAAGACAAATGGAAGGCCCTAGAAACTTTGAATGAGTAATACCAAACATTTTGTCATATTCCATTTTAAACAATAGCTTAACCTAATTTTTCTTACAGAAATATGAGGTTAAATGGAAGAAAGACTCGACTTTCCCTTCTCCCATCCTGTCTGGCCACAGTCTCCCTTTTCTTCCTCCTTCCCACCCTCCTTCTCTCCTGTTTTTGAAACTTTGAATATTTGGGGGTGTTCTCAATGTCATCATGTCTACCAGGACTCATAAGTTCATTTTTCAGATGCTACAGGCCGTTACCACCCCTCCTGGGCTGGAAAGCCTGTGGAACATCTGTGCATTTTGATAAAAAGTTTTTTATAGCTCTCTGTTTTGCTAACTGATTTCACCCCTGCCCTCACCACTGCCTGCTTCCCCTCCTTGGTAGGACTTCCTGAGATACAGTGAGAAGGCTGGTTTGGAGTGTACAGATATTGAGGTGAGTTTCCTGCTTGTAATGCTTACTGTTCCCAGGCACCATCCAGGGTGTCTATCCCAAAGGAAAAAATTTGTCTCAGGATAACCAAGGGTCCAGGCTGACTCCTCTCATATGAGGCAGCATGAGGAATGGCAAGTGTTGATAGGCACAAAGAGTTTTCAAGAGTCTGTGCTGGGCCAGCCCAGGGCCTAAGCCCTGCTGGTGTTCTTGTGGCTCCAAGTGACATGTAGTGAGCAGTGGTGTCATTTGACCCCTTTAACATCCTTCAGAGACTAGGTAAAGTTGCAAAAGGATCCAAATGCATAAATCTAAATACTATTTGACTCTAACGTACAAGGCATTCCATTTTCATTCCCCCACTCATCATAAGGATTACAGCCTATGTGAAGCCCTTTCTGTCACCTTCAAGATTATTTTAAACCAGAGAGGTTGCAGCCATCTTGGCAGGTTATTCTAAGCCAAAACCTCTAGTGTTTCACAAGCCAGGCTAAGTTGTTGTTTGTGCAGTTAGGAAGCAACAGAGAGAAGAAAAAAAATATGAGAAGGAAAGGGAACTGATGAACAAAACCAGAGTGCTGGAAAGGATGGGCTGGTAACATTCCCCCACATTGTCCAGTGATTGACATGGAGCCCTGAGCTGATGACCACCATCCCCTGTCTGAACAGAAGTCCCACAGTCCTTTGGGTGTGGGCCACAGAGACCAGCATCCTCTCCCAGAGTACTGAAGCCATTGGGAGGCCAGATCCCTGTCTTCCAGCCCTAAACTGCCATGAGCTTCTGGCTGAGTGGTGATCCCCTTCCTGAGCAACTATTGTTCTTTTCTGCAGAAAGCAGTGGAGTTAATGTGCCTTGTTCCCAAACGTTGCAATGACATGATGAATCTGGGACGCCTACAAGGCTTTGAGGTGAGCACTTAGGGGTGGATGGAAGCCCTCTCTCTTCTGGGCAGTAGGAATCTGGGCTACTGAGATCTCTTCCTCAGGCTAATGAGATCCTGCCTCCTCTCCCCTGTTATACTCTGGTTTACAGACCTGGAAAGTGTATCTATACAGAAAATCCAATGACAGGCCAGAAATAGACCTCTTGACCAAACTGGAGGCAGAATTTCAAGGGGATTGGAAAAACCCAAGTTCTTTATAACTTTGAACCTGGAAATGACCTCTTCCCTCTTGCTTATTGATTGAGAAATGTGGGGATATAAAGGACAACAGGGTTTGTGATGTAAATGGAACCTAAGCAGAAAAATGAATACTGTTTTTAGAAAGTGGATCTGTTAGGTCTCTATAGTGATTATATTTTTCTACCAATGAACATTTAACACATTCACTATGGTGCTGTAATTTATGTCTCGCTACCAGTGGCTGTGATTTGAATTTGGCCATTCTCACCAGCTTGAACCATATACCATTTCTCAGGGGTGTTTGATTACAATAAGGCAAAGAAAGACATTGATTTAGCATACCAGATGTCATCATATTCCAGTTCCTTAAGGAAAACATTAAAATGGTATAAAAAATTACCCAATAGTAAAGAGAATGATAAAAGTGATAAGATCCATTTGTGCCACCAGTGGTACAAGGTGCCCGATGGGAGTCATGCGTGTTTCACTGGTGGTTCAAGCCAGTGAATGCCACAGGACACATTTCTGTTCCTCAAAGAGTGAGGGGAATCAGTCTTAAGGAAATACTAGATAGTCTAAGGAGTGGCTGAAGTAAACACCCAGGTTTGCTTGGGCTGCAGGAACAACACACCTTAAATTGGGTGACTTAAACAGCAGAAATATGTCTTTGCAGTTCTACATGCTGAAGGCAGACATCAAGGAATTATCAGAGATGCTCCTTTCAAGGGCTGGAAGGGAGGGTTGTTCCAGCACCTCGCATTTGTAGGTAGATGGCTGCCTTTCCATGCACAAGGCATTCCATCTGTATCTTCATATTGCCTTCTCTCCGCCTGTATATCTCTGTGTCCATTTATAAAGACATCACCTGATTACCTCTGTACAGACCGCATCTCCCACATTCTCGGGTACTGGAGATTAGGGCTCCAACATATGAGTTGTGGGAGGCAATTCAACCCATAACAGTGAACATTTGAAGAGCAAATTGGCTTCCTACTTTATACTTATTAAATTATTATTATTAATTTATGTCCAAATTAAGCATAATATATTTTGAATGTTAATATGGAAAAAATTACAACTGACAGTTATTGACTGGTACCTAATAGTCACTAACCTCCCCTAGAGAAAGATGGATCTTCTAATCCTGTTTCTCAGCAATTCCATAATTTAAGATTTCATTATTCCTTTTTGGAGAAAAGAGATTCCTTGAAATTGAGATGATTGGGAAAGAAATGTCTTTCTCCCACCCCACGCTAAGCTAGAATAGATAAAATATGAGTACAGATACCAGGTAGGCTAGCGATATAAGCTCATTTAGCAGATGTTATTTTCATGTTTGAGTTGGACTCATGACATTCCTGAGCCAAATCCTCCTGTGCTCTTTGCCCTTGCAGCTCATCCACTGTGTCTGGTTTCCAGGCTCTGTTGGGATAGGAACTGGGTGGAGGGTTTCTATTACTATTTGTTTTCACAGGTTCTGCTCTTCAAGGCAGACCCGAGCTGTTAGCATAAGGAGGGTTACTGAGGAGAAAATGCACCCCAAGTTCATGTGCAGTTTCTCTTTAGTCACACTGGAGGTGCTTTTGCACCTTTTCCCTAGGCATCATGCCAAGTCTGAGACTATTCTGAACAAACCAAGTAATCTCTTCTGCTCTTCCATCTCAAAGTCTGTGTTTTTCAAATAGGAGTCTGGCTTGGTTTTCTCCAGGTCTCTGGAGAACTGGCCACCCACAGGAGGAGTGGCATCCAGTAGTGCTGTCTGACCCAAACTAGACTTCCTGCTGCATCGATTTGTGTCCATGTAGGGTCGGTTCTTTTTTAAATCAAATAGCACTGCCTCCTATTTTCATGGAGCCACAGAGAATTTGCTTTGTGTTCCTGCAGCTAATTTAGAAGAGTGGTGAATGTATGTCTCCGCCTTGTTTGTGACTTTGGGCAGGAGAAGTTAGAACCCCTCATTTTAATTCCCTCCCTCTCAAATTCTCTGGCTTTTCCTTTGACACTGGCTGCCTGTACCCCATGATCAAGTTCTTGTGTAGCATTAATTAGAGCTTTTAGCACTTGCCTGGCTAGCGGGTCACTGGCTTAATATTAACTTTGGACCAGGGTAGAGATAAGCCTGTTTGGCTGCTGACCTTGGCAGTACAGAGGTAGGCTCCAAACAGAAGGCAAGCATTTCTCAGGAACACAGAAGAAAATGACCTCTATGCCAGGTAATGTTTGGAAAAAAGCATCACGTGAATGAAATGGTCCTTGTTTGCACTAAAGGGCAAAAATCATCACCCACAAAAGCTATCTCGGACTGCTGTCCCAGATGACAGGGTCTTCTCATTCCAGTGCCAGGCTTTCTGATAGCTTCTGTGAACTTACTGGATTAGGCATATTCCCTTTGAAAATATCTCTGAAAAAATCTCAGTAGAAACTAGCAAACCCAATAGGTTCTACCACCTCAGCTGGGTGGCACATGGCCTGGTAGCAGTAGTCATTTCAAGAAGGGTCATGGAACTTAGAGAAATATCTACCAGTTTATAAGATAGGGGGAACCTTTTTATGGTACTCCTGACTTTATTTGCTGACCACGGCAGGATACTAAGACATTAAACTATGCATCCCCATCCTAAAATAAAAACAGGAGGAGAGGGGGCCTGACTCATCGGTCATTTGAGGTCCTACCTGTGTCACTTCCCTCAGCTGTGGGTTGGTTCTGGGCTCATAACTACAGGAGTTCCCTGGGTCCTAGGCCCACATTGCAGGGGAGCCAGGCAGGCACAGCTCTCAGAACTACAAGGACAAAGCCTTCTTCTAAGGCCAGGATTTAGTTCAGTGGTGCCATGGCTGCCTCGCAAGTGCAAGGTCCTGAGTTTAATCCCCAGTACCAAAAAAAAAAAAAAAGGCTTCTTCTAGCTCCAAGGGACACCTACTTTGTTTTCTTCTTTTAGTAAAAAACACAAAGGGCCAGCATGATTCTTGACTTCTTTTTAGCTAATAATTCTGCTTTCCTCTGACATTTTCCTAGAGCTGTTTGCTTTTCTTTGGAGGTTCCATCACCTTCTTTTCCTCTTTCTCCAGGGCCCTTTCAGGAAGATGGCCCTGGTCTACCCTAAATGAATGGATAGGCCCCAATTCAGTGTCTTGCTAGAGCCAAAGGCTTTTGGTGTCAGGTCTGCTGTCCATGTCCCCAGCAGGGAGGTCATTTGGCCAGCTTCCCACTTCTCATGGCCTTCTTCTGGCCCCTGTCTCTATCAGGGCACCCTCACTGCCCAGGGCAAGCTGCTGCAGCAGGACACGTTCTATGTGATCGAGCTGGACGCTGGCATGCAGTCTCGGACCAAGGAGAGGCGTGTGTTCCTCTTTGAGCAGATCGTAATCTTCAGTGAACTGCTCAGGAAGGGGTCCCTCACCCCGGGCTACATGTTCAAAAGGAGCATCAAGGTGAGGATGCCATGGAGAGGTGGAGAGGCAAGAAAGAGCCAAGTTTTCAAAGCCACTTCCCAGATAGAAGGCACTGGGTGGGGAGGACTAGAGCAGTGGTGGCAAACCTACAGCATATGCGCCACAGCAGGCTGTTGTATCATTGAAAGACCTAGAGCCTTAAAGATCTCTCAGCTTGCCATCAAGGAGGCTGAACGAGAAATAGTGATCACTCATGAGCAGTAGTGAGTGGGGGACCAGTCCCCAGCATGATCCTGCAGGTGTCCCTGGGTCTGCCATTCAACCAAAGGCAGAGCCAAAGTGCTTAGTGTTGGATCCAGGAGAAGTGTTTATCTTAGATCTCCTGAGAAAAGTACCATAGTAGGTTAATGCTTTTTTTAACCTCTTAAGTATTAAAGGATCGCCCCATTTTCTTCCAGATGAATTACTTGGTCTTGGAGGAGAATGTGGACAATGACCCTTGCAAATTTGCACTCATGAACAGGGAGACTTCTGAGAAGGTCATTCTGCAAGCTGCCAACTCAGACATCCAGCAGGCCTGGGTACAGGACATCAATCAAGTCCTAGAAACACAGCGAGACTTCTTAAATGGTATGTGCTAGGCCTGGTTTCTAGTAGGGGGGCCCACACCTGTCAGTGTCCTTGGATCTGAGCTCACAGGGAATTATGAGCCTAGATCACATTTTATATGGACTCCAACTCTGTCATTCTCACAAACATATTAGAATTTTCCTGAATCTGAATACACAAATGGACCAGACAGGGCATGAGAAAGAAGCCCCGCCTTTCTAAATGAAGGGATATTCTTTTGTAGAACATAGCATATATTTGCCACTATAGTTGACAACAATTTGGGAAAAAGTCTGTGCTGGATACTTCCTCGTACTGTAGGTGCCCCCCTCCAACTGTCAGTGACACTTGGTGGCTGATGGCTGGTATTCTCACAGTCTCTCTAGTATTGTGTAGAGATAGCTGGGAGTTTGGCAGATCCATTCAGATCCATCTTCTCCCAACAGGGTAAGAGCCTGGATAAGCCACCTCACTGCCTAACCTTGTCCCTTTCAAATAAGGTGATTCCTAACTCTAAATGTCAGTAATACCTCCAAACTTTCCAGAACAAATCACGGAGAATGTAGCTTTTTGTGTCCTGAAGGAATTCCCTAGTAAAGTGCAGCTTCAAGCCCAGCTTGAAGAAAGGAGATGTAAAGTTTTAAACTAGCATTGATCTTCTGTTAGGGACCTTAAAAGACCCTTGAGCAGAGGTGGAGCTTGGAGTAAAGGCAACATGGAACCAGTCATGAAGTAAGCCTATAGACTCAGCAAGCATATGCCTGAGTGTGTATATAGCACACACACACACACTCACACACACACACACACACACACACACAGGATGTCCTCAGGTATAGCCACTCTTCTTCCTATCCTGAGACCCATACATATGTACTCCCACGTACACAGGCATGCACATACATGAGAGCACTGCAGGTGTTCTGTTTCTTCTTGGCAGTATAATCTGAGGTCCATTGTGTATGCCTGCGTTCATGCCATCCAGCCTCACATTCACACTTGCGCACATGCACAGGACCACCTCTGTGTGCACCACCGCTTGCCTGGCCATGGCTACTCACACATGGACACGTACTTACAGCCCCAGCCTTGGATCTGTCACCTCTTCTCACCAGTACCAGGATTAGACTCTGTCAAATGATGTACATATAGCATAGATTTGAAGGCTGTGAGGAGAGCAGACGTTCTGGTTGAAGAGCTTGGGCAAGGCGTGATGTTTCTCTAGGCCTCCCTCGGCTTAGCTTATAGAGTTGGGGGCTAGCTCTGCTCTGCCTGTCCTGATGTGTGCCATGTAAAAGCATTGCCCCCTAGCCTGCAATTCCAGTTTTCTCCATGGTCAGGGATTTAACATACTATTTTTATTTTAAAACAAAGAACAAGGGGTCCGGGGATTTAGCTCAGTGGTTCCGGCGCCGGCCTCGCAAGCGCAAGGTCCCGAGTTCGATCCCCAGTACCAAAAAGCAAAACAAAAAAACAAAGAATGAGGGATTGTGTAGCAAGATGCCATCATTTTTTAAGATACATGAGGGGTTAAAGCAATTCTGTACCCCACATCTTGGCTATAGAAAAGGTTGGTGAGAGAAACTAGACTAAGTTCTAAACTAGACTAAGATCCCTAGGTCTCCAGGGCGCTTTTTCATTCTAAAAATCTAAAATTAAACACCACCCCAGCCCTGAGGGATGGCAGGGAAAGTTCTATAATGGCCTATGATTTCTAAATTTACAACTTGAAGTTACTACTTTTATTGATGTAATGATTTAATGCAAAATAGGTACATATGCTGGGCATGTGGTGCTGCAGGCCTATAATCCCAGCACTTAAGGGGCTGAGGCAGGAGGATCACTGCAAGTTCAAGGCCAGCCTGGACTACATAGTGAATTCAAGGCCAGCCTGAACTACATAGCAAGACCCTGTCTAAAAAAAAAAAGTACATATATAAAATGTATCCATTTAAATTGGATTCTTTTAATTAAAAATTTCTGATACTAAACTGGAATGAAGATTTTAGGTTCATCAGTTCAGGATCAAAGCAAAATGAAGTAGAACAGAAGGTTGAAATCAGAAACAACTGAAGTAACAATAACAGCTCTCATATATTGAGTGCTTGGACTGTGCCAGGTGCTATACTAAGTATTTTACCTGTTTTTTTTTCTTGCACATTTAATGCTCATGTCAACATGGAGAAGTATGTACTAGCTTCCTACTGTTTTCAGACGAGAAAAAAAAGAGACTCAAAGAAGTTAAGAAACTTGTCCAGGTCACTGAAACAATGATAGAACAAAAACTTAAACCCAGATCTGTAAGCCTTCAGATTAGGCTTTTCACCATAGAATTTCAATATAGCTGCTGGTTGTAGAGCACACAGTGATCTATGAGCTTCCTAGCAAAGAAAGAAACAGGACCAGGCACAAGACTCTGAGCCCATTAGCCAAAAGTACACCTTGTCAGAGATGGAGTTTTCCTAATCTTAAGACCTAAGTTAAGCAAATTTAGGTTGGTTAAAGAATGTGGGCCTCCTATGTAACCTGCTTAAGGCATACTATTTTCAAATGCTCCAGCATAATTATTGCATATAACCAGGTAGTGCCCCAATTCCATGATAGGTATTGAGTCATTAATTCTGTTTGATAAGGCCTACTTCATAATTCCAATATGCTTACTACTTGAAACTACATCTCTTTAGGCAAAGTCAATGATTTGGGCCTTTAAGTGGTTCCAAGACACCTTTCTCCTGATCATAGTGAATTACGGAGCTCTTCCTGAGATAGGTTATCATTACCTAAAGATTTAATGCCTACAGACTTCTCCCCAGGGGTAGGGGCTATGCTCTGGCAGGACCATTATATACTGTACTTTGACAGACTTAAGAGACAAGGACGTAGTGATAGACCAGAGCCAGGTGTTTACTTACAGAAATATGGGCAGGCATCTCAGCCAGTCTTCCCTCCTGAAACCTCAAATAGAAAGGAGCACTGTATTGAGTCCTATTGAAGTGCACGCCTATCACTGTGGAAATAGCCTTACAATAGAAAGTTCTTGGGGCTCCAGCTGTTAACCCACTTAAATAGTTATTACAGTGAATACTAATAAAAATGGCATCATCAGGCCAGCCCTGGAGATCATTCTGTAGAATTCTATCTGGATGGCATTTTCTTGGCTATGTACCTCTTTAGTGCTTAGGCTCTGGAACTTTGATATCTTAAACTCAGTAAAACAAAGGTCATGTCTTTCTCTTCAGATCAGTTTGTTCTGTTGTCCAAGTTGAACTGATTACCATTCTCCAGTCTCCAACCTGAGCCATCTCCTGTGACTGCTTGCTTCCATCTGGGCTAGGCTCTTGGTCTTATCCTTCCTGCACACTCTCCCAGCCCTCCTCTCATTAGACCTGCTGCCTTTTGCTTGATACTATCCCCTGGCTTCTGAATTAGACAGGAAGCCTTTTGTCTCTTCCTTTCCAGGCCCTCTGTTAACTGCTACAAGGTTAGTGTTCCTGAAATGTGGCTCTGATGAAAGAAGATGACAGAATCTGAACTTAAAACCTTAAAGTTCATGTAATCAAGTCTCTTTTCATGATCAGAGTTAAATCTGTCTCATCTTTCTTTCTAGGTCTTCCCTATCATGTACCCCCAGCCTCCCTTATCTGTCTCATTCCTCCCTCTCCATGGATACCCATGGGCCTCGGTTCCCGATAATCTGACTGTAGCCTGTTCCCCAAATGTGTTGCACTTGCTTCCTTTCTGCAGAGTCTTAAACATCAGAGTTATCTAGCCCCCTTCTGATGCTGTTTATTACCACACTCTGCCTCCAGACATAAACACCTGCACATACACATACTATATATAGAGCCTGATGGCCTCTCCTTCCTTTTGTACAAAACTACACTTGGAATATGTTGCCATTTTTTTTTCTATTTTCATTATTTAGATGGGTGTCCTGGTTCTCACCATTCCTTAAAAACAAGGGTAATTTCTTCCTCACATAGCCACAGTATGCCCAACACAAAGCCCAGTATCTAGTAGGCCTCCAGAATCCCTGTGATATTCCCAAGCTTAGGGTGACCATCTGCCCTTCTCCTGCAGCACTACAGTCACCCATTGAGTATCAGCGGAAAGAACGGAGCACAGCCGTGATTCGGTCCCAGCCTGCTAGGGTTCCCCAAGTCAGCCCCAGGCCCTACTCCTCTGTCCCTGTGGGCTCTGAGAAGCCTCCAAAGGGCTCCAGCTACAATCCACCTTTGCCACCGTTGAAGATATCTACCTCCAATGGCATGCCAGGGTTCGACTGCCACCAACCTGGCGACAAGTTTGAGTCTAGCAAGGTAAGTGGTAGCTCATTACTCCCTCTTACTATCCTGGAAGGGAGAGCCTCAGAGGTCACTTTAGGAAAGAGCATCTTTTCATGCTGTCTACTTTAGCAGGAACAGTCCACTAAATACAGTCTCATCTCAATTATTTTTCTTTCTTCGCTTATAAATTGAGTTAGGCCAGTCTCCTCTGGCTCAGATACTCTGTGTTAAAGGGTTATCATCTGTAGAAACTTCACAAAGGTAAGGGTTATTGTAATGACAAGCATGAAAACAGGTAAATTCTACCAAAGTAGTTGTGGTATAGGTCTTCCAAAAGTCAGTCTGAGTGTTCACCGTCTTGGAAAAAGATTGCCCTTCCTAACGATGATTTACCTCTTCCCCATCCAGCTCTCCACTGTCCATTAGCTGCTGGGCAAGGGGAAGCTGATGTTAATGTGTGGATGGGGGAAGCCAAACTCCATCACCGACACTTGAGACACCACCACGAGGATAGTCTCAGACTAACTGCCAGCCTAGTCTCCACAGCTAGTTTGGCTCTAAAAGGCAGTAGGAACAAGAGAGAGATAAGAAAAGTGCTAGTTTAGGAATCAGGCAATCTGATTTCTACTCCAAATTCTGAAACTTACTTGCTTTAAAACCTTAGTAAGTTAGTTCCTCTGGCCTCAGTTTTCTCTAGAACTCAATGGATCCATGAATAGGAACGCCTGCCTTTTTTACCTACACAGTCCCATATTATAGGTTTTGTCTCTTTTCCCAAATCATTAATTAACGTCTTTGTTAAAATTATTAATGCCCAAGTTCAATTCTTCTTACAGTAACTGTAACACCCTATTTTATCGTATCACCTAGGAATAATTCTCCACCCTAAAATACCCTGCCCTTGTGAGTTACTTGATGTCACATTGGCATTTTGTTAGCCATACTGAAGAGCTGTGGCTCTCACTGTGCTCCAGCAGGCAGCAGGGTTCCCATGAGAGTTATAGATCTATCTAGAAGCAGCTACCCTAGAGTAGACTCATGTGAAAAGATCATGTGGGCAGCATCTGCTGTGTTAACAAGTGCAAGGTGAGGGTTAACTACAGGAATTGTGTTCTCACAGGGAGTTAGGTTAAGGTCGTGGCCTTGCCTTGGAATTGAATGGAGGTATCATTCTTATACCTGTTTTAGGGAGGGTCTGAATATAGAGGAAGACCAATTGATGCTTTTCAGAAGGAAAAAATGTCTTATCCAAGAGTCTGTGTTCCTTCCATAAAGAAGAATTGTGACCCCTAAGCTGACATTTGCCCTGCCCTCACTCTGCCCAGATGCTCATGTACAGCTGTGCCAATGCCACATTCTTCCTTCTGTTAGCAAGATGATGCTGTCAGGAAAGTTGAATGCTGGGAAGGGGCTTCCAGGTTGAAGGTCTCTTTATTCCTTTACCTGAGCTGGGCCTGGCAGTGCCTATATCTGTTTACTCCTGATTATAACACTATGAAGCATTGCTATTTAAAAAAAAAAAAAACACTTCAAAGTCATTATCAAGGAGGGTTCAGCAAGCTTTTACCCTTCTAGTGGAAGGTTTGACACTTAACCATGCAGTATGGCACAGAGCTAAGCCCTTGTGAATCAGCCTCCTTGTGTCTGGTCCCCCATATGCTTTTTTCTCCTAGCAGAACGACCTGGGGGGCTGCAATGGGACCTCGTCTATGGCTGTGATCAAAGATTACTATGCACTGAAGGAAAATGAAATCTGTGTGAGCCAAGGGGAAGTGGTCCAGGTCCTAGCCGTCAATCAGCAGAACATGTGCCTGGTGTACCAGCCTGCCAGCGACCATTCACCCGCAGCTGAGGGCTGGGTCCCAGGCAGCATCCTGGCTCCCCTCAGCAAACCCACAGCAGCAGCAGAAAGTAGTGATGGCAGCATCAAGTAAGTGCCTCATTGGCTTCCCTGGGAGAGGAGTTTATGGATTAAAAAATTCAGAAACAAACAAAAGAACATAAATGCAGACACATGGTAGGGAATCACTGCTGCTCATTCTACACAGTGCCCCTGGCGCCACGGTGTGAGTGCTGGTCCACCCGCAGCAGGGGCATGCAGGCTGGGCATCTTGGTTGTTGATGGTGGTGGTTTTCCTTTCCTTTTCATTTATAATTTTCTGTTCATTTTTTCTCCTCTTTTTTTCCCCTACTCATTAAGCAAAGAGCCCTACTGAAACCCTAGGTGACAAAAGGCACACCTTCAGTTGCTACATTTGACTCACTACGGGACTCACTGAACTGGACTTCTATTTATATTGTATGAAGTTACTGATATATATATATATATATATAT
>NW_004624731.1:709719-788788 GCF_000247695.1 Heterocephalus glaber
TTGATTGATTGATTGATTGATTGACACCAAAAATGATCTTAGCACAAATGCCAGACCTGGAAAGGTCAGAGGCCTGCTGCTTCTCCCAGGAGAGAGGAAACTTTTTGGTTGTCTGTGGCGATTTCTTTGTACAGATTGTAACTTTTTTTTAATTTCCCCCCTCCCTGTCACTTTAATATATGTTCATGGTAATGTGTAAGATATTTCTTTTCCTTATTTTGGTTGCGAAGACCCTTCGGAACACATTCCTGTATAAAGTATTTTGCACTATTTAAAGAAACCCATATGGATGAAGTCAGGTTGTGCAATATAATGGAGAGTCACAATGTTCATCATTGTACCTGTAATGTAACTAATAATTTTAAATGTACTATTTTAAATATGTAAAATAAATTTTCACCATGAGCATGTTTTAATGAGGTTAAAGACCAGTTGACCCTTTATCCCACCGTCATTATTCTCAGACTTTAAAAGGACAAATGAATCTTCTTCTTCCTCTTCCTCCTCCTCCTCCTCCTCCTCCTCTTCTTCTTCTTCTTCTTTTTCCTTCTTTCTTCTTCATTTTTACTGTTTTAGGAGTTGGTTGAATGCATTGGCAGTTTTTGCCTACACAGAGTGCCTCTGTCATTAAAGCTCTAATCCTAGCATTCCCTTCTAAACAGCCCCTGTTGGTTTTCTCTAACTTATGAGATGAGGAATATGCAGATTGGATGCTGTCCAGCAGGTTCCCAGCTACTGGGCAACAATGTGATACTGATGTTAATAAACAAGTAGAATAGAGACCATGCTTGGTGTGTGTTCCCCATGCTCCCCACGCTGTGTCCCCACCCACAGAATGGCCAAGGTGATTCCCTGAGGTACCTGAGCAGTGGCGCCAGCAGCACCAAGCTGCCTTGGCCCTTCCTGTAAGTCAAGGGGAAAGCTACAGGTGTCACCCTAGCCTTACCAAGTAACCACAGGCCCTGAGGGGGTATAGGCCCAGTCCCCTTTATTCTGAAGACATTTGGTTTTGGTGCCCTTTAGGAAGCCTTGGAAATAAAGGCCCTCAGAACACTGAAGGTCTTATTAATCAAGTACTTTACAAAGCCAGTTCTTAATGATTAATGCTCTGATTACCCAGGCACTGAGCATTTCTTCCTCCTCACCTTTGAGTCTGTTGGTCATGAATTCCCCCTTCCCTGGTGGAGGGAGGTCAGGCTGGGGAAAGAAAACACATTGAGATACACACTAGTCGTTTTGGTTCCTTTGCACAGGGTTGGTGGAGTGAAGGAAAGCAAGTGACTAAAAGTGGTATTGATGTTTATCAGTAAAGGCCACACACCATCCTCCCCAGGGCCTCCTATGACCACAGGGGTCAGAGTTGGTTATTATGCCCATAGGACAAATATCATGGAATCCCTGTGACCACATCAGTCCTCTGGCTTGTGTCCAAGAGATGGAAACTCCCCAAACCATGATGACGAGTGCTTCTGGGAAGAAGAATCTGAAATTGAGCCTATGCTGCGATTTAACACTATTACGATCTTCCTTCTGAACATGATTTTTGACATTTATCATTTCTTACCAAGCATACTGAAGACCCCAGAGTGTGGTAGTAAATGTAGGAGCATACCCAACATGTACACACATGTACACATTGTGCTGTCTGCCCTGGGATCCTTTTTGGCAGGGATCTCCCTGACTTGAGATCTTGTGAGAAGGACCTAGGCACGTGGGTTTGAGTAGTCAGAAAACAGGGGTGAAGGTCTGCAGTTAACAGAGAGATACTGTCTAGGGGTAGCTTCCATGCCTTTTCTACAGACCAGTTGGAGCAAGGTGCTGGGACACAGCTCATCCTAGAGAGGCTGCAGGCAGTAGGTACAAGACAATGTCAGGCCCACTTTTCCGAAAGATACAAGAACCTGGCTGAGGTTGAGCCTATGTATATGGTAATGAGTATTTTTAGAGCACTTTTCTTGGGATAACCTAAAGTCCTAACATGTGTAGAAGGTTATCAGAAAGAGGTTAGCCATATATTTTGGAGTATCTTGCTTCCTTCTAGATCTCACTGCATCTCTCCCTGAAGAATGGTTCTCTTCATAGAGAGCCCTGTTTCTGTAAGGCCACATTTGACAAGGAGACTCTGATGAGAAACCAGACCACTTAGCTCAAGACAAAAATTGTCACTTCATCCAAACCCTGCGATCACACCCAGAAATGATGATGCCTGCTCAGGGACCGCAATGCTGTTTGTGGCTTCACTGTCTTTGTCTTTGGGTCCTGATAGAAGGAGAGCTCAGTGGTTGTACTCTGAGTTTCCCTTTATAGCTCTGTGAAGAAGGAGCGCCCAAACCCTCGGAAACAGAAGTTAGGATGGTGTGAAGGGGCATTGCCACTGTCACCTACCTGGGGCCACATACTGGTTCTTGTTCCAAGAGAGAAACTCTAGGATCTCTTAGTAGCTGACAGAACTCTATACAGTGCTACCTCGGTTCACAAACACTTCTGTTCCCAAACAATTCCATTCTCAAACAAAAACATTTGACAAAATTTTGCATCCATTCACAAACTCCACATTGGGTGACAAACACAACCACAGCCATCTTCCCTATACAAACCCAAATGTGACCATCTTCCCCAAAATCATAAAAGCATATTAAGTTCATGAACTGAGGTACCACTGTATTCACAAACACTGAATGATACAGAGGACATGGTCTGAAATCCTTTGCCCTAAAGTATCCAGTATCAATCATTTATTAAGTCATTTGCCCCCCCCAAAAAAACTCTCCTACAATGTTTGAGAGTGGCCATGTGCAAATAGATATAATGAGATGGGAACCACAACAGTCATGTTTTGGGATCTTCATATCAGGGCCTGGGGAAACACCAGTAGCATATGCACAATAGAATATACTTACCTTGTCTTTCCTATTCTTCCCCTACTCCATTCCTTCCCATCTCCCCTGCCCTTATGAGAGGAATTCCTCATTCCTCAAAGACTTCATCAGATGATCTAAAACCTCTCAGGGTAGAGTTTAGTAGCCGAAAACTCATATTTTTTTCCACATGCTTTAGTCACCTTCCAGGAAGGCTCAGAGTTTATCCTCACTTCTACTCGGAGGTAAGGTCAGCCACCAGCTACCACAGGAACTGGTATACAGCTTTGGGGCCTCTGGAGCTGACTGGAGCATCTCACCTGACTCACCCAAGGGTGGTGAGTTCACCCACTGCTTCATTCTGCCCCAACCTGCCATTTTGATTGGTGCATTTTTTGGTACAACAGGAAGTCATGTTCATGGCATACTCTACGCATGAGAAAGCGGGCGGAAGTGGAGAACACGGGTAAAAATGAAGCCACAGGGCCTCGTAAACCCAAGGATATTCTGGGCAACAAAGTCTCTGTTAAAGTGAGTAAGGTATTCTGGAGCTGTGTCCTTCTCATCTACTCCCACCCAGCAGCATTCTCACAAGGCAGTTTGGGTGGATGGGGATATTTTATTTTTTGCCCAGTATGGGGACCAAAGGGGAAGTAGTTTAGCAGGATTTTGCATGCAAGATCAATGTATTTTTGATTTTTGATTTCTCCTGGCAACTTCAATTCAAGTAAGTACCTTTTTTCTTTTGTACCTTTCTCTTCATACTATGCAGATGTTTTATAGCAAAATTACCTGCAGCATTATTTTCTTAGAAGTGAAAGTTGCTTGATTCATATCAAATTTCTCCAAGCTGCCTATTCATATCCTGGGTTTGGGAATACACGCAGGTTAAAAGGATTAGGGATGCCCTTCAAACCCCTGGCCCTGTACAGGCTGAGGTTTGGAGTTTAAGGGCCACTGTGTCCTTGGTAAAGCTTTATTTCTTTTCCCCAGAGTTCAGACAATAACAACTTTAAGCATTTTCCTTGCCTCCCTTGTGTACTGACATGGTAGGTAGGCAAAATCTGTCTATTACTTCAAACTCACAGACCTTGTTTTCTCCCATTTTGAAACAATATTACCTGTTTTAAGTTGAGCCCTCTGAAAAAAAATATGCCTCTGGACAGTGGAAATTCAGTGCTAATTAATTTTGTTGCAATATGGGATTATCTACCTGGCACTTTCTATGTCTTCTTGAGGAAAATAACAACTGAAAACCATTCTTACATTTCTCCTTGGGGAAAAGAAATTACATGTTCTCCTTTCTTATCTGGTAAGCCCAGCCTCACAGAAGACAACACTTTAAATTTCTCAGCACTCATGCTTCATCCAGTCGCTTCCATTGCTCTTTCCCGAGAGATGAGCAGCTTCCCACAACCCCAGCCTCCTCTCCCTGAAAAGAGCACGCTCCTGCCCCACCTTCAGAGCACCTGGTTGTTTCTCTGCCCACTTTCCCATTTCCCACGCTTCTTTGACATGCTCCTCTCCCTAACCAAAGCAACTGCATTCTAACTGTGTTCTCTTTCTTCCCCTCCCTCATGCTGCCAACCAAGGAGACGAACAGTTCCGAGGAGTCAGAGTGTGATGATCTTGACCCTAATACTAGCATGGAGGTAGAAGAAGCTCTGTTGTCCTATTTCCTACAATAATTGCCTTAAAAAAATGTCTTCTGTAATAATGACCTTGCTAAAGTGATCAGCCCTGCAAGGATACATTGTGATGTTAGAGCATCTTTGGGTGTCCCATCCGAACTAAGGGGGAAAAACCACCTTAATTCAGTTTTACTTTTGGTAGGAAACTACCTCAATATCTTTTTAAAACCAAAAATGTGTAGTTTTCTTCGATGCTTGCTTAATATTTGCTTCTTTAGCTGGTTTGGCTTTATGTAGAAAATATCTAACTTCATTATGTGAAACTTGGAACATAGTTTTTCATGGCACCCACTGTAAATGGTGGTTACTTCCCAGCTAAATGATGAGCTCTTTTAGTGTTTTATTTCTCCTTCATCTGTTTTCCCCCCTCTCCTTTTTTCTCTTTTTTTTCTTTCCCCCTTTATCTTCTTCATCTGGTTCTTTTTTACTGGGATCTGTTCTTCCCTGAGTGCCCCAGCAAAATCATGGGTGAAGTGAGGTGAATCATGGGTGAATTGTGGGTGACCTGGTGCCTAGTCACTGTGGATAACTGGTTGATAGCAAATGAGGTATGATAAGAGAAACTCCCAGGCACACCCTTGCATTGTTCTGGGGCATATAGGCAGTGCTGTGCCCACCGTATGAAGAAAAAGAAGTGCTAGGCACAGCCTCCCTCCATGGCCTTGGGAGGGGTCCCTTTGGCGGTAGTGATCACAGGGGA
Source organism: Heterocephalus glaber (assembly GCF_000247695.1). The sequence continues at coordinate 714,969 of NW_004624731.1, forward strand.
CCCTCCTGCACTCCAGGTTTACATCGGTGTGGGAGATGGACCAACACCTGTACCAGCGGGAGCATCAGCTTCTGGCTTCTTCTAGTCTGTTAGGCAATAGAAGCATGGCTCTTACATGGTTTGCACTGAGACAACCATCATAAATTTACAAACACTAGAGAACTGGAGCAAAAATAGAACTGGGTATCCTTGCCACTTTGTATCTCAGGTTAAATTATAATGCCTTTCTCCAAATCTGTTTACCCACTCCCAATCACAGGTGAGAGTAGTGATCTCATCTAAATGCAAAAATAGGGAATATTTTTTAAAAGCCTTTTCCTTAGCCATGGAATGATGGCACATACCTGTAATCCTTAGCTATTTAGGCTAAGGCAAGAATATCACAAGTTTGAGGTCGGCTTGGGCAACTGAGCAAGACCCTGTCTCAAAATAAAAATTTTTTTAAAAAACAAAAAGAAGGGCTGAGATATAGCCCAGTGGTAGAGCATTTGCCTTGCATGTACAAGGCCCTGGGTTCAATCCTCAGAACTGGAAAAACAAATGAATAAAAAACCTTTTCCTTTGAATAGCCCTAAGCTTTTTACTTACCTAGATGGACTTTGATTATTCTTATTCTGATTTGACCTAATTCCAAAGGAGCCTACCTTCATACTATGACAATTGCCATAAAACCCAAGACCATGAGGTCTAAGCATCCATAACTCTGCTGTGGAAGAAGCCAATGGAGTTGAATGAGGCCAGGGACAAGTGGTTGAAGTGGGAGTTCTGCCAAGATAAAATAGTCCCCTGTGGGTATGGGTGTTGCCACAGCTAAATCTGGCAGGTGTGGGTCAGTGGAGTTCTCCACTGAGGGAAGATGTGGATATGGCCTTTGTAACCTAAATATACCGTAGGGAATGAGGAAGCCAGGGAAAATTTCTGGCTCTGCTTTCCTTGCATTTCATAGGATAAGCACCTATAGCCATGGGTTCAATCGCTGGCAGCTGATAGATGCCAGTAGTACCTTATCTCCAGGCCTAAATGTTGCTAGCATGTGTTGAAGACGCCAACTACAAACAGAAGGTAGGGAAAAAGGCATGTATCTGTGTTTAGAAGATAATTTGGGATCTTGTCCAGCTCTGGTGAGCTAGGGAAAGAAGAGTACACTCACACACACACCCCTTGGTCCTCTTTTGCTAATTGCATATATTTCTAAGGCTCTCATTTATCTAAGGCTCCTAGATGTGGGCTGAGATGGACCCTTAGGAGGTGGTACTGAGTGTGTAAGCAAAGACATTAGAATGTTCGTGCTGAACAGAGGAAAAAGGTAAAAATTGTGTTGATGCATGTCCAAAAAGTTTTCAAATAAAATAGTTAAATTCAATACGATAGTTAAGGCACAAATTTTTGTTTAGGTAGAAGTTTTAATTAACCCACACCCTTGAGGGGACATGTGGTTGGAAGTTTCTAGGTGTATGTGCAGCTGCTGTGCATACATGCAGACCCCCGTGACTGTCAGAGCACTTCTGAATGTGCTGCTGTCTCGAACTTAACTCTGGGCACATTCACAGGCACAGAGGGAAAGCCAGCATCTTGGCACTGCTAGTGTAGTATTTTCAGACACAAATAAGATACACAGTCAACTTAATCAACTTTGAGCTGAGGATTTTCTCAAAGGATATGTGTAACTTTGTTGCAATAAACGTAAAAGAAGAAGATAATGGCTAGGCGTGTGTTGCAAGATCCAACCTGAAATGTAGGTGGGCAAGACATTTCGTGAAACCGATCATCTGGGTCTTGTTCGGGACCCAGCCTGGGCTCCCAAGCTCACCTCCATCTTCTAAACTTGATGCTCCTGTAAGTGCTGTCCCCAGGAGTGTGTCTTGTGCTCTCATTGAACTGAACTGCACCTACCCTGGCCTGTGCTGAGCTTCTGTTCCTATGACCACTGCCACCATCCTGATACTGTGTGCCTGTTCTGGGACAGGTCTCCAAATGTCAGATCCCGCCCTGCAGACTAACTGCCCTTGACCCAGAGTTAGATATTCATTCCAGTCCTAGCTGCGTATGGTGGATCTCCATGGGAATGACATCATCAAAGTGGTCTACTTCCTCTCAGTTGGTACGCTGCAGGGTCAGTTTCCTGATGTCATTATTTACACACCAGATGCTTGCCAACTCCAAGCACACCTCCCTGTCCCACTGTGGTGTTTTTAGAAGACATAGGCATATTCTTGAAAGCTAATTAAAAGAAAATAAAGTACTTTGAACCCTAGGAATCTGATTGACAAAGGGCACCCAGTTATGTACAGGGGGCCAGTTGGCTCTAGTGCTCACATTCTCTTCCTTGCCCTGTAGAGACAGATTTGTGGATATTCTCCAGCACAGCTCCAACTTCCAGCACCACAGGCCCCAGCCACAGCAGTGTTGGCTCCAGGTCAATGCCATCCACTGTGGTCTAGCTTCCTGCCCATCTGTGACTGTACTTCCTGGAAAGCTGTTCTAAAATTGACGAGTATCTGTCCATAATTCAGTCTTACTTTGCACTGGTTAAACTTTTGGGTCAGAGTAAAAGGGGTACAGTATATGTGAAAGAAGTTTTTCTACATGAAAGAAGAGCTAAATCAGGGTAAAAACCAAACACTGGGGTGCCTTGGGACCAAGTGAATTCATTTTTTCCAGCACACCTTAGACTCCTGATTGCCGTTTACTGGCCAGGGACCACATGCCCACCTGCCAGCTGCTTCATTCATGCCCTGCTGCTGTCTGCCTTCACTCTCCAGGCTGGAGCCAGAGTTCAAGAGACTAGGGTCAGAATCTGCCCTCTTTTAGCCAGTGTCCATCTCTAAAGACCTGAGTCTTTCTGGGCAGTACTGGATTTGCCCTAGGACCCAGGCTACACAGGTTCCCACATCCATGATACCCCTAAAGAGTTCCCTAAGGGCTGTGTCAGTGCTTGCATTTTCATACCCATTTCTCCACCTACCTAGACATCTTGGGGTTGTAAGCCTCCCAGACTCGAGCCTTTGTGTCCAGTGATGAAGATTCTCAGCCCAGCTTTTGTAAATCTAATTACATATATCTTAATTTTTTATAAAAGCCCAGTACCACTCCTAGCAAAGAAGCTCCATCCACCAGAGTAAGAGGTTGTCATGGTTCCAACAAGACTCCCTCTCTGCCCCAGACGTTTAGTGTGCTGCCAGCCTCATCCATGACCCAGACTAAGTGCAAACATGGCCCTCAGTCACACAGCAGCCGCCAGACACTTCTCTGGGAGTGAGGACAGGACAGGGATCTCAGGGAGGGCTCTGAAAGATGAGTGGAAAACGGAAGCTAATTTTAGAGAAAATTTCCAATCAGGGCAAGAATCAGTCTCAGAGTCAACAAAAACTTAGAAACCTTTAGTTAACCCCATCCCTTCACAGTTATTTTTTTTTTAATTTTATATTGGTACACATTTGCAGTACATAATGATTATATTCATGGTGACGAGTTGGCACACGTACATAATACAACTTTTTACTTCCCCCTTCATTCTTTTGCTGTTATAAAATATAAATAATTTTAAATTGACCGTATTAACCTCTTTTTTTGAGACAGGGTCTCACTTTGTAGTACAGGCTGGCCTTGAACTCACTATGTAGCTCAGGTTGGCCTCGAACTCACGTCAATCCTCCTGCCTCAGCCTCCTAAGTGCTGAGATTACAAGTGTGTAGCCTATGCCTGGCCATTTTAACCATTTTTAAGAGTATAATTCAGTGGCATTAAGAACCTTCACAACAGGGCTGGGTATTTAGCTCAGTGGCACTCAGCCTGCCTTGAAAGCATAAGGTCCTGAGTTCAATCCCTGGTACTAAAAAAAAAAAAAAAAAAAAAACCTTCACAACATTGTGCAACTTTTACCATTATCTATTTCCAGAACTCTTTTGCCATCCCAAACATACTATGTGCCCACCCAGCAACACCTCTCTACTCACCTCTGCTCCCCGCCCCAACCCCTGCCAGCCTCTTCACTTTGGAAAGAGAACCGGAGGCTCAGAAGCTGTAACTGTTAGAAAACTAGAAGTTGCCCTGAGGCAGTCTGGCTTTCCCTGGCTCTTGTCCCCCACCACATGCCACATGCCTTGCTGCTGCAGCTCACGCACCTCACCTCTGGTTGGATTTAATCTCAAATGCAGACTTGGATAGCTGAGAAGACCAGCTAGTGCCAGTTTTCCTGTATAAATGTGTTACTCAGTTCTCCAGCTCAACAAAGAGGATATCATTTCTGCCAGTCTGGTTTTCCAAGTTGAAGTATGACTTACACAAGTCAGAGTCCACGTGGGAAGAACATTGGATCAGAAAACATGAATAGTGGTCTGCATACCATGAGCTTCGTGACCATGGGCCAGTTAGACTTCCTGTGTCTCAGTTCCTGTGGCAGCCACACAGCTCCAAGTCCACAGGTGAACACCAGGCAGGTCTAAGGGGTTATGTTTGCCACTGAAAACATTGAGACCTGGGCAAAGAAAGGAACCGGAAGACTGTGCTAGCACTTAAGGGGCCGTGGCAGAATGGTTGGGGTAGATTTCCTCTGGCATCCACCCCCACCTCTGGGAATGATGTAAGAAGCCAGAATCGGCCCTTCTTCCCCTCCCCAAACCCACACTTCCCCGGCTCCATCTTCCCTGTCTTCAAAGAACCAGCTGATCGATGGCTCCCACCTCTGCTGCTCCAGCTTCCCTGTCCCAGATCCAGAGCTTCAAACTAACCTGTCCCGATAGACCAAAGGAAACTTTTACACCCCTCATCAGGTGACACCTCCTGCTGTTACCAGTGTGTTTCCACCAATGCCTGTTTCTGTATTTTATAAAAAGAAGTTTTTAGTGAAAAAAGGCCTTGGGAGGCAAAGAAAGTGAAGCATTGCATTCCTCTCATTTTGACAAAATATTTTCTTTGTAATCTGTTTGATGGGCTTGGCTTGGAGACTTTCTCAGTGCCCAACTTTGTTGTGACTCTTCAAGCAGAGACTGATTGATATTCTGTCACCAAGGGAAGGTGGCTTAGAGGGAGCGGGAGCTGGCGTTTCCTCTCAGGGAGAATTATGAAAAGAGCATCCACTGTATGCCCACATCCTTCATGCGTCTTACTCTTTATAGCCACAGCTTTCTTACCCTCCTAGAGGTAGCAGGTTCAGAGAAGTCAAGGTCATGCAACTAATGAAAAGACCAGGTCTTCCTTATGGTGCCAAAGACCCAGCCTCCGAAAGGTAAGGAGGATTCAGTGTCCTAAGGCTCAGGCTCTTCCTTGTTGCACATGAGCTTGCAGAAGAATAATTTCTTCCTCAACAACTTTTTTAATCCCTCAACTATTGGGGTAATTACTCACGGATGCCCTTTCCCAGTGACCCAGGAACCCAAACAAAGCAGCTAGGAGAAGAAGTCCAATTACGTGGGCTGGAAACTTCTGAATTAGTTTCTCAGACCAGGACTCTGTCATTCAGCACACCCTCAGTTGTGTCCTGCAGCACTCTCGTCTGAAGCCTGGCCTATTTCATTTGTGTTGAGATTATGAGGTACCATTGCTCAAAGAGCCTGCTGTGGGAGGAGCAAAGGCGACCACCTACCCATTCCCACGTAGATCACTTATAAGCTCATGCATTGTAGGTTCCTCAGTGTCATTCAATTGAACATGGTTTGATTACCACAAGGTATTGCAGTGAGTACTGTGGAGGGCCAAGAAATTATGTAAGATGAGAAGCATACAGTGGAGCTGGGTATGGTGGTGCACACCTGTAATCCCAGTATGCTGGGAGGCAAGTTCAAGCCCAGCCTGGGCAACTAAGTGACTTAGCAAAACTTTCTCAAAATAAAAAATAAAGAGGGGTGGATTTAGGGATGTAGCTCAGTGAGAAGGTCCTGGGTTCATGCCCCAGTACAAAAAAAAAAAAACCAAAACAGGAAGAGGAAGAAGAAAGGAGACAGTGGGGCAAGGCAAGCTTGGTCGATGCCTGTTGCATAGTACAGGTTGCTCTGATAGAGTCACAGAGTGGGAGTGATAAATTGTTCTGAGTCTTTTATTCATTCAGTGGATATTTACATACTCACTCTGGATTCACTGCAATAGTAGCCACTACTTAGCAGTCTTTTCTATGTACCTGGCTCTGTGCAGAGTCCTTTCCTCCCAACAACATGACATAGTTACCATTATCATAATTACAGTTTTACAGATGAGAAAACCAAGCACCATGAGGTGAAGTAACTACCCTGAGGTTATGTATTCTGGGCAGCTTGTCTCCCAGGAAAACCAGTGAACATGGTCTCTGATGTTCATTGTGCTAGTGTATACCAATATTGGATGGACTGATAGGACATAAGCAGTCTTAGAGGAGGTTAAAGGATGAGGAAAGAGCATGACCAAAGGCCCTGAGGTAAGAAGGATCCCAGCACATTTTGAGAAGGCATATGGTTGGGTATTTGGGGTTTGAGTACATGGGAAGAACTATTGAAAGGAAAGCCAGCAGATGGATTAAGAGGAGACTGCCATGACCTGGAGGGGCTTGCTAAGAATCAGGACTTAATTCAGTGGGTGGTGGGGCATGGCAGAGGTTTTCAGGTAGAGTTAGTATGACTTGTTCTGTGCATTAGGAGGATAAATGGAACCTATGTAAACAGTGGTGGGGTCATGTTGAGGGAGAGGAGCTAGTGGAAGGCTGAGGTAGTACTGAAAATAGGCGGGAATGGAAGTACCGAGCACAGTCCAGGAGGCCAGGGAAGCAGCATCAGCCATTCACATTCCCACTCAGGGACCCCCAAGGAGCCAGAGTCAACCTGCCACTCTCGTCCTCAGAACAAATCTTAATCTGTTGTGCCTCTAAAGACTGAGAAGTTGTTTCTCCTATAAAAGGAGTTTTGAGGGTAGGATATAGTCAGAGCCAACTCATTAAGGGAGGAGACCCCCAAACATTCATCAATAAAGACTTTATGCAAAGTCAAGATCGTGACTAAAGTAGCCACCCCTGCACCATCCCAGCCCCCAACCCTGTCCCTTCCTGACTTATGTCTGGCTGCTGAGGCCACCTGGAGACCACTGCACACACAACAACAAACACCTCTTCTGTTTCTGTTTCCTCAGTTATTTGTGTGATAGGTGATACATTTTTTTCATTATTCTCTTAACAATCATACTTTCATCTTTTTTATTTTTGTGAACACTAAATGTTTAATCAAAATACCAAGGAGTACGGGAAAAGGTTTTAGACTTGAAATATTCATAAAATAATGTATATGCTTGGCAAATGGACATCTACAGAGACCCACATCCGACAACAAGTGATTATACATTTTTCTCAAAAACACATGGAACTTATTACAAAACTTGACCATGCATTACTCATAAGGCAAATCTCAACAAAAAAATTAAGTCAATACCATATAGACCAAGTTTTCAACCACAATGTAATTAAGTTAGAAATTGGTAACAAGAAGACATTTCTTGTAAAATCATTTGGAAATTAAATTGAGTCAAAGAAAGATTGAGTCAAAGAAAAAATCATAGTTGCAGGAAAAAATACTTAAGACTGAATGACAATGAAACATTTGAGGAGTAAGGAAGTAGTTCAAACAAATCTGTTGCTGTTTGGGGTTGTGTTGCATTTACATTTTTTTCTTTTCTTAAATTTTTAATTTTTATCAGTACATCTTTGCAGTACATAATGATTATATTAATTGTGGGGCATTGGTACATGTCCATAACATCCCAATTCTTTTTTTCCCCCTCCATACCCTCCATATTTACATTTTTAAATTGTAGCTCCTCTTATGTTCATTTAGAAATAAGCAAAGTTAGGAATATTTTCTAAAAATTTAGAAAATTGTGTCTGGTTTGGCTAGACTGAAATTATGAAGGATTAAATCTAAATTAGAAATCATATCTAAGTTTTTAAAATTTTTTTGTGTGTGATGCTAGAGGTTGAACTCAGGGCCTTATACATTCAAGTAAGTGCCCTCCCATTCAGCTACAGCCCCAGCCCACAAATATATATATATTTAAATCTGTTAATTTTATTGCCAGATCTCACCATCTAAAATCCTTTTCCTTTCTGCTCTGCACACAGTGGTAAAGGGAACAGAAGAGGCAGATTATAGAAATTTTGTCTCATTTAAGGTAGCTCTGAGTTGGCTTAGGACTTTTGGGTTGAGTTTCCTTTGACCATTTTTATTCCTTCAGCATCATCACTACGTAGTTTTGAAATGTATTTTTTTGATTGGGTCATGACAGATTTGGCAAAAATGGGATCAGTATTTTTCTTTGGGAGTCAATTGACAACTGGTTTTCTAGACAGAATTTCTCCTTTACTCTTAAAGTCAGAGTTTTGGGCATTGACTGGCCAAAAAAAAAAATAAAATTAAGATCTTCAAGCTTAGTTTATATTATTCAATACTGGTTTATTTTACCTGTTACATTTCCTCTTGCAACACTGCTTTCCCATTTCCAAGAAAACTATTGGATTTCCCTCCAGAACGAAGAAGCAATGTTGCCAGTGGACCACATTGTGGACCACATTATGGGATTCCTTCTGTCTCAGAGGAAGCCCTACCACCTGCTGCCCTCTGCTGTTCAAATAAAACCAGTTCCTGCGAAGTGCTTTCTACAGCCTATGCCTGCCTCCTCCTCTTAGACTTTGCCTCCATTTGCTTCTGTGTCTCCCGGAGAGAATATGTGCATTTTACATGAACAGCATCATGTTTACTTCATGACTGCTTCTATTTCAGATTCCAGTTCTTTGCCCCATTACATCCACCACATTACACTGACTCCCCTCCCATTTCCAGGGAAGGAAAACATTTGATTTCAAGAAACATGTAAGACTTATGATTAGCACTGCAGGTCCCTCCACATACCAACAATGATAACCAGGCAAGATGGCCAGGAGACTCAATTCCAGTCCATTGAGTGACCTCAGTTAATTTGATTCAAAAAGTCTGATCTTCTGATGTGTGCAAGGTGCTATGTTAAACTCCATGACTGATGTTTCTGACAGTACATAAAACATAGGACAGGGTTACTGTCTTCTAAGAGTGCACAAGTGTGGCAGGGCACCCACAATACAGGTAAGATGCTCTGATACATGGCAGCTCCTGACCGGAGCCCTAGAGGTACCAGCCTTTAGAAGAACACAGAGGAATATCACTATGATTGAATCTCAGACACTGGCTGACCAATGGGATTCAGAAGCAAGTCATGTTCCCAATTTATGGAAATAGAAAAACATTCCAAGTCAAGGCAAGATATTTTCTCAGCTCTCCTCTCCAAAATTCCACCACTTTAAGTTTTCATTGATTTGACAAATGTGGACCACTTATGTATTAGGTCTTGTTCTAGGCTTACAGCCAGTAATAGCGAACAAAGCATGGCTTGTCCTCAGGTGCCTACATTTAGTTCATAGGGAGCCATGGACAAATACACGGGTAATTAGACTACTGTGTGAGAAGGATGTCATAAACCTCCCCAGTCCATTCCCTATTTGCTTCAAAGTAGAAAGAGGAAAGATGAATGAATCATCTAATGGGCATAATCCAGAGTCAAAGTTAGAAAGACATTAGTGTGGCTCTTCCCTCAGCTTGTGGTCCTGGCTGGAGGAGTTTACAGGTGGCTAAGAAGAGGTGAAATGAAGAGAATCACAGGGAGCAAAGATAAGCAGGTAGGCCTTTGGCATCGGTGACAAAGTTGCACAATGCTTTTCCCAAGCCCTTCCCACTGCCCTGAATGCTGTAGTGGGAAGAGCTCTGGTCTAAAATCCAGGAGCTATCAAGTCCAGCCTTCTGCTACTCTCTAGAGTCTTACCCTTCACTTCCTTGTCCCATGTGGGAAATGGAAATAAATCACACTGCCTCTGCATTCCTCCAGAGTTTTGGAGCAGCAAGTGAAGGTGTTTAACTTATAAAAATAGCTAACTATATAATGCCACATGCATCACTGACATTACATTATTACCATTACTGACCACATCTTGTGCTGAGTTGGACTCTTCTCTCCTGGGCCATCCAAGACTTATGGCTTCCACAAGTACCTTCCAAATGGAGAAACTGCAGTAGCTACGTTTCTTTCCAGCATCCCCATTAAATTATATACCCAAACTAGGAATATTTGCTTCTTACACAGTACATGCATTATAATATGTGACCCAGTTGGGGTTAAGTGGTAAGAGCAATAAGACAAATTATTTAAGTAGCAGTTTGAAGTGTTCTTATAGAAGTACTGCTACTGTACAGAATTTGAAGCCCTACTTAAAATTTTATAATAGGATCTGGGGATATAGTGCAGTGGTAGAGTGTTTGCCTAGCATGCTGGGAGTGGGGGTTCAATCCTTGCACTTCAAAAAAACTTACATAGGAACCTGTTACTTGAACCTTCATCAGTTGTGTCCTCTGTGAAACTCAGCATAGCTTTGATGTCTTGCTCCCCATGGATCCCCTTCATGATGGAAATACAGGCCATTAGACAAAGCCCACAGCATTCTGGAGTAGCTTCTACACTAGAGCCCTTTTGACTGAATAGGAGCAGGGTAGGAGAAAGTATTGAGATCTGAGTTTATTGGAGGCTGGTCATTAACATCCATCAAACACTACATCAAACATGTCATTTAATTCTATCTCCCCTACTGAATGGCCCACTGAGGGTAGAGAGCATGTCATCTTGCTCCCTGCTTAGTACCGCAGCCTGGACAAGGGTCAGCTCAGTAAATCATCAAATAAATTGAGGCTTTGGATCAAACAACCCTTCCAGGATAGCATCCCCAATTTACAGACAAAACCAAAGCCCACTTGCTTAAGAATGTTGTCCAAGGCCAGAGAATATGTCTGGCCTGGGGTTGGGACACTGCTCTGCCTGCTCCCAAAGTCCAGACCTTCTGTTGCACGCATGCTGCTAAGAATGCCCTCTGTCAGAGGCTGTAGATTATACCGTTTCTTAACCATTTCCCCAGAAGTTTGCATTCCTTCTGTGTTTGCAAGCAAGCTATAGCCTAATAGTATTAGTCATTTACCCATAACTAATTATTTTATCTATCTTTTGGTCCTATCTTGAGATTCTATCTATGAGCCAGTCCTAAATTCTTGGGGAACCTGAAATGAGGCCAAAGGTCAAATATTCATTCACCAAAATGCCTTAAATGCACGTCCTGGGTGAGGGCAATGTGGCACAAAGATGAACACCAGATAGCTCCTCTCTGCAAAGGAGTTGCAGTCTAGTAAGTCTGGATGGCATCTTTTATTTTTCCTTTAAAAAAATTAACAAAGTGAAACATATTGATTGTAGAATATTTGGAAAGCCCAAGTAAGAAAAGAAAGAAAAAAAATCACCCAAAATTCAGCTTATGTTTTGTATGTTCTGAGGGCAGGGCCTGTGCCTCAGTATTTCTGTATCCACAAAACTGCATACAGGAATTAGTGAGAGCATGAGCTCGGTCAGCATTTTTTGAGTGGAAAGAGCCAAACTTCATGCCCCTACTCTGAGACAACCACTGTTAAAGGTTACAAAATATTCTCAGCTGCCTTTTGTTGTCAAGTGACTGACCCAGATGTGATTCTCCTGCCTTACTTGCACCAGGCTGATAAATGCCTGGCCTTTTTAAGCATGGTGCTGCTTACCAGGTTCATTGGTTGTTTACTTGCTCAATTAGAGCAGCCTTTTACATTCCTCCCCCTGCCATGGTCCAGAGGATTCCCTTAGGTGAGAGAAAAGCAGGAGCTTTTTCCAAATTCCACTTTGCATTCCCCACCACCAGCACTGCATAAAGGCCAGAAGTTAGTTGGTTTATCAATCAGTTGCCTCACATAGAACAAAACTTCCAGCAGTCCTGAGTCAGGGTGCATGTACAGTCATGTGCAGAAGCTTTCAAAACTGATGCTGGGCCCATTCACACCAACAAAACAGACATTGGAGAAAAAAAAAAAAAGCAGAAAAGAAAAGAGACTGTCTTGGCATGAGGCCCAGACATTGGTCTCTTTGTGTTAAAGCTGCCCTGGTTGGGGATTGAGAAGCATTGATTTGTACAATAATGTCAGTCCCTTTTGAGACTAGCAGAAGGCACTGCAGTGGCCAGAGCTGGAACATTCAGCCCTAGAACTTAGCACAGCAAATTTCTGCAGCCCACTTCGTGATATACCTGAGTGGTGTAAGTGGGCAATTATTTGCAAAGGGAAACCCAAAGAAGGAAAGAATATCTGTCTTCCAAAGGACTCACCCAGATCCCTCCAAAGAGAACTCAGAGAAGCCAGGCACATTCATGTTGACAGGAAAAGACACAGGGACATGAGTGTGAAGGCCCACCTAGGCTATTCTGCAAGGGACATGAGTTTTCAGGCTTCACTATGAAGGAAGGAGAATTTTGCAAGATGAACTATGAGAAACAAGCCACTTTAACAATAGGCTACTTAGCAGATGGTTGAATTAGATAATCTTTATTGAATAGGTATTGAGAAATCATTATTTGTCCAGCATTGTGCTAAGCACTTGTATGCATATTTCATTTTTGTGATATTTATCCTGTGTTATGGTGGAGGAAATTGCTGTTAATTGGTGTTAGTTAAATAGCATACAATCCCACTAAACAGGATGGGTACCCTCTAACTCTTAGACTCCAAAGTCCATCCATTTTCCACCATGCCAGGTTTTGTGGCATGGACTTGTCCTGGCCTGATTAGAGGTAATATAAAGGATGGGGCAGGGGGAAGATACCAAAGTGACCATCCTCTCAAGGAGGGGTAATTTCCAGAATGGCTAGTCGGCTAGAAAGTTCTCCCTTGTATGAAAGAACTTGGTTGCCCTGCAGTGGACAGCATGGTGTGCACAGGGAGTGCCAGCCGTTTCTCCTCGAGCCAGCTGTGGGCCTGGGCAAGCCACTTAGAGGGCCTGCATCGCTGCCTGCTCACCTATGCGGCACAACTGTCACAGCAGTGGTTTCAAACTGCCCTACAGAGACCTGGGCTACAAGAGGTTGTGTGGGGACAGGATGGACAGATCAACTTCTTTTTTCCATTCAGCCAGAGAAGCCCTGCATTCAGCTGCTTGAAAGGAAGTTTCCTCTGCTGGGGGAAGGGGTGGGGGTGGAACAAAGACATTTGGAAGGAAACTCTTGGGTGAGCTCACTTTGGTGACCCTTCCAGTTTGATAGGGCTCAGGTCCTGTGTTTTTGAAAATTTGTCACTGGGAAGAAACAGTGCCAGAACATTGCTTAGGTGCATGCTGAATGGCAGGGGAGAGGGGATTGTGTGGGACAGGAGAAAGGGCAGCTGAGAAGAGGGAGGAAGAAGGGTCCCTGCAGGTAGCAGACAGCCAAGGGACAATAACTTTGCAGAGCCAACCGCAATAGACAGAAAAGTACCCAAGTGCCTCTGTGTTGGAGAGGAATTTGTAACCGTGACAGGAGAGCATCACAGCAAGGGGGCAGGTGGGGCTCCAGGTTCGTCTCCTCAGTGGTACTTTCTTTGTATTCAGTGGGGTAAAAGACTCTTGTTCTCTCGTAGTTGCCTAGCATTCAAGCAATTTTCTGTTTCTTTGTATTTTTCAGATCTTAAATCCAAATTTCATCCAAGAAGGTGAGTTATGAAGGGGTAGAATTGAGAATGCAGGGATTGGTTAAATATATTAGGTATTTCTAGCATTCAGGTAGAGACTTTGAGGAATGGTGATGTACTTCCATATTTATGAATAAGGAAAGATGTTTATGATAAACTATTCAGTGAAAAAGACTGACAGGCAATATGTTTAAGGGGATTCAATTTTGGTAAGAAGTATGTTTGTATAATGTTCACAGTAGTTATCTCTGGATCATGGAGCTTTCCTCCCTTGTTTTTATATATTTTCTAATTTTTATACAATAAGCATTTAATGTACTGTGCAAAGGGACCCAGATGTCTCAACAGTATTAGGCTGAAGGTTGCTTGAATTGCTATACAGCATGAATGAGAATGAGAATACAATATTTTTTAAAATGCTGTTTTATCCTAAGTGGATTACAAATGATATAAGTGTATATCAATTTGATCCCAGTGGCCCCAGAATTCCTCATGCCCTTAGTGGACGTGACCTGCTTGCTCGGGGACACAGTGATACTGCAGTGCAAAGTCTGTGGGCGGCCAAAGCCCACCATCACCTGGAAGGGTCCAGACCAGAACATCCTGGACACTGACAACAACTCGGCCTCATACAGTGTCTCCTCCTGGTAAGCTGATGGCCAGTGCAGCATCCAGGGGCTAATGCCAGGCTGCAGCCTCTGTGTGGATTACGAGTCTCTCGAACAGCTGCCCTGAGGCCTATTTTAGACCAAGCACTTGGCCTTGATCAGGAAATTGAGATAAAAACCCCGGGTGGCTCAGCCTCCCAGATGAGCACTTTGTGCTGTGAGACTTAGCAGTGGGCTCAGCTGCCCACAGTGCATCCAGGCCCCCAGCCTGAGCCTCTGGGTGCTGTCAGCCCACACCGCTAATGTAGCTGGCACCCTGTACACACACTGGGGCCAGCAAGAACTGTTTGGGAAGACTGCCCTCTGAACTGTGTAAAACAAAGAAAAGCACAAACTTTTATATGTCAGGTCAAGCATGAGCCTTCACAGTCCCTGTCTTGGTCACTCTGTTGGATGATTTGTCCATAAGGATCCCCTGGGGAAATCTCTAAGTCAGTAGAAGAAGTGAAGGCTCCAGACCTGGGGTAGGAATGTGGTCCTTCAGTCTGGACACCCTGATGTGTTATGGGCCCTTCAAGATGCTGTGAAACCAATACAGTTAATTTCTGACCCAAGAACAGTTTTATAAGAAGAGGGGAAAAAAGACTCATTCTAAAATGTTCAATAGGAAATCAAGCCACAGGCGTACTTCTACACAAAAAAGACCATTTGACCAGACTTGATTGACTGCCTCCCAGTCATTCTGTTAACTCTTATTGTTACTAATCATGAGCTTTGTTGCGTTTGCTGCTTTCAGTGGACAAGCACCAGCAAGTCTTAACCATGTAGGACTCGCTTAGGGAAGGAATACCTAAAAGCAAGAAACATTCATCCATTAACTTTACATCTGTGTGTGTGTGAAATAGAGAAAAATACCATCATACCTTGGTGTTCCCAGCATAGACTCCCAACCAGGTCAAAAAACATTGTGGGGGGCTGGGGTTTTAGCTTAGTGGTTCCAGCACCTGCCTTGCAAGCGCAAGGTCCTGAGTTCGATCCCCGGTACAAAAAAAAAAGGAAAAAAACATTGTGGGTCCAAAGAACTTGGTGTGAGAGTCTGTGCTTTATAGGGATCATGAAAAGCCCAGGATAGGTCACAATCCTGGGAATGAGGAGGGCTGATCTGGCTTCTGATTAACCCTTTCAGAGCAATTCTTCCTTTGGGATGCTCCTGGACCCCACACTGGGCCAAGGGGGGCGGGGCGTTAACATGTAGGTGAAGGAATTTACCTTTTCATAATTCACTTAAGTATTTTGAGGTAGAATTTGAAATACTTAAATATTTTCATTCTTTAGTCTTCCCATATTTTTGTACTATTCATTATCAATTTGTGTGGCTGAAAATAATTTAGGACAAAGTTGCTAGTGGCAATATATAACATTAATTATATTATGAACTGGTACTTGTATAGGACTTTATATATTTCTAATCATCTTTTCTTTTCTATCTTATGTTATTCCTTATTCTATCCCTCATTTCCACAAATTTTATCCACATATTAGGCAATGGGGATATTGAGACAGAATGATCACCCAGGGTGTGGAGGTTGGCCACAGAACAAGGTAGCCTTTGGGCCTACGGGCTCTCAGCTCGGCACACTATGTAGTAATCCTATGGAATTTTACCCATCATTACCGGAGTCAGAAGGACATTCTTTGTGTCTCTAGTGACTCTGGGGAAATCACCCTGAAGATCTGCAATCTGATGCCTCAGGACAGTGGGATTTATACCTGCATAGCCACAAATGACCATGGGACCACATCCACATCTGCTACAGTCAAGGTGCAAGGTACAGTCTCTTTCTTTCCTTATACTACTTCTAGGCATTTTTAAAAAGACAACATAATACTTACCATCTTACCATTTTTAAGCAGTTCAGTGGAAGTACCTTCATATTTTGCATTGCCTGACATCCATCCATCCATCCATCCATAGAACTCTTTTCATCTTCCAAACTGAAACTCCATCCATGTCCTTTCATTAGTAACTCCCCATTCCTCCCTCCTTGCAGTCCTGGCCACCACCATTCTGCTTTCTGCCTCTAGGAATTTATGTTAGTCAAACATTTTAAGTGAACATGATCAAGGCTCCCTGAGACCAGGGGAAGAAATGATTCTGTGTGAAAATTCCAAAATAAATTCTCGGGGAAGAGAATGCATCTTTAATCTTTGCTAAGAGCTGTCTGCCAACTACCACAGCCTCCTTCGTGATTCCCTGACCATGCTTCCTTCCTAGTATGCAGTGTTTACTCCAAGGAGGAGCAGCAGGCCACAGGGGGCGTCCCAAGTCTCCCTTGGGCCCAGAGAAAGGTGTCCTCCTGGTGGACATCACAGGGAGCATTTGAGACTCAGATTAGGTAACATTTCCGAGGTGACATTCAACCTTGGTGGAAAATGCCAGCTTCTGCAGAAGCAGCCCTGACTCCTCCTGTCTGTCTCCACAGGTGTTCCTGCAGCTCCCAACCGCCCCATCGCCCAGGAGAGGAGCTGCACCTCTGTGATTCTCCGCTGGCTGCCCCCAGCCAGCACGGGGAACTGCACCATCTCAGGATATACCGTGGAGTACCGGGAGGAAGGTGTGCAACCTGTTCTTCTGTCTTCACTTTCTCCTGGGTGACCCTTTAGGGACAGGAGCCTGAGCCTCCTTATCTCTGGTGTCTTCCAACTCAGCACAGAGGCCTCTGGGCCAGGCTCCAGTTGCCTTCTACCTGCAAGCTTGGGCAACGGTTTCACTAAGGAGCCTTAAACCTCCCTGACATGATCTCAATCCGAGGTGGGGTTCAAAGTGACTTTACCGCATTGCTCTGCTTACCCTATCCAGACAGGTCAAGCCCATTTTTTAGATAAGGAGCCTGAGTCCTAAAGATAGAAACACAAGATTGTGGTTAGTAAGGGGCAGAGCTAGCGCAAGAACCCAGCTCTCTATAGTTTACTAATTTGTGATCTTTCTCCCAGAGTAATAATTGGGGTAGTGTGATCTGAACACCACCCCTCTGCCCCCAGGTAAAATTCATACAGATATATATGCATGTATATTTTAATTGCACAATTTAAAATTTTGTGGTTTAAGCTTTTAAAATGTGTTACATTTACATGCTAAAAGTGCATATATTTCTTCAGTAGTTGGAAACAACTGAATCTGCCATCTAGTTGTCCAGGATTGGTTTTTAAAAGAAGCTTCCAGGTAGCTTTAATTGTTAACATATTTCTGAACCACATTATGAATTGAACAATCAAATAGAAACTGCTTGCCCCCTCCCCAGCCCAAATCAGCCCCTCTTCTCCACTTTCTCTGGTTATTTTGAGACTTCTGTCTTCTTAACTGAGCAGGCCCTGTACAGGTACAAAGCCATTTATTTTGGCATCTTTCCTAGGCCATTCACACAGGTTAACACAAGGGTGACCGCTGAGCTGGGAGACACCGTTCACAGAGGTCACATGTGTCAGCAGCACTCGGTTATAGTCCCTCTCAGTAACTAAGTTCTCTTGGGCAGATTGTTTAGTATTTCTGAGGCTCGGTTTCTTTTATGCTCTTACCTCATCAGATTTTTGTGGTTTTAAGTGAGAGAATTCAATGAGAGAATTGTAATGCAGACACCTGCCATAGTATGCTACATATACCTAGTGCTCATTTCCATTTTGCTTCAATTTCAAAAGGGATATTTTCTCCCATTTTGTTATTGATTTATAATATTTTCCTCCAGCTTAATTAACCCTTTACCACTGTAAAGTCGGTATTATCTGTCTTTTCATTCGCACGCCTGCACATTTGAGAGGAGACAGACTCCACCAGCCAACTTCTTCCACAACCATCAACATTTCTTGAGTCATTTAGAAACCCAGACCCACACCTGCCGTGGCTGTCCCACAGGCTTCCAGAGGCCGGATGCAGTGACCTCAACTGTCCATTGAATCGAATTTATCCATTTTCCTTTCTTTGTTAGCTGAAGGTCTTTGAAACAATGTAGCTTTGGCTTTGTCTCTCTTCTGTCCTCCAACACTGTGCCCTAGGTTCCCAGGTCTGGCAGCAGTCGGTGGCTTCGACCTTGGACACTTACCTCGTCATCGAAGACCTTAGTCCTGGGTGTCCTTATCAGTTCAGAGTCAGTGCCAGCAACCCTTGGGGAATCAGCCTTCCCAGCGAACCCTCGGAGTTTGTGCGACTTCCAGAGTATGGTGAGTCCCAGGCAGGCTATGAGGGTGAGGTGCCTGGCCCACTTACATGGACTTACTGGCATTGTCAGGCCACTGTGAGAAAGGTGACCTGGAGCTGCTTGTTCAGTCAAGCAACCTTTCAGTGTTGGTGAAGGGTGAAGGGTTCCGTCAAGTGTGACTCTGAGTGTCTTGGGGCAGAGGTTAGGTCTGCCACCCTGGCTAATCCTGTGCCTCCAGGGCTCCCAGGAGGACCAGGTCTCACTCCGGGAATGTAGAGGGAGTCACAACCCATGGGGGTTCCATGTGCTCCCCTCAGAGATAGAATGACAAGCCCACTCTCACCGGGGCACCTCTGCAGGCAGCCATGCTCCCTATAGCATCTGGGACGGTCCCACTTGCCAGCTGCAAACAAAGAGAGAACAGCAACCTGGCTGAATGATTTCTTATAAGACAAATATTTGATACCCACATACCCTCTTGGAATTTGTTTTGTCAACGTGGAATATTTTTATATAGGTTTGTTGAGAAATTAACTAAGATATACTTATAACTAGCTGAACATGACTATTTTACAAATATGGTTTTTATTTTGCCCACCTTAGTTCCAGGGGCATTTTAAAAGAAGAAATTTGGTAGCCTAAAGAAATATCCTAATATTAGTGATATTTCAGGCAGTGCAAGGAAGTGGCCTGTGTGTGTTGCGGATAGGAGGGTGGGGTTGTCACCGCACTTACATGGCATAGGCTATGGCTCTTTGGACTAAAGGAAGTCTGGAGTCCCCAGAGGGCCTTGGGCCATATCCCTTTCCCAGATGCATTAGGAAATGTCCTCTGCCCCTCCCCCACTGCCAGCCTAGTCACTTCCCTCCCAGTGACTCTGACTTGTTCCCATGAGCCTGTGCCTCACTGGGAAGCCATGGCCCTGGGTCTCTGTGTCCTCAGAATTCAACATGGTAAGCCACCTTCTGCCTCAGCCAGGCTTTGGTCTGGGCAGCCTGAGGTGATCAATATGAGATCACATGAGCCAACCTGCTACTGTGGCTCCTCTCTTGCCAAGCTCCTAACTGAGTTGGCCCAAGAGGAGCACAGTTTATATCTTGCTGTGACCCTGCAGCATTGGTCCCTACCACACAAATACATACTGACCTGCGTACTTGTCTGTGTGTGTGCGTGTGTGTGTGTGTGTGTGTGCGTGTGCGTGCGTGTATGCGTGTGTGTGTGTATCTTACCATCATACGAGGTAAAGCTGACAGAGAATCACTGTGGATTAAGTAACCATTCAACACACTGGATCAGCTCCTGCCAGCCTGAGGCCAGGCCGGGTCAGAGAAGTCCCTGGAGCCCCTGAGCACTCCTCATCCTCTCCTTCCTTGAGCCTGTGCCTTTCTCATCTTCTCCTTGCACTCTCCCTACATCCCTGGTTCTCACTGGCTTTTCTAGGCCTTCAAAGTGTTTTCTAATTTTAAGCCATCCAGGAGCTACATCTCTAATTGTCCCCAGTTCTCCTCTTGTGTAGGGAGATGACAGAGGGACTCTGTCATGTCAGTTTTCCCTCAAATGATATTTTAAAAATAACTTGCTGGAGAATCAGGGCACTTTCCCACTGATGTAGCCTCCATATTTGGGTGTGAGCATGGCTTTGTGGTTACGCCAGAGCTCTCTGTTAACCTTTCCTTTATTCCCATGTGAAATCCTCAATGTCGTCAATGGGTTCTCTGTCTCCCAAAGATGCGGCTGCTGATGGAGCCACCATTTCTTGGAAGGAAAATTTTGACTCTGCTTATACTGAGCTGAATGAGATTGGAAGGTAAGGATAGTTTTCTGTGAACACCTAGCAACGTGACTAGAGAAGAATGACCTGTTTTTGTTGTTGTTTCTTTCTTCTATAAATGCATTCTCTCTATAGGAAGAAAACACCTAGAATATTTGTGCATGTTTTCTGCTGTTCTTTTTTACTTAAATTGGATACTTCCCTTGTCCATTCTCAGCCCCTCTTCCTTTATTTATTTATGTGTTTGTTTGTTTATTTATTTATTTATTTAGATAGGTCTCACTATGTAGTCCAGGCTGACCTTGAACTCACAATATAGCACAGGCTGGCCTGAAACTCACAGCAATTCTATACCCTCAGCCTCCTGAGTGTTGGGATTACAGGGGTGCACCACCATGCATGGCCAATTCCTTTCTAATATAAGAACTTTCAGCCTCAAGTTCTTTTAAGTACAATTTTTATTACATTTCCCAAGTTTTGGCCTTTTCAGTATTCTATTCTCTTTTTTTTTTCTTTTTCAACTGACCCAATTATATTGGGAAAAAATGTTTTAATAAGTATGAGTTTGGGGTTTTGGTTTTGGTTTCAGTTTTTTAGACAGGGTCTCACTATGTACTTTAGGCTGGCCTTGAACATATTATGTAGTCCAGACTGGTCTCAAACTCATGGCAATCCTCCTGCCTCACCCTCAGCTAGGATTATATATATATATATATATATATATATATAATGCTAGGATTATAGGCAAGTGCCACCATGTCTGGCTCTACTTATAAGATTTTTTTTTAATTACCTTTTGTTAGTGATTTCTAACTTAACTGCATTTTGGTCACAGAACTTAGTTCGTCTATGTGTCTTATTTATTTCACTTAAAATTATGGTCTCAAGGTGCATCCATTTACCTACAAGTGACTCAAGTTTATTCTTTATAGTACTACACTGTATATAAGTACCACATTTTCTTTATTCATAGGCTGTTTCCAAGATTTAGCCATTATAAATTGTGCTGCTATAAATATGAGTATGCATATATCTCTGTGGTATGATGTTTTTAACTCTTTCAGGAAGATGCTTAGAAGGTAAATAGCTGAGTCAAATGAAACCTCTAGTTTTAGTTTTTCAGGAATCTTCACACTGATTTCCACAGTGGCTGAACCAATTTACACTCCCACCAACAGTAGAGAAGGATTTATTTTTCCCCCACAGCCTTGCCAGCATTTGTTATTGGTTGATTTCTTGAGAACAGCCATTCTTTTTGGAGTGAGATGGAATCTTAGCATTGTTTTAATTTGCGTTTTTCGAGTGACCGGTGATGTTGAACATTTTTTCATGTATTTATTTGCTGTTTGTACTTCTTCATCTGAGAAGTGTCTATTCATTTCAAATATCCATTTTGGGTAGGGTGAATTGAGACCATTTACAATGATGATTATAACTGGTATGTATTGACGTATCTTTGTCATATTATTTTCCTGTTGTTGTTCCCTTACTTTCCCCTCTGTTTAACTGCTTGCCTTGCCTGGATTCATTCTACTGGGGCTCATGAAATTGTAATCTTCATTGTCTCTTTCTAGAATATCCTTCAGAATTTTTGGAGTGTTGGTTTGGTGGTCATGAACTTCTTCAGGAGTTCTTTTTTTTTTTTTGGTCTGGTACCAGGGATCGAACTCAGGACCTTGCACTTGCGAGGCAGGCGCACTGACACTGAGCTAAATCCCTGGCCCTCTTCAGGTGTTCTTTATCACAGAAGTATGATTTCTCCATGAACTTTGAAAGATAACTTTGTGGAATACATCAAACTAGGTTAGAGGTGGTTTTCTTTTAGAGCTTGAAATGCATCACTCCAAGCTCTCCTTGACTTAAGAGTTTGCATTGAGAAGTCTGCTGTGATTCTGATGGGCTTTCCTTTTAGGTGATTTGTCTCTTTTCTCTAACAGCTTTTAATAGTCTTGTGTTGAATTTCTGGAATCTTGACTATTATATGCCATGGTGTAGTTTTTCTGATCATGGCTAATTGGAGTTCTGTATACCTCACTTATCTGTATGCCAAGTTCTTTTTCCATGCTTAGGAAGTTTTCTGCAATTACTTCTGTGAACAGGTTTTTTATGCCCTTTGTGCTATCTCTGATTTTGTATTGATTCCTATCAATCTTATATTCTTCTTCTTTGCCTCATTTAGCAGGCATTGGATTGATTTGTCATGGTCTCTAGCTATTTTTAAGAAGTTTTTCATTTGATGATCACTAATCACAAACATGTCTTTAGATCTAATATTATATTCTGTCATCACATTGGTTGATTCTGCTGTGTATACTTTCAATGGAATTTTTTTTCTTCTTTTGGTACTGGGGATTGAACTCAGGACCTTGTGTTTGCGAGGCAGGTGCTGGAACCACTGAGCTAAATCCTTGGCCCAAATGGAATTTTTTTTCCTAGTACTGAGGATCGAACTCAGGACCTTGTGCTTGCAAAGGAGGCATGGTACCACTAAGCTAAATCCCCGGCCCTTTCAATAGAATTTTTAATTTCCTGGATATCTGTTCCATAGAATCCAGTTCTTTCCTATGCTGGGAATTCATGGTTTCCATCACTTTCCTGAGCTCTATTTTTTTTTTTATCTGTATCTATTCAGGCTTCACTATGTCTTTCATTATATTCATCATCTCTTTAATTATCTGTGTAATTATACCCATTTTTTTTTTAGAGATTCATTTATCTGCTTTGTTACTCCCACTGCTACCATTTCAGAAAGTGCAGCTGGGAAGCTTTTGATTTCTTACACCTCAATGCCCCCTGCATTTGCCTTGGGCAAACTAGAGGTCTGGGGTTGCATTTTGCTTCCATGTGTTCTCATTTTGTATTCTGGAGGGTTTTTTTGTATTTGTTTTCTGCACTGATGCTTGTAAATTGCTTATGTTAGGTAGCTTTATCACTAGTATCAAGACCTCTTGAGGAAATGACTACTTTTCAGAGATGTCTTGTAGGCCTATCTGGCTCTTGGCCTTTGAGTCTGTCCAGGATCCTGCTTCTTCTGACTATTAAGGATGAGAGGTTGGAGCCTATTTGGCCTAGCACCCAGTTCTTTGGTACTAGACTGCAGTATTGTTTATGTCCCCCAGACAATATAGGTATTGGCATACAAAGATCAATTGGTCACAACAACTGTATCAAGTTGTCTTAAGTAGTACAATAAATAATAACAATAGCATCAAACACAGACTAGAAGATGACAAACTGTGATAATTACTAATTTGCTACCTTTAGCCATAAACACAAGATTTATAGTTACATAACAAGATCTAAGACAAATCAGAAAATTATATACAGTAAATATCTACTCAATACAGCAATTTTACTCTAAGGGGAGAAAATTAAAAGGGAAAAGAGGAAAAAATATGGAAATAAAAGAAGAAAAAGAGATTAGAAGCAAGGCTGAAGGACAGAGGAAGATTACCCAAGCCTCAGGAAACTGGTGAAGAAGACAAAAGGGAAGAAAAAAATGAAAAAACAAAAACAGGGACAAAACAAAAATACCAACAATGTTTACCGTCACAAAGAAACAAAAACAAACAATCAGAGGGAGAAAAAACCCAAATGAGCAAAAACTTTAAAAAAGGAAAAAATAAAACCAAAATCAAAGAGAAGAAAAAAAGATGAAGTTTTTCTGTGATTTCAAGCCTTGGTTATCTTCTGGGGTCTATAGTTTTGTGACAGTGTCCAATTCAAGGTGTGACTCTCCTCTTGCTGACAGACAAGAAAGCCAGGTCTGTGCTTGAAAATCCCAGCTAATCAGCAGTAGGATTAGGGCATGGTGTTGGTTGTGGGACTTTCAAATCCACAGAAGTTCATGGAAGTCCCAACCCCTCTGGTCGTGGGGTTGGGACCTGAGCTTATAACACTCTGAGTGTCTCTTGCCAGCCTGCCCATGGCTCCCTGACCATAGATGTATCCCGTGATTGTCTCTCACCCAGTTACTGTGGGAGTTTAACAGTGGGATCCCTGAGATGGAGCTAACCTGAGGCTGCTCTGAGTCCCTCCCTAAAATGGCATCTGACCAAGCCTGTCTCCAGGGGACATGAATGAAGTCACTCACCAGCAGTTGTAGCTCACAGCATCCACTGCTCTGTTCCACTGGTGCATTTCTCCCTGAAGACCTCTGGAGTCACCCACTTTCACTGTGGCTCTGTAGATTCAGTCTTCCTATCTCACTTCATGAGCTGGGAGCTGGGAAGAAGATACAGGTTGTCCCTTCCTATTTCTGCTTTGTGGTCTATCTCTTCAGTTTCTCTGAGGGCTCCAATTTTCCCTTCAGGTCCTTCTTGGGTCCCACCTTTCTCCTTTCCTTCCCCAAGTTGTTATTTTCCAGTGTTTGGATTCCAAATCTTGGAGAGGCTGATTTGTTGCTGATTACCATTCCATCATCTTCCCTGAGGTCCAAGTCTATGTGATATTGATTGCTTGATTTTTATTCAACCTTGCTTGATGGGTAGAACATGATCAATTTTTATTAAAAAGTTCCATGTGTTCTTAAAAGAAATATATAATCATTAATATTGGTATAGGTCTTTATATATGTCCCTGTGTCAAGCACATTAGGTTTTTTGTTGTTGTTTTCATTTGTTTATACTTTGGGGGGAGCAGGGTCTCAGTATGCAATTCTGGCTAGTTTCAAACTCACTATGTAGCCCAGGCTGGCCTTGAACTCAAGAAAATCCTCCTGCCTCAACCTCCTAAGTGCTGGGATTACAGGCATGAGCCACCACACCCGGTGCAAGCACATTGTTTTATGTATATTTCTAGTACAGATACCTCCCCACATACATTCCCCCCACTCTGTATTTTAGTTAAAAAACCATTTCATATGTTCTCAGAAATAGGACAAAATATTATTTTTAACGAAACAATGAAAATATCTGGCCTACAAAATGGGAAAAGAAAAAAAGAGGCTCTCACTGTGCTTGCTTTGGTCTCATTGCCTGGGTGAGAGTGTATGGGTAGATTTTACAAACTGCCACCCTCCCAGATGTGTGCATGAAAGCACCCATGAACAACAGGGCATTGCTATCGTCTCCAGCTCAGACTGACATCATTCCATGAAGTGAGAAAGTTCCTAAGTGGCGTGGTTGGGGCAGAGGTTGTGGAGGAGCCAACATGTTCGCTGTTTCTATTTCTTAGGCACAAGTCACAAGGTAGCTCACTGCCTGTCATTGCAGAATCTTTCATCAGAGAAAAACTTTAATAGCCAAAAGGAGAAAAGAGGCCAGATGAAATATATGCAATAATGATGACACTTCTTTCTAAGCATCTGTTGGGTTCCAGACACTACACAAATGTGACTTACTCTGCTCTTACAACACAACCAGGTCATGTCTGGGCAGATTTCCAGTCAAGAAAAGTCAGGCCCAGAGAGAGCCAGCAATTCTGCAAGGTCCCACAGCTAGGAATAGCAGAGGCAGGACCCAACCCTGGACTTATGCTTGTTTTACGAGCATGTTTACAGCAGATGTCTCTCATCATAGCAATTATTGTTAAACATAAGCTCTAGTCATTGAATTAATTCTAGTTTTCTCTCTTACATTGAAATTTGTAAATCTAGATATGACCCTAATAATGAACAAATCAAAGCCCTAGCTGATTCTAAATGCAATTGGTTTAATCACCTGGATGCACCTGTTAATTCTTCCCTGAGATAGGAATTTGCTGTTCACGGCCACAGGGTAAAGCTTTTTATAACACCTAAAACAGTTGGATGTTTTCGTATTTCTCCAAAGGAAGATCAACTTTCTGAGCTGTTCAGAATAATAAATGCTTTTGGTTTTGGTTTTTTTAATCTGCAACAGCCTGAGAGCTTTTCTTCTCTCTTAAATATAGTCCTTATATTTTCAAAAGATCCTTTCAAAATGTTAAACATTATCAGGATGGAAATAAAATATGGTTATTTTCAGACACATGACCGATACCTGTGCCAGGGCCATAGAAGGGCCCTTATCACACCTAAACCTAGACTTCTGGGGCTGTATTCTGAATATCCTACTAGAAAGAGCTCTCCAAGATTTGTCAGGCAAACTTATTGACCTTATGGAAGCTGAAGTGAGTCAGCTTCTTGGTGAATTTGTGTTGTCTTCAGTGAGCTTGTAGTTCTACTTTATACTCATAAAGGTTTTTTTTTAACTCTGAAAGAAAAATCTAAACTCTCCTCTGATATAAAAACTCATCTGTAAGGTACAGAGTTAAGTGTCCAAAGGTTGTCACAGTTCATGAGGTCAGAGGGAGCTAGCCTGGGTACCTGGACTCTGCCTCTCATGACTGACAGATTCCAACAGAAGTGTACTATATTTAAATTCTCGGGTGCCTTAGTTACTTTTCTTGTTCCTGAGACAAAATACCTGACACCCAAAGTTAAAGGAGGAAAGGTTTATTTCAGTTCACAGTTTGTAGAGGTTTCGGTCCACAGTCACCTGACTCCAAGGCAGGGTAGCATGGCAGAGGGTAATCGAAGAGGAGAGATAGTCCATGGCAAGCCGGCAGGCACAAGGAAGCAATCAAAGGACCTTAGCAGCTTCTTTCTGCCCCCTTGTTATACTCTATCTAGGCTACTGGGATTAGGGAAGTGCCAAATCAATCAGTGGACTAATTGAGTAATCACACACCCTTAATCCCAGCATCACACACCCTAGATCCAACCACCTCTGAGAAGCCCCATCTGTGACTCCATGAGGTTTCGACAAGACATCTGGACACAAGCCAGAACATCCGGTAGGAAAAAAAATCCTCCAGTAGAAGTCTCACTGAGCAGGGCAAGGGAGAGAGGTAGAACTGGGTTGTTAAGAGACAAGCTGCTGTATTTTAACCAGTGGCTATTGAGGGTCCCTGGAGAAAACAAAGTCGCTTCCCTTTTTTGAAACAAAACAAACTTTTTAAAATGTAGTTTTGTTAGAGCCAGAGTCTTGTTTTGTAGTTCAGGCTGGCCTTGAACTCACTGTGTAACTCAGGCCAGCCTCAAACTCTCAGCCATTGTCCTATCTTAGCCTCCTGAGTGCTGAAATTACAGGTGTGCACCACCATGCCCAGCCAAAATTGTAATTTTTTAATGCAAAATGGGTGAAAATTCCAATGTCCTTAGCTACAAAGGAACATTTCCACTGAGAAGTAAACAATGGGAACTCAAATTTTTGAAAACATTTGGGAAAAAGAAAAATTGGCTTTGCTAATTGGCAAGTGTTCCAGTGGGGCTCTGTTTTGGTTGGGTTTACACTGTGTGTACATGTGTATGGACCAGAGTCTACTAAGTTTTATGAGGTTCAAGAAAGATATTTGGGAAAAAAAATCTTAATTTTTCCTTATTTATCTCAATAAAAGTCCACTAGAAGAACTCAGAATAATAAACTCTCCAGTAATGAAGTAGTATTTAAAAAAAAAAAAAAACTTGTTCGAGAAAAGATATCTTCATCCCTATAACACATCCCCAGAAGGAACGGCCACTTGAGCAAAGCACATTTAACCAGAAATAACTACACAGGCATCCCAGCAGTCTGGGAGCTGGTGCTGCCTCAGCAGTGGTGTGTTGTCCACACAGATGGTGGGGCCAGGCCTCCCACCAAGGGTAACACAGCCATCTGCTTATTCTGCCTCCCGAGACCATGCTGAAAAGGCTGATGGAGGAGAGACACAACTCCCACCCTGCTGGATGTCAGCTGTGTCAAGTTTGTGCTCTCGGAAATGGAAGAATGAATTCTGATGACAACAGAGCTTAAGATTATGAAAGGTTTACTGAGAGAGATAAATATAGGATGCCCTCAAGAGGGGAGCATGGGTGCTCAAAGGAATGAGGCACACACAGTTGGGAACTAGGGATCTTTTATGTTTTTTGGGAGGTGGAACTCTGAGGAATTCAATAATCTATAATCTTAATCTTAGTCTTAGTCTTGGTGGGTGAGAGAGGATGGTCCACCCCTTGTGAGATAATGGTCCGTTTCTATGGGAAATCCCCAAAGAGTGGTACCAATGACAGTATAATCTCAAGCTTCCATTCAACCCTTGGGGAAGTATGTAGAGATGGCCATTGTGACTTTAATCTGGTCTTGCCTTCTTCAGATACGCCTCCAGCCACAGCTGTGATGGGCTGTCATCTTCTGCACTGACTCCCTCGAGGGCCAAGTAATTTCTGTCTAACGTCACTGCTCATCATACTGCAACAAAGGGATGTTCTAAGCAGGCACATTAGACAAAGAGACAATACAATATGAGAAGCTGAAAAACAGATGAAAGAGTAACACATGACCCAGGAAAGCTCACAAAACTCAGTCCAAGTCACTCACAGGTTACACTCGAGCCAGTAAGACTAGTGCAGCAGATGAGCTCAATGCTGCATTACCAGCAGCACTAAGTATGCTGGAAGTGGCACAGAGAGGATGCTGAGGTGGGAGAGAAGTGGCTGAACCCACCTGAGAAGACACAGTGTCTCAGGAGCAAGTGCAAACACATATCTGCCTTCCACCTGCCACATATGCCTTAGATGTTCAGGATACTATCTGTAATTATGCAACATAACAAAGATCAGGAAAACATGAAAAATTCTCAGGAGAAAAAAACAAATAACCGATACCAGCATTAAGATGATCTAGGTGTTAGAAGATCACAGTTTAATGCGGCTATTTTAACTATCTTCCTTAAAGTAAAGGTGAATACTCTTGAAAAGGAATGGAAAACTAGGTGTCATTTGGCAGAAAAATAGAAATTATTTTTTAAATAAAAATTATATAAATAAAATAATACAGTATTTGAAATGTTTAAATTCATTTGATGGGCTTAACAGCAGAATTGAGGTGACAGAGGAGTCAATGGAATGAAAGGTAGAGATTATCCCCTCTGAAGAATAGAGTCAGTTGTGGTGGTATACATCTGTAATTCTAGCACTCGGGAGTCTGAGGTAGGAGGATTGCTGTGAGTTCAAGACTGGCCTGAAGTACATACCTAGACATAAAAAGAAAAGTGAGAAGAATATTTTTAAAATATTGAATGCAATTACAGGAACCTGTGGGGAGATGTCAAAAAGACCTAGCATTTATGTCATTGGAATCCCTGAAGGAGAGGAGAAAGTGATTGGAACACAAAAATTTTTTGAAGAAACAATGGCATAAAATGTCCCCAAATGTGGTGAAAAACACAAATTTATAAAGAAGCTCAGTGAATCCTAAACAGGGTGAATGCAAACAGAAGCATGGCCAAACACATCATAACCAAACTACTGAAAAGCAATATAGAGAGAAACATCTTTAAGGCAGCAAGAGAAAGAAACAACAGATTAGGAAGAATGGTGACTTCAACAGCTGCAGACTTCTCATCGGAATCCAGGGGCCCAGAAGGCAGTGGAACCAACATCTTTAAATAGCTAAAGAAAAGACCCAATGCAAAAATATCCTTCAGGAATAAAGGTGCAATAAATGAGTCACACCTAAGCAGCACTGAACACTCATAGAAAAATCTCCAAAATTAAAATTTTTTTTTAAATAGGGAAAAAGGAAACTATGCATAAAAGACTTCATTAATATCTTAAATAAGTAAGAGATGATATTGAAATTAGCAAATAAGCACATAATATCACAAAAATATTCAGAGGACAATCATGAGCTCTTGGAAGTGAAAACCTTAATAGAAGGGTGGGAAGACAGAGATGAAAAAATTTCCCAACAATTAGAACTACAAGGAAAGGAGATGGAACATAGAATAGGAAGAGTTAGAGAACTAGACTAGAAGGTCCTAAATCTGAATAACAGAACTTCCAGAAAGGGAGAATGGAAAAAAGAAAACAGAAGAAAGAATTATTTCTAAAAAATACAGTATTTTCAGAATAAAAATGCCGCACTTACTGCAGCTAGTGTCCTAATGGGTGCGCCCCTCCAATGGGGAAGGGCTGGGTGCAGAGCATGCTCTTCTCAGGAGCCGCACCCCCCCACACCAGGACGATAGCCTCCCTGTCACCTCCTCGCCCCCTTTCTCTGCTTCAGTTGGTGGTCAGTGTCCCTTTTTTTTTTTTTTTTTTTTTTGGTACCGGGGATCGAACTCGGGTCCTTGAGCTTGCGCAGCAGGCAGCGAAACCACTGAACTAAATCCCTGGCCCTAGTGTCCCTTTTGGTGTGCGCTCTTACTGCCCTCTGCAGGGCTCCACCTGCATGTGGAAACAGTTCTCTGTTAAGCGTGGGTGATTTTGTTAAACGTGGCACTGGCTAGGTGGTTAGTTTTAAATGTCCGTGTCAATTAGAGATATAAGCTGAAGTATTTATGAGTGAAAGGACATGATATTTAGATTTTGCTTGAAATATTCCAGAAAAAAAAAGCAAGAGTTTGAAAAGGAATAGATGAAACAAAATTGGTGAAACCTTGATTCTTGAAGCCGGGAGCATAGGACATCTATGCTCTTTACTTTTGCATGTATATCAGAAATTTTCCTTAATATAAAATGAAAATTTTGCTTCTTTAAAAATGTTTTTGGCCCTGGGATTTAGCTCAGTGGTTCCGCCACCTGCCTTGCAAGCGCAAGGACCCGAGTTTGATTCCGGGTAACAACAACAACAAAAGTTTTAAAAATTGTCATCGAATAGAATCCCTCCTTATTTAATATTAGTGTTGTTATTGTTGTGTTTTATAGAAATATATTCTGCTTAGAAAAGAAAACCAAAGGGCTGCTAGAGCACTTACCTAGAATCCATGAGGCCTGGGTTCAAACCCCAGTACTAGATCCAGGCATGGTGGCGCATGCCTGTAATCCCAGCACTGGAAGGCTGAGGCTGGAGGATCACCACAAGTTTGAGGCCAACCTGGGCTACATAGAGAGATCCCTTTTCAAGCAAACAAACAAACAAACGAACAACAACAACAACAAAACACCTCCCCAAAAGAAAATCAGTACTGGGGTTTGGGGACAACCAAGAAAAGAAAACAACCTGTGTTTGATGTTCAAAGTATATTGGCTGGCTGGGTGTGGTGGTGCAGGCTAGAGGTAGAGGCAGGAGGATCAACAGGAGTTCGAGGCCATCCTGAGCTACATAGTGAGTTCAAGGTTAACCTGAATAAAATAGTGAGACCCTGTCTCAAACAAACAAAAATGTACTGGCTAAAAACTGATATTAGTTGCCCTTTTGCACCTCAAAGACTTACAATGCTAAGGGAGGAAAAATGGGTTTTCTAATCAGATTGAGTATTCCTTACACAAAATGCTTAGAACCAGAAGTATTTTGCATTTAACATTATTTTAAAATTTTGGAATATGGGTATATACATAAGGAGATATCTTGGGGATGAGACCTAAGTCTAAATACAGTGTTCGTTTATGTTACATGTATAACTAATCCACATATCTTGAAGGTAACATATGCACTACTTTTAGTGTTCCTGCATCTTGGCCCATCATATGAGATCAGGCATGGAATTTCCACCTGTGGTGTGATGTCAATACTCAAAAGGTTTCAGATTTTGAAGCATTTCAGACTGCAGACTTTGGATCAGGGGTGTTTGACCTATGTTACCATCTGAATTCTTTACACAACACTTTGCACATCCCTGGATAAAATGATACCTAGTTGAGAAACCTTGGGAAATTCTTTCTCCCTTTTGTTTTCCAGAGGCCGATTTTCTATAGTGAAGAAATGCATTCACAAAGCTACCCGGAAAGATGTTGCTGTGAAATTTGTGAGCAAAAAAATGAAGAAGAAGGAGCAGGCTGCCCACGAGGCTGCACTGCTGCAGCACCTGCAGCACCCTCAGTACGTCACACTGCACGACACCTATGAGTCCCCCACGTCCTACATCCTGATCTTGGAACTGTAAGTACAAGTTTTGTCTCTCTGCCCTGGTCCCTGTCTGCTTGGCTTATTTATTGTCCACAAGTAATGGAAAGGGTGGTTACATTTTAGACAGTGGTTTCTAGTTTGCAAAGTGCTACATATAACATATACCTTCCCATTTTATATAAGTGTTATTCCCATTGTATAGATTAGAAAAGCCAGAAGAAGGTCCTTAAAGTGGATCTTTAAAACTAGGACATAAAGATCCTAGGTCTTGAACTCACATCTTTCTCAGTCCAATTATTTTTTTTTAGTTTCATTTTATTTTTGATTGACATATAATGGTATATTTACAGGATACAGCGTGATGTTTCAATACATGTATACCATTGCATAATGATCAAATCAAGGTAACTAGCATATCCATTACCTTGAACATTTATCATTTCTTCGTGGTGGGAACACTGAACATGGTCTCTTCTAGCTATTTTGAAATATACAGCCACCCTACTGTGCAGTACAGCACCAGAACTCATTCCTCTCACCTAACTAAATTTCCACTCACTTCTCACTCCAGTGTTCATTTTCTTTCTCTCGTGGACTCAGGTTGGGCAGGAGTTTAGGGAGAACTTATCTACAATGGGCTGGTTGACAGATGTGGAGGTGAAATGAAATGTGGAGTTGAGAGGGGTTTGTGCGTCCATCCTCTGTCACAGCAGCACCCCAGTCTACTGCCCAAGGAATTCTTCTAGGGTGGAACTTGCTCTTCAAAACATTTCACTTATTCCAGATTTCCTAGAGAACAAAGATGAAAAGATACAGTTGTGCTGGGGATTTAGCTCAGTGGTTCTGCGCCTGCCTTGCAGGTACAAGTTCCTGAGTTCCATCCCCAGTAACAAAAAAACAAAAAACAAAAACAAAAGATACAGTTGTTTACCTTGAGGAGCTTTAAGATGAATAAGAAAGAACAAGAGATACTTGGACGATTTCTATATAGTATGGTAAACACTAGGAAAGAAATCCATGCATTAGCACAGGCTGCTGTGAGAACATAGAAGGTGCTAGGTTAGACTTGGGGTCCAGAGAGGGTGTGTAGGGAGCCAGGGCCTGAGCTGAACCATCGAATCTTAGTTGTGCCATGACTGTGGTCTCGCTTTGGTGGCTATCAGAATTGCTGGTGGGGCTTTTCTGAGATTCTGCTAGTCTAGGGTGGGGTGCGGACATCTCCATTATCCAAAACTCTTAGGTTGAAGTTGGCTAAGTCTTTCTGGGCTTGGAGCAGTGTTACCATGAATATCTCTCTTCGTTGCTCTCTGAAGTTCGTGGAGGATGCATTTACAGGACCGGCGCTGCTCCCTTGTGCTCTACTCTTACCATTCCTACTCACTAGGATGAGAGGAAGGCGACAGGGCCTTCACCAGTCCCAGCCTTTGCTTCCAAAGGGAAAGTAGAAGAGATTGGTGGGGCAGAGCAAGCTAGAGGAGAAGAAAGAAACCCAGCCAAGGAGATTTCAGCTGTCATCCAAAGTAATTTCTGACCCTGGATCGGGCTCCTCTGCCTGGGCATTCCCTGGGGTGTCCCTTTGTCAGTGCAATTCACAACAAAGAATTTTGTCACTTCTTGCTATAACTGGGCACAGGGTGCCTAAAAATAACTACCACTTATCGAGCATTTATTTATACTACCAATTATGCTTTAGTGCCTAACTGTCTCCCCCGATCCTTGCACAATCCTCATAATAAAGTACATGTTATTATTTTGCATGGTTATTATTATTTCTGCTTTAAAGTACACTGCAGGGAAGTCAGAGCACAGAGAATTTAAATGACTTATCCCCAGCCTCCAGCCAATTGGTAGCAGAACCAGGATCCAAACCCAGGCATAGCTGGCTCCACATACCACATTCTCAATCAGTCTTTAAAGTTGGGAAGCTGCCTAAAAAGCAAAGGATTCAAAAAGGAATCAAGAAAGTCAAGGGCAAGCTTGGCCTACTTTATATTTTCCCTAACTGAAAACTGACAAATAAAATTGGTTTGTGGAGCCAGGAATGGTGCCTGTAGCTAATTGGAAGGTTGAGGTGATGGGATTGCTTAAACTCATGAGTTCAAGACCAGCCTGAGTGGCATAGTGACACCCTCCCCATCTCAAAAAGCAAAACAAACAAAAAAACATGGTTTCAGTATTTTAAATGCATTTTCATACTTGACGTATAAAAAAACAGAGTAGGATTGCTTTCTTCTTGGTTCTTCACTAAATATAAGGTTTCTAAGAGTTAACATTCTCATCTATAATTCTATAGAAAAGGGAAAGTTAAGTTGTATTCCTATTTAAAAGGAATATATTTTACATTATTAAGAAAAAAAGAGTAATTTATCCAAATCCAGAAATTGTGTAAAGTTTTAAAGGTAAATTTTAAAAATGACCAGGCGTGGTGTGCCTGTAATCCCAGCACTTGGGAGGCTGAAGCAGGAGGATCGCCTTGAGTTCGAGGCCAGCCTGGGCTACACAGTGAGTTCAAGGCCAGCCTGGATGATGTAGTGAGACCCTATCTCAAAAAAAAAGCCTTAAGTATTTGCTAATACTTAAGAGGAGTGTAACAAATACTCATAGATACAACTCTTTGACAAAACTAAACTAAATATGTCTCATGGATTATGCTCCTGCTAGTTTTGTATTTTCTTTGCAAGACTCTGTTTGTTAGCATGCTGCAGGAGTATGCCCGCTAGCAGACACCCTGGACAGTGTTCTAAGATGATAGGCTGTCTGACTCCCGGTATCCAGGGGGAATTACCATAGGATTAAGACCTTCTGCTCCCACATCAAGATGGTGTAACTGACCTTCTAGTTGTTCAACATCCCAGGCCTTAAAGACCAAAGCTCCAAGAAACAAAGGGATAAGAGGATAGCCAATATTTTGGCCCTTGCCTTCTGAGGTTAGCCAGGATCCAGGTTATGCTTTGAAAGGGCCCTGCAACTCCAGGGAGCCTCCCAACATCCTGAGCAGGGGGCTTGTTGGACCCCAGAGGAGAATATCAACAACATGACCTCCACAAAAAGGAGGGTCACTGCAGATGGAGATGTCCCCAGGCTTCCAAGGGAAGCCATGTGGACAAATAAGACCATGACCTATACTAGTAGATGCAAGTGGTAGAAGAAACAACTGAGGGAGCCAAAAGGCTCATCACAGGCCCCAAAAAGGACCCCTGAGGAAGCTTGACTGAACTTAATAATAAAGAGAAGTTAGTTTGAGTTGCCTACTTGGTCTTAAACACCCAAAAGGAAACCATAACCAGAGAGTAAAATAGTAACATTAAAAACAAAGGAGAGAGAGCTTTGTGCTATTCCTCCTTGAGATTAAGGAGATAAAGTGCCTCGTGGAGGAATGACAATCATAACGTGGTTGGAGACCACTGTAGGGTTGGGGGTCAGGCAGAATCCTGAGCTCTGATCCCAGGAGCCATTTGTGTTTTCTCTGGGACAGTAAGAGACTTAAAGGGCATTTTTGCTCAAAATTGCAATTCTTGGCACTGGAAATGCCCAATAGGCAAGTAAAAGTGGAACAAAGCTTGACCTTCATTTTGTGTCCTTTGTTACTGTAATATTTGGGGTCAAATTCCTTCTAGGATCTGCATACGGGTATATCAGTCATTTACAGGGTATCTGCCTAACAGCTGACACAGCTGGATCACTTGGCGCTGGGTTTGAATGATCTCCCCCTATTTCAGGACTGAGAACAGGAAGGTAAGGGATGTACAGGGACACCCAGCTACACCCAGAAGCCTCCAGCCATTGTCCTCAACCTGTGATCACCTGGATTCCAGGAAAAGCTGAGCCCCACATGACCGAACCACCATGACCAGAGACAATCCTTTATTGGGAATGGAGTCACTTCTCAGCCATGGGATTCCACAGCTATGAGACCAGGACTGAGATAATGATCAACCAGACCCAGCCCACAAGCTAACCCTTGAAAGCTGGCCTCCGCCTCTCTGGTTGGGCCAGTCTGATCCCCCTCCTCAAAGTGAGCCCCCAAAGCTGGAGTCCTTTCCTATTTTTCTTGCTCTCCTTTGTTAAGGAGTTCCTTATTTTCTCTTACTTTCTAAATCACAACTTTTCCTGGTTTGTTTATTTTTTTGTTTCGTTTTACTTTGTTCGCAAGAGCTAGAGATGTAGGTTGGTGGTAGAGCCCTACAGGAACCCGATACCTACTCCCCCCCAAAAAAGTGTTTGCAAAATATGTTATTGGGATGTGTTATTGGGTCTAGGCTCTGGTTAATCTGAATATTGCTGATGTCTTTCTTGGTGAAGAGTATCTTTATTTTGTAATCTAACCCTTTAAAGGGGTATCAGAACTTTTTCCTAGTGAACAATTTTTTAAAATAATTTCTATTTTTAGAGCATTTTTACATGAAATTTTAGAGCAGATTTACATAAAGTTAAGCGGACAGTACAGAGACCTTCCATATGCCACTTACCCCTGCATGTGCAGCTCGCACAGAGTGGTGCACGCATGATAGCCCTATGTCCACACTTCACATCAGAGTTCATACTTTGGGTCATACATTCTATGGGTTTGGACAAATGTATTTTTAAAAAACAATGTTTCTTAAACAAGGTTGTATGGATTTCTTTCTTGGGCTCACCACACTTGTAACTTTATTTTTAGTTCTGAACATTGCACTTTCTTTGGGTTCTCAGGTCTGCATGTGTTGCAATACTGGAAGAGAGATCTTAGAGACTTGAAAACTTCATACATGAGTCATTTTTCTGATTCTTCAAAAACATTTCCTTTTCCTTTTCCTATCCCCTTTCAGGATGGATGATGGCCGGCTCTTAGACTACCTTATGAATCATGACGAATTGATGGAGGAGAAAGTAGCTTTCTACATCCGGGACATCATGGAGGCTCTGCAGTACCTTCACAACTGCAGGGTTGCACACCTGGACATAAAGGTAGTAAGAATAGCCACCCTGGCAGCAAAACGGCTGGCTCCAACTTCCCAGTCATCACCCTTAAGAAATACAAACCTCAGTTCGTTTACTTAGATGAGATTTCGGTGCATTAGTAATAAAAGAATGAGAACACACCAGAGACACAGTGAGATCTTGGATGAGAGATGGCTGGGAAGATTTAACCACCTATTCTAATGATATAGAAGGAAACCAATAAATGTCCCCCTCATGCTGCTCAAAGACAAGCCACTGTAGCAAAGGATAGTTAAGAAGACAGGATATTTGGGCTTAGGTTTGCAGCTCAGTGTTTAGCATGCATGTGGTCCTGAGTTCAATCCCCAGCACCGAAAACAAATCCAAAAACCCTCCAAAATTTTCAATGTCCAACAACTTCTTTGAAGTACAACCCACACTCAGAGGTTAGTGAGTTCAAACCCACTGCAGCCTTCCATGCTGTTGCCCAGGGCACTTGCAGTGTGCCATAGGCCTCATGAAAGAATAGGAGGAGCATGTTTTCACTAACAGAGTCCTACTGGGAGTCAAAACACAGAACTCGCTTCTCTTTCCCCTGCCTCCCTACAGCCTGAGAACCTGCTCATTGACCTTCGGATTCCAGTGCCTCGAGTGAAGCTCATTGACTTGGAAGATGCTGTCCAGATCTCAGGCCACTTCCACATCCACCACCTGCTGGGGAATCCCGAGTTCGCTGCCCCAGAAGTGATCCAAGGCATCCCCGTCTCCCTGGGCACAGATATCTGGAGCATCGGGGTTCTGACCTATGTCATGCTGAGCGGGGTCTCGCCCTTCCTGGATGAAAGCAAAGAGGAGACGTGCATCAACGTGTGCAGGGTGGATTTCAGCTTCCCCCACGAGTACTTCTGTGGTGTGAGCAATGCCGCCAGAGATTTCATCAATGTGATCTTACAGGAAGACTTCCGCCGGCGGCCCACAGCAGCCACTTGCCTGCAGCACCCGTGGCTGCAGCCACACAATGGCAGCTACTCCAAGATCCCCCTGGACACCTCCCGCCTGGCCTGCTTCATAGAGCGCCGCAAGCACCAGAATGATGTGCGTCCTATTCCCAATGTCAAGAGCTACATTGTCAACAGAGTGAACCAAGGGACATAGCCATCTCCCAGCCCCTGAGGTATCACATAGATGGGGGGTGTGAACCAAAGCAAGACTGACTGTCTGTAAATAACTCTGTCTGTTACTTCACCCTGTGTGGCTCTCTGGAGTGAGCAATGTCCTCTTACACCTCGCTGCTGGTTTTTCAGGGTCTGAGCAGCAGTAAAAGTCACCTGAAACCCAGGGGCTTTCCAGAAGGTAATTCTGAGAAATAAAGATGCAGAGCTGCAGAAAGAATTAAAAGAAAGGCCAGGGATAACAAGAATACTAGCTGTTATAAAATGTTTAATTGTACATTCCAAAATGATTGATTAAGTGGGCAAGCCTTAAACTCACTGTGGTGAGTGTGAAAGGCTTCTGGCTTTGCTGAAAATGTAAGCCAAAAGTTCTACTTAGCAGAGATGTCATATATGTCAATTATTCTGGTTTAGATGACTTAGATATAGTTTCTTAATAGGTTACATGTACACATACACTGTAATAGACCCCATTCAGGTTTCAGAGTTTTATAATATAGAGTTATATATGAAATCAATCATAAGTAAATCAGAGTGCTCCAGTTAAGACAGTAATTTACTTACCGAAGCATTACATTGTTTTGACTAAGCACAATTAGATGACGAATTTTTTAGAGCATTTTATAAATCTTGTATAGAAATCTTTTACCAAAATCTGTGCATTAAGAGAAAGCAATGTTACCCTTTTGCAATCTGTGAATGAGATTTTTTTTTCTCTCAGTCATGGGTTATTTGATGAAGATTGGTACTGTATATGAAATAATACCCCCGAATTCACGACTGGCTCACAGTTCATCTGGCAGGAAAGTCTGCCAGGAAGTAAGTCCAAAGCCAGGAAGAGTTGTGGGGTTATTTTTATGTCTATACCTGGCTTGAAATAGGTAAGTGACTATCACAGGTTCATTCAAAAGGGCAAAGAGAAACCTTTCCTACAGTTCCTATGAACAATGTACCAACACTTTCTGACTTCGTCTACAGAAAGTTGGCTTGCTTTATTTCTAACCCCACTGAAGCGTAGGGGTCTTACCAAAAGGAGGCAGCCATACAAGCCTTTTGCAGGCCTGGTCCTAAGTCCTTTTTAAAGCCATGAGCAAACCTGATACATCACCCTAACCGAGCATTGAATTTTAACTGAGGTTGCAATACTTATCACCACTCAGCCACCAGTATTTCTCTGGACTAAAAGGACTAATTGCATGTGGAGGCCAATGCTGCTTTCTGGTGTATTTTTCCATACAAGATTATTAACTGCCCTTTTTCTCTCTAATGGGAAAGCAACTAAACCTGGGCAATTCATGGTTTTTGTTTGTTTGTTTTGCTTTGGTTTATTTGGGGAGTGCGTAAGGGAAAGAGTTTTTGGACTTTGTGTTTGTAGATGACCCACCCTTTGTTTTCTAGAATGTGTTTTGAAAATTGATTTTAAGCAAATAATATTCTAAAAATATAACTCAAGTGTGTGTTTAAATCAGCCATTACTTCTCTCCTGTTCGTGGGACTGAGAAGATTAAAATCATGCAACACAGAAGTGCAAGCAGAGAATTCATGAACAATAACAAGAACTACAAACCTATTTAAATAAAAAAGGAATGGCGGAAACTAAGCCTGACCTTTAATATATAAATCCTCACAGTAAAACTGGAGAATTAAAAATACTCAGAATATTTTTCCTTTGGTTTCAAAGTGAGCTTATTCATCCACCTTCCACCTCATCCCATCCAAGATTGTAGATTAATAAATTAGTAGCAAGTACAAGCAATAAGACTAGATAGGACTTAGTGTTTTGGGAATTGACCACATTTATGGAAACCAGCTCCGACTGTATTGTTTCCTAGTTTTTGAGTGGGCCCAGGTCATTAAGCCTCCCTCAGAGCTCTCTAACCCTCTGCAGTCTTCATTTAAAGTGTGATGTGTATACAACTATAATTCTGTATGGCAGGATATTTTAAAATTTCAACGGTGTCTACTAAAAGCCCTTTTAGCAAACATGTTTTCATTATGGCATAAAGCAGGAAAGAGGAAAGCTCCACCCACAGGGCTTGTAGGGGATAGCTCACCTCTGAAGTACGGCTTGGCAAATGCTCTTCTGACCACCGTGGCTGACTGGGATAAACAGCTTCCCTTGGAGCCATTCAGAATTGCTATGACAGCATCCAGGACAGTGGTGCACAGACTGCAGCAGGAAGCCTGCACCGAAATCCTGTTGTAGGGCAGGCGAATGACAGAACGTTAGACAGAGGCACAGCTTTCATATTAGCTTTGCTATCAAAGCCAAGATGATCCTGATAGGGGGCTGCATGGAATGCCCCCCAAGTACATGTGTTGGGGAAGTCAGGGAAGGAGGGACATGGAAATGAAAAGTAGTGTGATTTTTGTTATCTGGAGCCAAAGTACAGTCAGTAGAGTAGAATGAACTTAACAGAGGCCCTAAGAAAAAGGGAATATATTTTACATAGTTTGATAACTGAAGAAACAAATAGGGAGGCTCCCAATCAGCACAGCACCTGGTCCCTCCCAACAGGGATAAGATAATGGTCTCAGTTCAAGAATTCTCCAAAGCTAGAAATAACAAGAAATCCCAGAAAGTGGGGCTGGGAAATGTAGCTTAGGTTGTTCTGTGAGCGAATGTGGTAGGGGACAGGATTGGGGACCATGCTCTTGTACTTGCTTTAGCAGAGATTTATTCCTCGGTAGTGGAGAAGAGGGGAGAGAAAATAGTCCACTTCCGCTACAATTATGGTAGTTCTTAGCAGGAGTGAATTTTCAGCTGAACTAGGGGCAGGGTTCATTAAAATCCCAAGTTTCTTGCTTGGCTTACATTCACTGCATACAGTTTAGAGCGTCTTTGTTTTTGCATTGTTAAGGGTGAAGTGCAGAAAGAAGGAAAAGATCAGGGACAACCCACAATCACCTACTTGTAAGAAGTATAATATTTTCTGTCATCTTTTACATTTGTTTCAATTTTTAAAATAGATTTATATCCACTTACACATGAATGTGATGAAAAACATTTTTTTAAAAGTAATTGTAATGCTGGAGTTGTCCTTCAGGCTGCTCCCAGCTGTAAGCAATCTAAAAGGAAGTGATGGAGGCAGAGGAGAAAGTTGGCTTCAACGCTTTGTGGTTCACAAAGACTTTATAAATAGTAGTGCCTTTTGGAGGGGAGGATGGGAAATGAAGAAGTCCACTGCATTTAGATTGACTAGCATTGCAGTATTTTTCTTTATTTTAAAGTATCTTTTAAATGGAAACTGCTGAATATAGAACAGGACCAGGAATTCTTGAGCTTCTGCCTCACTATTCCAGATTCATGCTTTCTAACAGAAAGTTTTTGTTGTTTGCCGCCCCACACATCCCCATTGTTAAAATGGTAGTGGGTGGGTGTGGGGAGGATGAAGGACACTAATCACATAGGAATGTTGAGAAAATACTATTGTTGAGACATCTATAAAATGCTCTCATTTTTTAAAAGTGCTACACACTGCCAGTGCTAAGAATTTTATTGATAGTAACTTTGAACATTCCAGGTTTTCAATATTCATGTCTTTAGATACCATTTACAAACTCATGAGGTTAAATTCTATAAAGTGCTTCTATTGGAAGTAGTACGTGCTCTTTGTCTAAATGTTATTTGGTTTTACCCTATAATTTTGGTCATTTAAAAGCTTGTCTACAGACAAAGATTAGGAGAGCTGATGAAGTCTCAGGTCCATAAACTGTTTTCTCCACTATTTCTTATGGGAGATGAGAAGATTAAGATGCAAAGTTACCTTCGCTTCTCAAGCTTTACGCTCTGGCAAAATGGACAGAGAAGAACCCAAACAGCCAATTTCCTCACTAAGATAGCAGAAGTGAGGACAGTATATCTTCCAATATCATCACCATTCGTATCTTTAGTCTCACAAGAACCTAT
Source organism: Heterocephalus glaber (assembly GCF_000247695.1). Next base: position 756,870 of record NW_004624731.1, read on the forward strand.
TAGAAGAGCCAAAATAGGTGCCCAGGGATAGAAATGAATTGGGCTGTTGGTTTTTGGAGGGAACACTTGGATCAATTTCTTTTTTTTTGGACAGTTAGGTCTTTCAGGAATAGCATATTTGTGGTTCCATAGCCTCCATGATTTGATACAGCCTGTGAGTCAGTCATTACTTTTTTTTCTTGCCTATGTGGAAGAACATGGAAATTTAGACTTGTGAGAATATGAAGGAACAAATATGACGTAAACTAAATGGTGCATCAACTAAAACTTTCTCTGATGCATTTGATAGAGGAGGAAATATTTTGAACATAAAGGGTCTCTGTAGTAGGGCAAGAATGCAGACTCACCACTCCCTTATTCGGGATAGCCAGCGAATTGTATGAATTGTACTAGATGGGTTTTGAGGAATGTAGACTGTAATCCTTTCTCTTCTGGCTAGCATCCCTGTGGAGTCTGAGTCAGGCAAACACAGAGTGTGAGCTTTCAGTGGATTTATTTGTAAAACTGCATCATGATCTTTCTTTGCTACTTAAAATCTAGAGATCTTTTGGGAATGAATGATTAGGCTGGGGGTAGGCTTAGGGAAAACAGAACATGCTCCCTCAAGAAAAAGGAAACTCTATGTTAATATTTATTTTTTGAAAACAGTAAAGCTCTCAGTTTCATTAATTCTAGAGGGTTAAAAAGGACTGAAATATGTCCATAGCACTAGATGTTTTTAATCATGTTGTTCACATGAAAAATCTATACAGAAGTCTCATAAGGCCATATTTTTATGAATGGGATTTCTTCCTTATTTTCAATATATATACTGAATATATAGAGAGAAGTTAGAGGAGAGGAAAAAAAACAGTAACTCTAAGGTAATGTTTCATTTTTAAAGGACATTTATGGAAAGCCTAAATTTAATACTCACAGGCTATTGTGATTTCCTATCAGCCTGTTTGTAGAGACATTCTCAAATGTGGTCAGGTGTAGTTTTTATTCAAATGATCAAAATAACAGTTTAGTCAGATAACTTATTTCAGAAAATGAGGTTAGCGAGAAAAGGGAGAATGGTAGAAAAAGTGCAAATACCAATGTTTGGAATGCCAACTCCTGATGTTTAATTTAACCAGGTGGATTTGCTAGTCCAGGGTTAGCAACATAGGAGTCCCATCAATCCCTGACTCCCATCAGGAACCTAACCCATGTTCTGGGGTACTATGGAGACTGTTACCATGACCTCATAGACTGTGGCTATGAATTTGAAGTTAACAAAACATATATCTTCTCTTACTAATTTAAGCCATATCTGTCATTATTTTGTTGGATTTTTTTTTTTTACCCTGGTGCTTTTATTTCTGTTTCTGCCAAAACTTCAGCCTACTCTATGGGGAAGGTGAGTAAAACTAATGGTAGGACAAATACAAAGACTGTGAAAAAGCTGAACATACTCTTGACAATGAGATCCTATTCAGAGAGCAGTAGTGATCCAAGTGCAACTGTTGGAAAATATAGATATGTGTACATCTGTACATGTACATAGTGTATAATATGTATGTATATGTTATTGCTCATATGCAGAAATCTATCCATTTGCAGACAGCCCAGGTAGGACAGTGTTTTTACTGGAAAACCATTCAGGGCCATTCAAAACCATTAGGGCTAATTTGTGGAGACAAACTCTGCTCAGTAGGAATTTGCTGTCCTTTGAAGTCCACAGAGCCAACTAACAAAATGTGAAACAGCAGGACCATCATTTAGGCTATTTGTTTACCTAGACTCAGAGGTCTCTTTATATTTGAATTATTCATATTTGGTTTGCAAATTACATTGGCACCTCTTGGTTTTGAGTGACCTCCTCACAAGTCTTTTGCAAATTTTTGGTGGGCTTCTCTGACTATTCAGATAAAGGGCCTTATCCATAGTGGACAGGTTTCCCCATAGGGACCATTATACATATACATATAAGTACATACTTCCATCAGGCTTGTAACACTTGATTTTAAAACACTCCACAGTATTGATAAATAGCTCTATATTTTCAAGGTGCAGAAGAATTCCACAGCCTTAATTATTTCAGTGTCTTGCTGGTCTGCCTTAAGTGTATCTTCTGGGTTTTTGTTGTTTTATCATTTTTAAATTTTTCTGCAGTTGTTCATTTTGTATGCACACAATGTCGTTTTGTAAAGGTAGGTTGTAAATATTTTATTTGTAAGTCAAACTCATTCATGTGTAATGTTGTAAAGTGATGATCTGCTGTCTTGTTATTATTACTACAGTAAATGTTATGTTATGAATGAAACTTCAAAATGTACATCTCATATGTTATGCATTCCTATAAATATACTATACTAAAGACATTACTTTTGGTTGTCTTTTTAAATTAAATTATTTGCTCAAAGAGTAATTTTTCCCCCAAATATGTGAAAGCCTTTGACAAGCAAAAATATCATATTATTATTAAGACAGCTTTGCCCAGATTTTAAGAAAGAAAACAATTTCATGCCCTAAAGAAACAGTCTAAAGCATTTTGCTATCTAAGGAAGCTTCAGGTGTGTTGTGGACAACGTTCTGGTGTCCCACCTGGTAACACTGTACTGAAAGTTGGCAGACCTTTTGGGCTGGATTCCACACATTTATGCATTCTGTTGTGGACTCCAGGAACCTGGGGCAGCCTATGCAGACCTGATCAGACTTCGAAAGTCTGCATATGCTACCCAGGTGCAAATGAGGCAATCCATAGTTCACTACTGATTAGCTAGAGTGTTAAAGATTGAAATTTGTTTTGTTTTGGGGACACAGTCTTGCTATGTACTGCAGGCTGGCCTTGAACTCACTATGTCATCCAGGCTGGCCTCAAACTCCTGGCAATCCTCCTGCCTCAGCCACTCTAAGTGCTGGGATTATAGCAGTACACCACCACACCTGGCTTAAATGTTTTGAGTAGCTTACTTTGCCAATAGGAACAAAAATATTTCAGCACTTGCCTTCTATTTCATCAAGGTTTTGAAGTAGGATAAAAGAAAAAATTTTACACACACACACACACACGGAGCTCAATTTCAATCATATTATTGTAAATGGTTTGCACCAACATAGCCTGCAGATGGGAAGGTAAGCCAAGGACAAAAGGAATGCACATCCTCCAGCGTCCATCTTGAGAACGCCCCCCAGGCCCCATAAATAAAGTACACCCAGCTCCAGCTCATAAGGAGTCCCACTTCTGTGAGTGCCTACGAAAAGCTCTGCCTAGTAAACCCTTCCCTTCCCTTTGATTCGTCCTAAAGATTATTATGCTACTTGGGAAGTCAGTGAACCTCTAAACATTCTGTGCTTAGGGTGGGTTAAGACCTCATCTCAGTTTTGGAAACCTCTTAATCAGGTGACATTTATTTATTTATTTACTTATAAGACAGGGTCTCACTACATAGTCAAGGCTGGCCTCGAATTCTCAGCGATCCTCCTGCCTCAACCTCCTGAGTGCTGAGATCACAGGTGTGCACCACCACGCCCAGCTACTTCATTAACTTACAAGGAGAAGTAAGTATCAAAAGCACCGGCCTGAGCTGGGGAGTTCAGTGGTAGTGCGCTTGCCTAACCTGTGTGAGGTCCTGGGTTCAATCCCCAGTACATCAAAAACAAAAAAGCACAAGCTTTTTGCATTGGTCGTTCAGCACAATCTCCTCAGAGAAAACACGCATAAGAATATAGAAATAAAATCAGAATCAGTTTGATGAATTAGTATCATGGGCCCTGTGGTTTTAATGGGCTATTTTCCTTAAATTAGGATAAGGTATTGTCTTCCACCCCGAATGGAGAACCTCTCTGCAGGATTAATTTGTAAACCAGATAGACGGGCGTGCGTTTTCAGGCTGGCCAGCAGCATCACTCTCCCGGATAACCCGGACACCGATCAACTCCGGTCCCCCAACTCCCGTTTCCCTGCCTCATCTCCTTTCCTTCCTGCCGGCCGCACCCCGCAGCAGAGGTCATGAACAATGATCTGCTCAGGCCTTCGAGTTTCCGCGTGCAAATTACTATCACGTCTCTTACAGCTGCTGGGAAGTTAACATCCGACGTCTTCCCGAAGCCTTGGGAGAGGGTAACGGGCTAATAACTGGCGCGTGATGTCAAGGAATAGCGATAACTAAGAATCATCGAGGGGACACTGAGCTAGAAAAACTGGGCAGAGTCTACACAAACTCTCCTGCTAGAGCCAGCCTCATCACCAGAGCCAGCCTCATGACCAGAGCCAGCCAAGGTGTCCGGGCTTTAGCCCTGAGCCCCCAGGCGGCCCCTGGACCTCGTCCCGGCCGGAAGGGGCGGTGGAAGGGGGCGGGACCTCCGGTGATGTCACACGGCCGCCGGCGGGCGCGCTGGTCCAGACTGGGAGCGTTCAAGCATGGCGGCAGTGGGCGCTACTTTAGGACATCTGGTGACGGCCCTGTACGAAGTGCAGGCTTTCAAGTTTGGGGATTTCGTACTGAAGAGCGGGCTCTCCTCCCCCGTTTACATCGATCTGCGAGGGATCATATCTCGACCGCGTCTTCTCAGTCAGGTACCAGCTCGAAGAGGAAGGACAGCCCTGGGTGGCGGGAAGGAGACCTGCAGATGGAGGAAGGTGACAGGGGTTGGGCTGTGGGCGAAGGCAGGCGAGCCAAGCAGGCAAGCCCACCCGGCTGTCAGTCTGGGGAGTAGGTTTGAGAAACACAGGCCAAACATTGTTGGGTTTGAGGGGTACGTTGACTGAGTGACTTTGACACGAGCTTTGGAAGAGTTGGGAAACCCGGTTTGGGTAGAGAACTCCTGGCTGTGTAGTTTCTTTCTTTCTTTCTTCCTTTCTTCTTTCTTCCTTTGTAGTTTTCTCTTTCTTTCTTTTCATTTATTTATTTCTTTATTTATTTTAGTTTTTTGAGACAGGGTTTCACTATGTAGCCCAGGCTGGCCTCGAACTCACAGCAGTCCTCCTGCCTCAGCCTCCTGAGTGCTGGGACCACCACAACCGGCTTCAGTCGTGTGTTTTTAGATCCCAGAAAGTGAGAGTTAAGGAAGAAAGGAAAACCTGGGTGGGCGGGAGAGTGAAATATTTGGAAAGGCTGTTGCTTAAAAAGGGGGATTCAATTTTGTATTGTGTGGTCAGGAGTAAGAACTAAGGCCAGACAGTGGGCATCAAGGAGGCAGTTTTTTTGGTCAGTATAAGTAGTAAAGTTTGTCCCCAACAGAGGTTTCTAGCACAGTGCTTCCTGAACTTGAGTATATGTGAAACACCTGGAAATTTTGTTAAAATGTGAGATTGGGTTCAGGTGCCCTGAGGGTAGGGCCTTGAGATTGTGCATTTCTTTTTTGAGACAGAGTTTCGCTATGTAGTTCAGGTTGGCCTTGCACTCTTCTGTGTAGCCTGTGCTGGTTTCAAACTTGAAGCGATCCTCCTGCCTCAGCCTCCTGAGTGCTGGGATTACGGGTGCACACCACTACATCAGGCAAGAGATTTTGCATTTCTAACAAGCTGCAAGCCAAAACTGCAGACCACACTTTGAGTAGGTTTAAATGTGCTGTTCGGAAGAGTAGCTACTAGCCATATGTCAATATTAAACATTATGATTTGGGTTTTTTTGTTTTGTTTTTAGTACTGGTGGTTGAACCCAGGGCATTTACACTGGGCTACACTACCCCTCTCCCATTTGTTTTGTCAGGATCTTCCTAAATTGCCCAGGTTGGGCTGGATTTTTTGATCCTTCTACTTCAGAGTGCTGGGCTTACAGGCAGCATTATGAATTTTTAATTCAAATAGTCGTATGTGGCTAGTGGTACCATATTGGACACTATATGGAACATTATCATCTTCCTAGAATAAACAGGTAGTTTGGAAAAAATTATCCCAGAACAGAAAATTCTATGGAAGATATAAAATTTTGGCTGGGCATGGTGGCACATGCGTGTAATCTCAACTACTGTGGGAGGGTGAGGCAAGAGAATTGCACGTTTTTGAGGGTAGCTTGAGCGATCTAGCAAGACCCTGTCTCAAAATTAAAAGGAGCAGGGGATGTAGCTCAGCATTCACAGGATCTAATCCTCAGTATTGCCCCCTCCAAAAAAGAGAGAATATGTACCTTCTCTCTACCTCAAACAGGGTTTCTGTTTGTTGGTCACCCACCACGGACAGGTATTTTAAAAGAATTGAAGCACTCCTTGAGGTGGTTGGTCTGGCAACCTCTCACCACCCAGAATCTTGCTATGGTGTGTTTCCTCTATGTAGAAAAAGTGAATTACTAAGGGTTTACTAGTGAAAAATTGGTTTAAGAAGTATCAGTTTATAATAGGTTGTGTTCCTTTTCTTACAGGTCGCAGATAGTTTATTCCAAACTGCCCAAAATGCAGGAATCAGTTTTGACACTGTGTGTGGAGTACCTTACACAGCTTTGCCACTGGCTGCAGTTATCTGCTCAACCCATCAAATCCCAATGCTTATTAGAAGGAAAGAAACAAAGGATTATGGTAAAAGTAGCATAAACATTGTCAATATGTAATCTGTTCAAATATTTTCTTTGTGCACTGATGTTTTACTAGAATTATATTAATATTCATCTAGGTCTTTTAAGTTGTTAGCTCCTATGGAATTTGTTAATTGTTGATATAAATCACTTATTCTTTAGAGTCTAGGGCTAATATGCTTTGTATTTATTAGGGAATGAAGTGAATAAGTGCTCTTTTTTTGCACCCTTTCTGAAACTCCAGCATTTGTATTGGCCTTTCCCTCATGAGCACATACCCTAAGAGTGCATCCTTTCCCAGTGTAGTCATATTAAAACTTCACCAAGAGCAGTGTGTGAATCAGAGTACTCTCATAAAGGTACCTCTCATAAAAATACCTCATGAAGATATCTTTTTATGGGTCCATGCCAATAGGTTATTGAGTGGGTTTGCTTTAAAACCTGAAAACCAACCTAAAAGTACTGGAATGAACTTCATATTTATTAGTGATATTAAGGAATGAATGTTTTTTGTGTTAGTATAATTTTAAAGACTTATGGATCACTCTCAAAATTTTTATGGTAAATCATAGGCTGTCTGGGATTTGCTTATAAAACTTGGGGGAGGGCATGAATGAGGATACAGATGAAACGAGATTGATCATGAGTTAAGTGATGAGGTTCTGTATTTGTGGGTGTTCAGTACATATATACTTTTGTTTGAGATTGCTGTTAAGAAAAGAAGACAAATATTCAGTTGAGGTTTTGCTGCTTAAAGGCAACATTAAATTTTCTGAGCTAAAAAAGAGAAATTATCTGAATCTTCTCCTATAAAGAATTTTTTTTTTTTTGTCTTGTCTTTTTTTGAGACAGAGTCACACTGTGTAGGTCAGCTGGCCTTGGTCTCACTGTGTAGCCCAGGCTGGCCTCAAACTCTTAGCGATCCTCCTGCCTCAGCCTCCCCTCCTGAGTGCTGGGACTACAGGTGTGCACCACTGAGCCGGGCTAGGGAAAGTATTTCCATTTCCTTATATGTTATGTTTCTAGAATGAAATCATTTATTAGCATAACTGTAAGTACTCTCAATATTGCGTATTTTTAGTCTTGCATTTTACTCTTAAGTAGATTCAGTTAAATTTGATAATTGTTCAGGGGGAGCAAAAGGAGTTAAAAGAACTGGGAAAGGTCAGAGAGGATACCCATGGTAAAGCTCAAAAGGTGGGCAAAATGCTATCTATTTCAAATTTATCTTTCAAGATAAATTGTAGTAGAAAATGCAAAAACAAGCCTATAAAGTCTGTAGCCTGAGTTATTTACGTTTTGTAGATTATCTGGCAATATTCTCAAGTAGAGTTTGAGGACAGAGAAGTAATTTAGTCACATTGCATTATATAATTCCTAAGATTGTGGTAATGGTGCAGGTTGCAGAATATTTTCCTTATAGTGCATATGAATGTATATGTAATTTTATTTTTTAAAAAATTTTCTCCAGGATTTTTTTTAGTACATGTTTGTAGTACATAATGATTACATTCATTGTGGAGAATTACTCTTAGTTGTCTTTGTTGCATCATCTAGCAGCTGTTGAATCAATTTTTCATATTCTCTTCTTTTTGGTATCTGAGCAGCTGGGGGGGGCGGTGTTTTATTTGTTTATTTATTTATTTTTGAGACAGGGTCTTGCTGTGTAGTTCAGGCTGGCCTTGAAAGTACTATGTAGCCCAGACTGTGGAAGGATGTTTATAGAATTAGGTAAAGGTAAGTGAAAAAAACTTAATGAGCAATAGAAGGTAAAAGTAAAAGAGGGAGAAAAAAGAAATTATATGGGGAGTAAAAATAAGAGTGAAAAATTAAATGGTAGGGACGGAAAAAATAAGGAAAAGAGGGCTGGGGATGTAGCTCAGTGGTGCTGCTGCCTGCCTTGCAAGTGCAAGGTACGAAGTTCTATCCCTGGTACCAAAAAAAAAAAAAAAGGAAAAGATATAAGAAGCAGGGAAGGACAAAAAGAAAATTCCCCAAAGTCCAGTAAACTGGTGAAGAAGAAAAGGGAAAAGGAAAAAAGAAAAAACATACAAAAAATAGCACACACGTTTGCAAAACAAAAAACAACACAAAAAAATTTCTCTGTGATTTTGAATGTGTGGTTTTCTTCCAGGATGCACAATTTTGGGGCAGCATCCAGGTGAAGATGTGTCCTTGCTCATGCTGGTAGATAAAGAAGCCAGTCAGACCCCAGATCCATGTTGGCTGCAGCCACCAAGGGCAAGGGTGCCAGTGCCTTGACTTTCACATCCAGAGCAACTCAGGCTGAGCTGGCCTCTGGCCATGGGAGCAGAGCCTGTGTCCTTTACCTCAGGCCCCAAGGGGGTCCTTTTCAACCTGATTCTCACTTTCTGACTGCATCTGTCTCCTGTTGATGTCTCTCACCCCATCACTGTGGGAATGTAGCACTGGGAGCCCTGATGTAAAGCAGTCCTAAAGCTGCTCTGAGTTCCAGACTCAAACAATCAACCCTTCCTGGGAATGGCATCCAGCCAAGCACTCTGTCCAGGGATATGGTGGGTGCTAGGACTGGAGTCACTTACCAGCTGTTGCCTGTTGAAGGACTCATGTTGGGGCAGAATCCTGCACTCTCCCTGCATCTCACAGAACCTACTTGTCTGTTCCACTGCCAAGTTTCTCCCTGAATGCCTCTGGAGTCCCCAGCTTTTACTTAGTCTCTGTAGATTCAGTCTCTCATGTGAGCCTTAAGCCAGGGGGCCAGGAGAAAGTGTAGACTGTCCCTTCCCTTCTGCATGTTGTGTTCTGTCTCTTCAATTTCTCTGTAGGTTTTAATTTTCCTGTCAGATCCTTCTTGGTTCCTGGGGATCTACTCTCTTTTCCCCCCACGTTATTTTCCAGTGTCTGGATTCTGAGTCTCAGGGAGGCTGAGTTGTTGCTCACCACTCTGCTATTTTCCCCAAAGTCCTTTAGTTTATTTTTGAGACAGAATTTCATTTTGTAGTTCAGGCTGGCCTTGATGACTGTGTAGCCCAGGCGGGCGTAGAATTTCTAATAATCCCTCCTGTCTCCACCTCAAGTGCTGGAGTTACAGGCATGCACCACTATGGCTGGCTTGAATGTACAATAGTACCTCAGTTTATGAACTTAATTTATTTTATGATTTTAGGAAAGATGGCTGCCTCTGTGTTTGTAGTGTTTGTAAGGGGAAGATAGCTGTGATCATGTTTGTCACCCAATGTGGAGTTTGCAAATGGAAGCAGAATTTTGCCAAATGCTTTTGTTCATGAACTGAGGTATTGCCCTGTATTTTCAGAAGTCAGTTGTTCAGGTGAATCTAAGTGATAAACTTGAAATAGTTTGTAGATGGGGGGAAAAAAACGATTTCATGGATGATCCTCAGTTATTCTGTGTTTTGTAACTACTAAATCTAGGTGATTTTTGCTTTAAGAAACCCAGTATTTGGAAATTTAATCATAAACACATTAATTAGTAGTTATTTACACTGCAAGGTATTTTGCTAGTTTTACTATGTTCTGTACATAACTGGCAATTTTGGGATATAGAGGCACTGAACAAAACAATCATGGCAAATTGAGTCATGGGAAACAATAAAAGTAAATGAACAGAAAAGATTTACTTGTAGATCATTCACCTTTTCTTAGGTACATACCAAATTTAGACTGTAAGATAAATGTTGAGTTGGATGCACATAAAATTGGTTGCTTTTTGTTTTGTTTTGTTTTGTTTGAGACAAGGTCTCACTGTGTAGCTCAGGCTGGCCTTGAACTCAGTATGTAACCCAGACTGGCCTTGAATTCCCAGTGATCCTCCTGCCTCAACTTCTCAAGTGCTGGAGTTACAGGCCTGCCCCACCACACCCAGTTTAAAATTGGAATGAACAACCTTTTTTCTTTTCTAGGTACTAAGCGTCTTGTAGAAGGAGCGCTTAATCCTGGAGAAACTTGTCTAGTCATTGAAGATGTGGTCACCAGCGGAGGTAGTGTTCTAGAAACCATTGAGGCTCTGCAGAAGGAGGGCCTGAAGGTCACCGATGCCATAGTGCTCCTGGACCGGGAGCAGGGTGGCAGGGACAAGTTGCAGGCCCATGGGATCCACCTCCACTCAGTGTGTACATTGTCCACAATGCTGGAGATTCTCGAGCAGCAGCAAAAAATTGATGCGGAGATGGTTGGGAGAGTAAAGCGATTCATTCAGGAGAATGTCTTTGCGGCCACTCATCAGAATGGCTCTCTCCTCGCTATAAAGAAAGCACCTGAAGAACTCAGCTTTGCTGCACGTGCAGAGCTGCCCGGGATCCACCCGGTTGCATCAAAGCTTCTCAGGCTTATGCAGAAGAAGGAGACCAACCTGTGTCTGTCTGCTGATGTTTCAGAGGCCAGGGAGCTGTTGCAGCTAGCAAATACCTTAGGGCCCAGTATCTGCATGCTCAAGACACATGTAGATATTTTGGATGATTTTACTCTGGATGTGATGAAGGAGTTGACAGCTCTGGCAAAACAGCATGAGTTCTTAATATTTGAAGACCGGAAATTTGCAGATATAGGAAACACAGTAAAAAAGCAGTATGAAGGTAAGTACCTGTATTGTTCAAGAATCTTCAAGGATCAGAAATCCAGCTTACACTGGCTGAAGGAAAAAAGGAATTGTATTGATTTTCATAGAGCAGGCCATCAAGTGCCATCAGATCCAGGAACTGAAGTGATGTCTTCTGAAATTGCTTTCTCTCCATCTCTCAGTTCTGCTTTCTTCTATGTTGACTTCTTTCTCAGGCAAATTCCCTGTGTTCACCCCAAACCAACCACCTTGGCTTATACTAGGAAACCTTCCCTTGCTGGCATGGGCCACAGGTCCATTCTTGAAAATGCAAGGTGGTTAGGTTTAAATGTCTTGAACTGAGAACCCTGCAGTGGTAATCCACCTGAAAAAATGAGTGTCTAGATACCAAAAGAGTGCCTGGGTTTGGCTAGAATTGACAGATGTTGTTCCTGGCAGAAAATTATAGATATAAGAAAAAATGAAAAAACAGTATAACATTTATTTGCAGCAGAAAAGGTTATACCTCCTTTTTTAAAAGTTGTTTTGTAGTATCAAATGGGGACTCAAAAAGGTTGGAAAAAATGTTTGGTTCTACTACCCATCCTGTGAAAATTTCTGGTTTTGTGATACTGTGCATATTTAATGCTTTTTTCAGTTAACCTTGTAAAAGATATTTACTCATGTTATTTAATACTTATTGTGAGCATCTTTGAGGCAACTTAATTTTTCTTAAAGGAATGCATGCAGATCCCCTGAGCATTTCTTTAGAATGTAACTGTCTATAAGTGACTATTTTCGTGTGCAGAGAGGTGTCACACCACTGTCACATTGCTTAGCTTAGTTCATTGACTGAAGTAAGAGTTGCACAACCTTTCTTCAGGTTTATATGTAGTTTCTTTAAAAATCAGTTCATATTTTTACTGTTGGCTTTTTAAATGTATGTATATAGTTGCCTATTGAAATTAGGATAACTAAGGAACACATAGAAACATAGAGTAAAGTTGCTGAGAGTCCTGCAGGGTCAGAGTTTGTCTTCTTCAAGAGGAAAGTCAGAATGTCACTGTCCTTGACCTCAGTAAATACCCTTCTTCACAGGAGTCCCATTTCTAATGGCATGAGCTTTCTTGATGGTCTCAGGCTTCTAACTGCAAAGTAAAGCAGTCTCCTCAGTGCTACCGATACACAAAATGCAGAACTTGCAGCATTTTTTCTGTCTTCTCTCACTGAGCTACTAAGTGGACAGAGAAGTGCAGAGAAGTGCGCTGATGCCACTAAAGCTTTTGACTTGTTGGACTCCTTCATTAACATGTTACTAGGGGCTTGTTCCTATTGTAGTTGGGTGGTTGGGTAAAAGGATAGAGGGTTTTGTTTGAGAATCAGCAAATATTTTTTCCCTCCTTCTTAGGTGGTGTCTTTAAAATAGCATCCTGGGCAGATGTAGTAAATGCCCATGTGGTGCCAGGCTCAGGAGTTGTGAAGGGCCTGGAGGAAGTGGGTCTGCCTCTGCACCGGGGCTGCCTGCTCATTGCAGAAATGAGCTCTGCTGGCTCCCTGGCCACCGGGGACTACACTAGTGCTGCGGTAAGTGACGGGGTGTGGGAGTCTGTGGAGCCCTGCCACCTCCACTCCCCAGATTTGTCTGCTGTTTGTTGACAGTGTGTTCATGCCAGTTGCACAGTGTTCCTTGATAGTTAATAGCATTCTGTATCTTGTAGTGTACACTTAGGTGAATTGAATTGACTCGGAGAGAAACAGAAGACAGTAAGATATCTACTTTTAGCTGCTTTTAAGATGTCTTCTTCATCTCACTATGAGGTAAAAGTGAAAATGAAAAGCTTTCCAGACATGCAGCTTCTGTTTCCTGAGTCCCACGTTCTCAGGACAGCAGCCCATACAAAGTGGTTTCCTGGACCGGGGATTTAGCTCAGTGGTTTCGCCGCCTGCTGCGCAAGCGCAAGGACCCAAGTTTGATCCCTGTTACCAAAAAAAAAAAAAGTGGCTTCCTCTTATTCTGTCTTTGGTATTGATTGGTATTGTGGGAGAAGCTGAGGAGTCTGGCTGCATTGTTTCATCACATATTAGAGGTTCTTTTTTTTAATACATGTTTGCAGTACATGCATTTTACAGTCATCTTGGGGAGTTGGTACATGTACATGAGAGCTTGTTTCCTTTAATCCTCTTCCTCCCTCCCGGTCCAGATTTCCTTTCCCCCTTGTCATTCTTGTTGATATTATTAGTTCCTGCTTATGGCTTCTAATGTTGAGGTTATTAGGATCCTGTACATGGCATATCTTTGCTCCACCTGATTCCCCATCCCCTTTCCCTTAGTCCTCTGGACCTTTTCCCATCTGCAAGAGATCCATCCTTTTGTCTCCTCCTATCCTTCCTTTATTTTTCTCTTACTTTGCCTTACTCAAATGAGAAATATTATACAGTATTCAAGCTTGTGTGTCTGATTTCACTCAACATTATATTTTCCAGGTTCATCCACTTTCCTACAAATGTCTCAAACTTGTCTTTCTTTATAGCTGAGTAGTATTCCATTAGAGTATATAGATACTGCATTTTCTTTATCCAGTCTTCTGTTGATGGGTATACAGGTTGTTTCCAGGATTTGGCTGTTATGAATTGTGCTGCTATAAACATTGGTATACATGTATTGCTGTAGTATGATGTCTTAAACTCTTTGGGGAAGATACCTAGAAGGGGGGTAGCTGAGTCAAATGGAATTTCTAATTTTAGTTCTTTGAGAAATCTCCATACTGATTACCATAATGGTTGTATTAGTTTATATTCCCGCCAACAATGTCAGAGGGTTCCTTTTTCACCCCAGCCAGAACAGCGTTGTTATTTTTAGATTTCTTGATGATTGCCATTCTTTCTGGAGTAAGATGAAATCTTAGCATTAATTTGCATCTCTCTAATGGCCAGGGACACCACAGACCCCACCCAGCCTGGCCCCTGCGCACTAAAATAGAATGTTTCTTTTTATTTGGATAGTTGGATAGTCACCTAGAACTGTGGATAAGGCACCTTTACAGATATTTTAAGAAATCATAATGATCACTTTAAAGCATAACCATGGAAATTTTTATTTTTCCACAGTATTTCAAAGACTGTACATATAGCTGTTAGGACTTAAATGGTGCTAGAATCAGGTTCTAACCCCACCACTGAATAGGGCATAAATAAAGAAGCAGAGGGACCAGGCGTCAGTGCAAGTCCTGACATTTCTGGAAATGTAGGTCTGGCCTCCGGGAGCTGTGCTGGAATGGAACAGTGTGAGTCTTGGGGAAGAGCTGCTGAGCCTGTGAAATAATAGTGTAGAAGTGGGGAAACTGGCAATAGCAAATGCTAAAGAGGTAGGAAAAGGGTGAAAGTGAGAGATTCCTTTGTTTACCTCTTGAAAATGTACCTGCTTTACACAACTCCCATTCTTTGGAAGTAGGTGGGTCACTGACCATTATTACAGGGAGTATGCAGCATCCTGATCTTAATGGATGTAGTATGGGATTATTGATGTTTTCAACTATTGTTCTTTGGGGAAAGGGAGGTCTTAGGCTCTTAATGAGGCAAATATGTTTCACCATCCCAATTCATACCTAAGATGACCTGTTTCAGATAATGTAAAAAGTTTCAAGCTAATAGAGCAGACTTTTTACTTTCATAGAATTACTCTATATGATTATTTTCCTGTAACATGACCTATTATATTCCATTTAGGTTAGAATGGCTGAGCACCATTGTGAATTTGTGATTGGTTTTATTTCTGGCTCCCGAGTAAGCATGAAACCAGAATTTCTTCACTTGACTCCGGGAGTTCAACTGGAAACAGGAGGTAGGTCTGTTCATTTGTCATAGTGATATAAGAAAAAATAGAACTCCCAGACACATGCGCCTGCCAGTGTGGCCCGACTGAAGGGAGCTGCGCAGGGCCCCTCTGCTGCTGCGACCCCAGGGCTCTGCGCCAACCCCGTCTGGGCGCTGGATGCCCAGGCCACTGTGAGGGGTGAGGAAAAGTCAGGGTTGAATCCCCGCTGCGCCAGGTCTGCTGTCCCTGAAGAAATGAGTGGTGGCTTGGTTCCAAGTAAGAGCACAGTGTATGTGTCCAACTTGTCCTTCTACCTGACAGACACCGACTTATACTGGGGTTACTATAATGAAAGACAAAGATATGAGGAAGAGTAAAGGGGTTGCACTTATATTATTTTTGGATAAAGACTCTAGACAAAACTGCACTAGAGCCATAAACAACAAACATTTGTTGGTAGAGTGATAAAGGCAAGCATTGTTATTGACAATGGGACAGCAGCTGAATTCATCTGAAGGCGAAACTACTTTGATAAATTGAAGTGTTATGAATGTGGGGAAAGTGGGCACTTAAGTTATGCCTGTCTGAAAAACATGCTTGGAGAATGTGAGCCTCCAACGAAGAAAGAAAAGAAGAAAAAGAAAATTGCCAAACCAGAAGAAATTGAGGATGCAGTAGAAAGTGAAGGCTAAGGGGAAGACCCCGCTCTCGACAGTCTCAGCCAAGCCATCGCCTCCTAGCCAGCCAAGCCATCGCCTCCTAGCCAGCCAAGACTGAAGAACAGAACAAATGAAACCCAGTGCAGGGGGCCCCTCAACATCAGAGGATTCACGGCGCCTGAGGATAAAGAAGAGCACATGCTTCAGTGATGAGGAAGAATTCAGTGATTAGAGTTGTATAATGTGTCAGGAAAATAAAAACCATCCGCAGTACAAATTATTTGCTTATAAGGACACTTAGGACCAAATAGTAATTATTTACCATAAAACAGTGCTTGGAAGGTGAAAAATAATTTTTTAAATGATCATGTTTCGAGCTAGGTGTGGTGACATACTCCTGTAATCCCAGCACTCTGAGAGGCTGAGGAAGGAGGACTGCAGGTTCAAGTCCAGCCTGGGAAACTTGGCTAGTTAGCCAGACCCTGATGCAAAATAAAAGTTAATTTTTAAAGTTACACTGACAATATAGCTCAGTGTGAAGGCCTTGGATTCAATTCCCTGTATAGAAAAAAGATCATATAGATTTAACATCTCTAATCCAAAAATCCAGAATGCTCAAGTGGAAAATTCCACACTGTGCAACTGTGATTCACGGACAACGTTATGAAAACTACTGTATCCAATTGCCTTCAGGTTATGTACAGAAGGCATTTATGAAGCATAAGTGAAATTCATGCTTAGACTGAGGTTCCATCCAAAACATATCACATTCTGTTTATGTACATATTCCAAAATACTTCTGGTACCAATCTTTTTGTTTGGTTTGGTTATGAGACAGGGTCTTCCTGTGTGGTTCAGGCTGGCCTTGAACTCGCTGTGTAGTAACCCAGGCTAGCCTCAAACTTAAGGCGATCCTCCTGCTTCAGTCCCCAAAGTGCTGGGATTAGAAGGAGAGTACCACTGCACCAGGCTGGTCGCAAGTATTTGGGATAAGGGATACTCTCCCTGTACTAAAACTCAGGATTTGTTAGTAATAATCAAACTTGAAAAGAACTAATTTTAATAAAAACAAAACAAATACTACAATGGTAGTGCTATTTTTATCCCATAAAAAAGTAGGTATTAAAATTTGAAAACTTTATTATAAATGCTTTAGTCATGTCCCACTGGTTTATAAATACTTCTGAAATAAATTCAGTCTTTAAAATAAAAACTTCATATGAATTAAAAAAATAAGGGGTTTAATAATACTGTTAATAAACTTCAAAAAGATGTTGTCTTTAAATCTGGGTGCTTGGTCATCATCTTTCAGCTTTCTCCCAGTCTACATGTATGTAAGTTATAAATATCCATAAAATAGCCAGCATGGGGGCGCACACCTGTGATCCCAGCACTGGGAGGCGGAGATGGGAGGGTGCCATGAATTCCAGGCCAGCTTGGCCTACAGAGTTCAAGGCCAGCCTGAATTACAGAGCAAAACCCTGCCTCAAAAAAACAGGAAAAGAAAAAAAAAATACATAAAATTATAAAGTGGCTGTAAAAGGCTTAAAGCCACACGGGACATACCTATCTACTTTGCCTGCAATACCAAATTCTGTTCCCAGGAGCAACTACTTTCCATTGCTGTTTTATATATATGCACTGCAATAAGATGCCTAAATTTCCGTCAACTGATAAAAGGCTAAAGGAGGATTTTCGAACCCATCACACTGCCCCCATTGCCTTACTCCACCTCCCAAATGTGGCAGTTTCAATTAAATCCATATTTACTGTTTGTTTTTGGTAAATGATCTTGTAAGTTTTTCATGTATTTATTACGTTTCTTTGTATTTATGAGTAAATCTTCCTGTAATTCTGTGGTTGATTATGTAAGAGTGGGATTATGGAGTCTTTAATTTTATACTTTGTATATTTCTGTACAGTTTAACGCTTTGTAAGAACAGCTACATTTACCTTTTTAATTACTAAAAGCAATAAAATATTTCCACTTTGAAAAAATAAATATAACTCCCAACCCACTAGATATTAGATATGCTGAATTCGTGTCCCCCAAAATCAAAGAATGAATTCTAAGGAATAACAGGTTAAGAGTAGGAAAAGCTTATTGAGAGATAGCTCCTAAGAGACAGGCAGGGACCCAAAAGTGGGTTGCCCCTTTGTCAGGGGTAATTTATACAGCAAAGTCACAATGTGGGTATAACATGGGTCAAACTACAATCAACTTAAAGGATTACAGGTATAGCCGCTTAGCTAATACTGGTCCAGTAGGGAATCAGGTCACAGCAAGAGTACACAGAAAGAACAAAGGTATTTGGGGAAAGGGATGGGTCCAGATGCTCTGGTCACCCTCCTGGGTGACTGGTGCCTATCTGGACTTCCTGGCCGAGGTGGTGCTATTTATAGTATAATTTGAAGTTACTGCTTATCCCCTAGGGGCATGTAAGTCTGGCCATTCCATCTTTATCTTGAGCCCTGGCCTTCAGATTTGCTTCCAGCCACAATTCTGATGTGTTTATTGTTTCTGCTGACTTCCTTGAGAGCCCAGTCCCTCTCTGACTGTATATTAATTCTATCTAACTTAGCTGTCTATAATATTCCCCCTTCTGAAGCTATCCCTAACTGCGGTTAGGGAGAATGGGCCAAGTTTCAATCTAACTGCTCTGAGTTGAGAGGGATCAGTGTAGGGAAGACTGCAGTCAGGGGCCTTCTCCAGAGAGCTATGGTGTTAGGGTTTAACAGTTATGAACTCCCTTTAGAAGGTTGATCTAGTGGATCCCAGTAAAAGTCTGGCTCATTTATCCTTGGTTTCATCTTCACAATCACATGGAGTTTGGCACCCTCTAGGTGAGAATAAACAAATTTTCCAAGAGATTAAAGCACGTAGAATGAAAGTATGAGCACTAGAATGAAAAGGCAGATTGAGGAAAAGAGCTATGTCCAGACACTGCTATATCTAGCCTTCATTACTATAGTATTATTTTTAAGCATCTTTAAGCTATACTTTTCTGCTGGGTGTTTAAGACCAAGTTAAAGTGAGACTTGTGTTAATCAAAATTAACCTCCTACTGCCTAGCAAGGTCAGTTATGTTTCCTCAGGTGTTACTTTTGGAACCATGTATATAATCTCTCAGCTCCTGTTAGTGTCACCCACCAGGATGAGTCACAGTCTTGCTTGACCATGTGGCTTTCTGTGGAAGTATGGAAGACATTTCTGTCTTTGGTGACCCTTTTTGGAACACTGCATTTGTTGACTCTTGGTCTCTGGGGCCCAGCAGTCTCCGTTCTCTAGAGGTTGGATGACTCACCAAAATTGTAGGATCCTATAGAAGAGGTCCTTCATGTCCTTGACCTTGGAGGGCCAGGACCAAAATATTGGCTGTCCTCTTAGCCTAGTTATCTTTCTAGTGTTGGTCTCCAAACATTAGTGATTAAACACCCAGAAGAGAAGATTGGTTACATCAACATTATATCTTATGATCTTATCTAAATATCGAGCACCTTGAAATATATAGTATAACCAATGAACTGTTACTTCTTGGTTTGGTTTGTATTTTTTGAGGTAGCATCTTGCCAT
This sequence comes from Heterocephalus glaber, assembly GCF_000247695.1. The sequence continues at coordinate 775,929 of NW_004624731.1, forward strand.
GTAGCCCAAGCTATCCTTAAACTCACTGCAATCCTCCTGCCTCAGTCTCCCAAGTGCTGGGATTACAGGCATGCACCACCATGCCCAAACTATTACTTCTTTACCAATTATTGTTGTCCTAGAAGTTGAATCCCCTCTAACAGATAATGATTATAAAGTTTTACAGAGAAAATGAGATCAGGAGCCTCATAGCATTTTAGCATGACAATCCTAATGACATTATTATCTCTGAAATACATTTAAATGTATATCTTAGTATAAAATAGCTTTTTAGTCAGTTATCTAATTACATGATAACAAATTATGTAAAAGTTTATTGATATCTTTTAACCCTTTTTTAATGACATTCAAATGGAATGTACTTCCTTATAGATGTACTTTACAGATTATTAATGTCTAATCATTAGAGCGACATTGTCTGGACTGTATAGTGTTTAGGTTATAAACTTAACAAGCAAGTCTGAAAAGATATTTGCATCATCTAGCTGGCTGTCTCATGCTGTATTGGCATGAATATTTTTATCACTAATAGCTGGAACACAAATAGGGGAATGCCAAATGTTTGAGCCTAAAAAGTTTACCACCATAAATATCTTTAACCTGGAAGTCACCAATATAAGATGTTTTTCAGTTTTTTGTCTTTGAAGCCCTGTATACTTGGGAAACAAATGTACCATTTAATATATCACGAGGTTAACAATACTCTATTGACAAGAATTAAGGACATATTCACAGCTCCAAATGCTTGTAGATCAACTTTAAATGTCAGGACCAATTTAAAGAGATGTCAAATTTTGATCATTTTATATGTTTAAGGTCTAAACATGTATAAAAGAGAGTACCTATTAGTTACTTTGTATTAAACTTAGTCTTAACTCTATAAAGCTTAGACTCACAGCATAGCTTGTTTTTAGATGTATATGTACATATAGGTCCAAATATATAATAGTTTATTTAACCAATCATGAAGTGATTATTGAAAACAGACCCTGAAAACTTACATAGATGGTTTTTCCATGGAAATCTCAAAAAGAGCCAAAAAGAAAACGAATTCCAAGTTACTGCTTATCCCTTAGGGAGGCATGTAGGCCTGACCTTCTTCAGATGTGCCTCCAGCAACAATTCTGATGTTTTTATTCTTTCTGCTCACTGCCTTGAAAGCCCAGACCTTCTCTGACTGTATATAATTTCTAACTTAGCTGTCTATAGTAATGGCTCTTTGGGAAATGCTTTTTTTAACCTATGTCAGGCAGAATACAACTTTGCATGTTATTATAAAATTGCTAAAGAGAATCATTCCTAGTCTAAACAATGAGGAATGAGCTCTTTGGCCTGGCGATAACTGTCATATTTGCAAAACAGCTTGCAGACTAGTTTTAGGTTAAAAATTGAGAAAGCTACTTGTTGAATTATGCCCAGGAAACTGGCATTTTAGGTTAGTGTTTTCCAACTGGTGCTTTGAATGTGCTGCCAAAAGAAGGTATGCTGTTCTCTAGTGTGGAAAACCCTAGATTAAAAGATAAGCACCCGTTTCCTTACAGAGCCCAAAGAGTAGAGCGAGTCTTCTTTTTGACGGTCTTCTGTTCAATAAAGGAGTAATCTAGGTTATAAAAATACACGTTTTTTGTTTTGTGGTATTGGGGATCAAAGCCAGGCTCTTGCATTTGCTAGGCAAGTTCTACACTGAGCCACAACCGGTCAAGTTAGACCAGCCTGACATATGAACAACTTGGGTTACAACCAGATTTGTAGTTTTAACTTACGACCAAAGTCTTGAGTAGCGACCCAAATGCTGGCCACTTGTGCTTCCAGATGGTCTCAGATACAGATTTAACCCTTAAAGAGTTCTGGAAGGAACATTACAACATCCTTTCCTGTGTGGGGTTGAGAAATCCTCAGCCAATGTCTCTCTAAGGACACTGAGATCTGCCTGTATAGAGGAGAGAGACTTTGAAGGCTGTGTAGAGGAGCCTGAACCTTCAATTGACCAACTTGAGTTGCAACCAGCCCTCGCAAATGAATTGAGTTCATAACTCCAGGATCCACTGTACATCCCTAGCCCTTTTTTTTGGTACTGGGGATTGAACTCGGGACCTTGCACTTGAGAGGCAGGCAACAGAACCACTGAACTAAATTCCTGGCCCTAGCCCTTATTTTTTAAACTTCATATTTGTGCTAAGTGTTTTGAGTCAGATGGCTTTGGGTTTCTGGTCCTTGAATTTGCTAAGCATGTCTTCAGACAAATCACCTTTAATCTCATTTTCCCAATCTGTAAAATGGGGATAATAGGACTGATCCTATAAGTATAGGGTGGTACTGATAGGTGTTAGGGCATGGAGATGTCTGGATGTGTGGAGCATCTGTGGTAACTCTCTGTACTTGGCAGCTGGCGGTGTTACTTGTAGTCCCAGTTTGAGTAGCTAGTGCAGCTAAGATCTCGGCTTTTAGGGATATGTAAAGTAGCATAAGCCATCTAACAGAATTCTTCTACAACAGCAGGATTTAATAAAGAACAAAACCACCATTTAAGGCTTAGTTTTTGAGCACTTATTTGCAGGGGTGGAGCATAGAAAGGGTCACCTGGATGGAGGTGGTCAGGGCACATGCCTTGTGGGACTTTACCAACTGTGCATCACAGTGATGGAGAAGAATATTAGCATTTCCTTCAGTTGTGACACCAAGTATAACTTTTTTGTTGTTGTTGTTACTGAACCTTTCTTGGCTGTATAGGACATTTACCTGCTTCTTGCCATAGTTGAACTGTAAATGCTCTAGATTTACTGACACTGGGAAGGAGGCATTTGGCATCTTTACTGTGAAGGGCTTGTACAATCCAAGGAACCATCACCTCCTGCATTGGCCTCTTGCTCTGCAGAAGGAAGGTAGAAAGCAGGAGCATATTTTTATTGAAAGCTGGTTACATATTGTTGTAAAGGAGTCATGTGCCAGGTTTCTTGGTTTTTGTATTTTAACTAACTTGTTTTTCTACAGGGGATCATCTTGGCCAGCAGTACAACAGTCCCCAAGAAGTTATTGGCAGACGAGGTTCTGACATCATCATTGTGGGCCGAGGCATACTGTCTGCACCCAATCACCTGCAAGCAGTGGAAATGTACAGAAAAGCTGCTTGGGAAGCATATTTGAGTAGACTTGCTGTTTGAGTGCCTCAGATACTTTTATATGAAGACAGTGAAGGTGTGTGGGCTCCTGAAAATCACCGGCTGGAAATGAGCTTTTCAAGCTTGCTTTTTTGTTTAGCCTGGTGTTTGTAGGCACAACTGTGGAAGACCCCATCTATAGCTGGGGCTAGTCTACTTTACTTTGTGTATGTGGTACTAGGGATTAAACCCTGGGTCCTTGCACTGAGCCATATCCCCAGCCCTCTTGTCTATTTTGAGAAGGGGTCTCACTAAGTTGCCTGAGCTGGACTCAAACTTATGGTCCTCCAGCCTTGGACTCCCAGAGTCCTGGGATTACTGATGTGTACCACCACACCCAACTTATTCTGTTAATGTTGGTGAGACACATTTTTAGGAATAAGAAGCTAAAATGTGTATCCTTTACTTTGTCTAATATATTACTCAAGTAATGACTATCAGCATTCACCTCCTTAAAAGTGATAGTACAGAGCTGGCACAGTGGCTCAAACCTGTAATCCCAACACTCTGGGAGGCTGAGGCAGAAAGATCACAAGTTCAAGTCCAACCTGGGCAGCTTGTTAACTTAATGAGACCCCATTTCAGAATTTAAGGTGGGGGTTGGGGGATATAACTCAGTGCACAGGCCCTGGGTTCAATCCTCAGTAGTGGAAAAAAAGAATCCCAGTGTCCTCATGGTGCTGGTTCCCAGAACTGCTGTTGCTCGCTCACAGGCCATGGGCTGGAGGGTGACTGCTGAGTCTTTAATACCTGGCTGTCACTTCAACATATGCAAAGAGGTCAGGCTCATTTCTGCTGCTCAGCAAAAGTTGTGGATTTGGTGGAGTCGGCTTCCTTATTCAGATCAGATGGACAACCTGCTGCTTTATTTAAAAAACTGCAGCTCGCAAGTCTCATTTAGGGATTGGCTTCAGGATCCCATATGATTAGTTATCCCAATTGGAATGAGCCGTGACATCAGTCTTCACTAGTGGTAAAAGGAAGAATTCCTTAGGCCAGTTAGGACAGATAGTAGCAGAGACAACAAAAAGGATTTACAGATCAGGTTCAGAGAATTCCAACAACATGAATCACCGAAAAATGGAAGTGAGGTATAGAATTTAATTGCTACAGCTTGATCCACCAGTCACATGTCAGCAGCTCAATGAGTTAACCCAGTTATTGTCATTAAGCTCAGTATTGGTTTGTTGGGCCCATTGCAGGTGGCCCAGCTAAATCGTGACCTCCCACAAATTTTAATAAACTTCTTCTTTCACTCACCTTCTCGGAGTCAGCCTCACCCTGGGCTTCATGTGCCACCCACAGTTCTTTAAGTTCCTACTCCAGCCAAAGAGATCATTTCACATTCAGCAGATAGCTACACATAAAACTACCATACAGGGAGACTGCTATTACTCCAGCAGGAGGCTAATACCAGAAGTTTGCGTCTCAGCAAGGGCCCCCATGAACCAAAACAGCCTAAACCAAATCATCACAGAATGGCCAGTTGTATCTGTCCTAATCAAATAACTTTTTTTTGGTTTTTTGAGACAATATCTAACCCTGTAGTTCAGCATGGCCTTGAACTCACTATGTTGCCCAGGCTGACCTTAAACTCATGGTCATCCTCCCACCTCAGCCTCCCAAGTGCTGGAATCACAGATGTGCACCACCACACCCAGCTCCTATTTAATTCTTTTATGACTGAGTCTCTGTAACATCCAGGGCATATATCTAGAATATATAGAAGTATTACCAACTAAAGGCTCCTCCCTAGTAAATATACCTCATTTCCAGTGTAAATAATTGGAGTATGAACAAATGCTAGGAGGGTCTGGAAGTCTGATTACAGCATAATCCTTTCAAATGAGATACAGACGTAAGCAAGGAAAAATTAAAAGGTGCAAAAGTCTCACTGTGGTGGGGAGTTTTGATCTGATCTCTTGGGAAGAGCTGTCCACATCTAAGTCATCTACTGGAGAAATTTCTCAAGTCAGCTTTGGCCTAGTCTCCAACAGGGTTAGAGGCCCTGAAGGTTGGCTGCAGTGTAGACTATGAGAAGGACTTGAAGTCTCTAACAGGGTTCAAGAGCAGTCTTTGATTTCTTTTCTAGAAGACCCAGCCTTTTTTTGTTTTTGTTTTTGGGGTTTGGTTTATTTTGGTACTGGGGATCGAACTTGGGACCTTGCGCTTGGGAGGCAGGCGGCAGAACCATTGAGCTAAATCCACGGCCCAGAAGACCCAGTCTTAAGGTTGAAGATCATGAAAGATGAGTTGGCAGTTGAAGGGTCACAAAGAGCTTCGATTACCTGGTGGAAATATGCCATGGCACAGTGCATTAAAGCCTTGCATTTATTCATATAGAGTTTAGGAAAGTAGGGGATACATAAGGTTCGATACCTGGTACCAAAAAAAAATAATGATAATAATTACAGTACCTTTGGCCAAGGCAGCCCACTGAACTTGCCATTTTCAAAGTGCTACCGCTCAACCTTTCCAGAAGACTGAGCATTGGGTAGCAGAAATGCACCACCTGCAGTTTTGTCTTCCCAGGATTGAGGGCGTGACAAGCCAAACATTGGCTGTCAGTCATTTTAGCAATTTTAAGATAGTTGCCACACAAATATTTTCCCACAGTTCCTTTCGTTTTTCCTACTCCATGATGAATGATGGAACTTCCAACAATGGAATCTTGAAACTGAGGAATGACCCAGCATCTGTCCAATCCTCCATGAGTCCACACTTAACATGAATTTAATTCCTTTTAAATGCCAGTTTTGTTTCTCCAACTCAGGTCTGTCAGTGTCCATTAAACCACTATAGGCAATTTGATTTGGATCAAGCTTAAATTCATTCAAACCACACATTCCTGAAAGACAACTACAAAAGCCAAAAAGCAGCAAGGGAAATCCCAGCTCAATAGAGTACAAGGTTCCCAAGTAATCTGAAAAAATAATAAAGCTCTATTTGCTTTTCATACCAATTTTCCACCAATACCTGATTTAAAATAGGTTGCTAATTTCTTATTTTGTATAGGTATACTATTGCTTCAATTACCAAAAACATTTTAGATTCCTCATGTAAGGAGTTTTTCTAGTTTTAATTATTCATTAGAATTATCAATGCACAGCAAAAGAAACCACCAACAGAGTGAAGAGACAACCCACAGAATGGGAAAGAATTTTACCAGCTATTCCCCAGACAAAGGACTAACATCTAGAATATATAAAGAACTCAAAGTCAGACCCCCCCACACACACTTTTAAAGACCCAATTTAATAATAGGCATCTGGAATAAACATTTCTCAGATGAAGTGCACACAGCAAATATATGAAAAAAATGTTCAACATCAGCGGTCATTCAAGAAATGCAAATTAAAACATCGCTGAGATTCCATCACACTCCAGAAAGAGCCTAGAACCATACCACCCTAAATGTGCCCAATCTTGTCAGAATAGCTATCATCAAGAAACCAACCAATAACAAATACTAGTGAAGCTGTGGGAGAAAAACCCTTCTCCACTGTTGGTGGGAGTGTAACTTGGTACAACCAATATGGAAATCAGTATGAAAAGTTCTCAAAAAACTAACTAAGTTCTATTTGAGTCAGCTATTCCCCTTCTAGGTATTTTTCCAAAGAATGAAAAGCATCATACCACAGTGATATATGCACACCCATGTTTATAGCAGCACAACTTGTAATAGCTAAGTCTTGGAGACAGCTCATATGCCCATCAACAGATGAATGGCTAAAGAAAATGTGTTTGTATACAATGAAGTACTACTCTGCCATAAAGAAGGACACACTTGAAGCATGTTTGAGACACACTTTGTAGTGAAATAAATCAGACACAGGTTTAAATATTGCATTGTTTCTCTGGAGTGAGAATTGAAAGGGTAAATGAGGACCAAACAGATGATAGATACTGGGAAGTAGGGAGAAAATGTTCAAATGAGAAGGGGAACACGGAGGGGGTAGGGGGAAGAGAAAAGGAAGAGTCAATAGGCAAAACTGGGATGTAGCCAAGAACAAGAGAAGGCCAGGGTAACCAAGCCCCCACCTGATAAAATGCAAAGGAGACAAGGGCCAGCTACCTAAGGACTCCTATTTAATATAAAACACAGATGTCCCCTTACTTAATCATTAAGTCTACAATACCTTTTCATACCCCCCCCACATTTATCCATCACAATGCAACAGGAAGAAATTGGCCAGAAAGACTGTAGACAGATGTCCAAGGTTAGGATCAAAGGTGGCCAGAGAGCTAGTCAGATGGCAAGGACTCCCAGGTACCCATGTGGGGAATGGGAGAAATCATTAGTCCTAAATCAAAAGGAACCGAGGACAAAATCCCAGAGGTATTCACTTTCTGATGCTCCCTACTCTTGCAGAGTATTGTCTTGCCTTCTTCCCCCACCCCCACTCTTTTCCAAATAAGCTATTTTTAAACTCTGCCTCTCTAATTCATTACTGTTGCTGTTTGTGATCCCTGAAGGATCCCAGTAGCTGCGTGTTCCAGCAAAGCAGTGGTGTGGTATGGTGTAGTCTTCACCCCTCCCCCAGATGTGACAACAGTTTTTGGAGTATGGCCATTTACTATATTGGTTCTGCCTGTCCAAGAACAAAGGCTACCTTTCCACTTTCTGATATCCTCTTCTCTTTTCAGAGTACTATAGTTGTCAATTGTGTAGTCCTTTCACTTCCTTCATTAGATTGATTCCTATGCACCATGCTATGATGAAAGGTGTGCTTTCCCTAATTTCTTGCTCAGGGAGTTTGCTATTTGTGTACACAAAGGCTACTGATTTTTGAGTGTTGACTATGCTGCCAAATTTGGCTATTAATTCCAGGAGTCTTGGAGGAGTTTTTGGGATCTTTGTAGAGTATCATGTCATCAGCAAATAATGATAATTTAACTTTTTCTTCTCCTAGCCTTCTTTTTTTCTTTTTCTTGTCTAATTCCTCTGTCTAATGTTTCCAGAACTGTATTGAACAGGAATTGGTGACAGTGGATATCTTTGTCTTGTTCCTGATTTTAGAGTGAAAGCTCTCAGTTTTTGACCATTTACTATGATGTTGGCTGTTGGTTTGTCATAGATGGATTTTATCATATTGAGATAAAGACCTTTTTTTTTTTTTGGTACTGGGGATCAAACTCAGGACCTCAAGCTTGCCAGGCAGGCGCTGTGCTGCTGAGCTAAATCCCCTGCCCTAAAGACTTTCTATTCCAATTTTCTGTAGGGTTATCATGAATGTGTGTTGGGCGTAAAATTTTATTGCTGTGTCTGTTGAAGTTCAATCCGAATTTTTGAACACAGAAAAGGTCAAGTCCAACATTTGAGTCACAAAGGCCTGGAGGCCCATCTGTGAACCTATTGCTAGCCTCTGGTGGAGTTCTTGAGTATTCACTTCTTGGGATTATGAAGAGGAGGTTGAGGGCTCCACCTAGTGTCATTGTTTTTATTAACCTGGAGGGAGAGATGCATATGCCCCTGAGAGACAGGTGGGGATCTCAGGACAGCATCATCAATAACTTCCTCTTCCTGAGGGGCCATGCTAGTTACCAGAGTCTCTGGGCTTTTCCAGTGATAAAGAGATACAAAAGCCTGAACACGGGATTTCACTTTCCATGTTTTTTTGCAGAAATTACCTGCAAAGTAGTGTCATAATTTAAAATGTCATCCTTTACCCATCTCTCACCATTCCCTAGTTTGTACTGGACCCAAACTACATTGCAGTAGTAGATAAGTTGTTCCTTTTTCAGATTAGCAGTGTCAAATTGTTTCCCTATTGAAAGATACGACCTAATGGCAAGGTTGCTGGGCTCTTCAGGGTGTTGCTCAGAATGTTTTCCATGGCTCATCTTGAGGCTCATCTTGGAGAGAGAGAACTAGGTCTGGGGTCCTTCAGAGGATGTCTTCTGCAGAAGGGGGTGGACCCATGAGTTCACAAAACATCCCTGTGACACCCAAGTACTTACTAAGCAGATGTCTCTGCTTGAAGCTCTAGTGGTGATGCTGGTACCTTTTATTCCTTAGCCTGAGAACTCTCCATACCATAGCCCACTGACTGCTTAAGGGGAAGGGTGGGGCGCTGGGAGGGCACTGGCCATCTGGGAAACAATCTTCTCACCCATCCTCTCCATGACTTTCTTACTTTAAGGCAGTAGAAATGAATATCTAAAGTAACTACAGTATCTGAATTTTGAAAAGAGGAGATCTAACCTAAGTCCTACAGGTTCCCTAAAAGTACAGGCTTTGGCTTTTATCTGTAAAGGTGAGAAAGCTGAAAGGCCACATGATTTACTCAGCAGTTTTCATGCTCCCAGACCACAATTCATGTCCATTTGTAAGACCACAAAAATAAAATAACAACTTTAACATGTTCCTGTGAGCTTGAACCACCAGTGGTACATGCATGACTGTCCTGTCAGGCGCTTGTACCACTTATGGCACAAATGGATCTAATAACTTATTGGTATTTTTACTAATAAAATTCTATTAATACTATTAAAAATTGGGGGGCTTTCAGGAAGATGGCAGAGCAGTAAGCAACAGCAGGTCAGCCTAAGATTCAGACTCTAGACACTGGAATACAACTACTTAGGAAAGAAAAGAAGGAGGGAGGTGGACCCCTGGGACCCAGGAAGGATCTGAAGGGAGAATTGGAGTCCACAGGGAAAATGAAGACAGACCTCAGTGCAGAAAAAGGAGGTGACAAACTGTACTTTCTCCCTGACTCCTGACTTGTGGTGAGAGAGAGGAGGCTCGATTTTACAGAGACACAGTGAAGCCAGTGACTCCAGAGGTAGCCAGGGAGAAACACACCAGTGGAACAGAGCAGTGGATGCTGTGCAGTACAACAGCTGGTAAGTGATGCCAATCCAAGTGTCCCCTGGAGAGGGTCTTTGGCCAGACACCATTTTAGGGAAGGGCCAACTGAACCCGGGACTCAGAGCAGGCTTGCATTGGCTTCCTCTCAGGGCTCCCAGCAACTGGGTGAAGTACAACCTTGGGAGATGTTCAGGGTCAGGGAACCAAGGTCAGGCAGGCAAGAGACACCCTGAGTATTGTACAGCTCAGGTGCCATCCCCACAGATAGAGGCCAGGATCAGCCTGAACTTCTGTGGAGCTGAAAGCACCAGAATCAGCACAACACTCTATTCCTACTGTAGGCTTGCTGGATGGAGCTAGGCTTTATCTGCCTACCTCTGTCTACTAGTGTCAGCAGAGAAATGCCCTGAATTGGACACTACCACAAAACTGTACACCCCAAAAGATAGCCACAGGTTGACATCACAAAATTTTTTTTCTCTTTTTGTTTTTTCCCCCTTGTTTTTGTTCTTTAATGAGTGTGAACATTGTTTTTAGTTTTTTCTTTTATTTAGTTCTTGTTTTTGTTTCTTCCTTCTTTCTTCCCTTCCTGTCTTCCTCACCAGTTTCCCAAAGCTTGGACAATATTTCTTTGTCCTTCAGCCTTGGTTCTAATCTCAGTCTCTTATTTCTCTTTGTTGTTCCTCTTATCCCTCTACAGTTTTCTCCCCTGAGGGTAAAATAGCTCTATTCAGGGGATATTTACTATACATTAATTTCTGATTTGTTTTAGATTTTTTGTTACATAACTATAAATCCTGTACCTATCACTTAAGGTGGCAAATTAACAGTTACAACAGTTTGTCACTTTCTAGACTGTGCTTGATGCTATTATTATTATTGATTATACTACTTTAGTCAAGGTGAAACAGTTTTTGTGATCAGTTCTTCTTCCTTGTATGCCAATACTAAGATTGTCTGGGTATCACAAATGATGCCATAGTTCAGCACCAAAGAACTGGGTGCTAGGCCAAATAGGCAGCAGCTTCTCATCCCTAATAAACTGAAGAGGCATGATCTTGGGACAGACTCAAAAGCCAAAACCCAGCTCCACCTAGAAGGCATCTCTGAAAAGCAGTCATTTTTGGGCCAGGTGTGGTGGTGGATGCCTATAACCCCAGCACTTGAGAGGCTAAGGCAGGATGGTTAATGTGAGTTCATAGCAAGACCCTGTCTCCAAAAAACCAAAAAAGAAAGAGAGAGAGTAATCATTTCCTAAGGAGGTCTTGATACTAGTAATACAGCTACTTACCATAAGCAATTTACAAGCTTCATTGCAGAATATAAATTTTTTTAAAACAGAAAACGAAAAGACATGGCAGTAAGATGCAGTCCCAGACTTCCAGCTCGCCCAAGGCAAATCCAGAAGGCATTGAGGTAAAAGAAACCCAAAGCCACCCAACTGAACTCTCTGAAATGGTAGCAACAGAAACAACAAAGCAGATGAATGAAGCTCTGGGAAAAAAAAATCAGAAATATTGCAACAGCAGGGACCTGAGTTCAATCCCTGGTACCAGAAAAAAAAATACAATTTTGGGGGCCAGGGATTTAGCTCAGTGGTACTGTGCCTGCCTCACAAGCACAAGGTCCTAAGTTCAATCCCCAGTACCACACACACAAAAAAAATCAGAAATAATTACACAGATAACTAAAGAGATGATGACCATAATGAAGGACATGGTTAGTGTATCTAGAGTAGACACAGATAAAAAAAATAAAGGAGCTTAGAAAGTGATGGAAACCATGAATGTCCAACATAGGAAAGAACTATATTCCATGAAAAATATTCAAACATATACCAGGAGATTAAAAATTCCATTGAAAGTATAAGCAGCAGAATCAACCAATGTGAGAACAATATCAGATCTAGAAGACAGGTTTGCAGTTAGTGGCCATCAAATGAAAGACTTCTTAAAAATAGCAAGGAATCAGGCCAGGGATTTAGCTCAGTGGCACCATGCCTGCCTCCCAATTGCAAGGTCCTGAGTTCAATCCCTGGTACCAAAAAAAAAAAAAAAAAAGGCAAGAAACCACAAAAAATCAATCCAACAGCTGCTACATGAAGCAAAGAAGAAGGATGGCTGATAGGAATCAAAAAAATCAGAAGATAGTACAAAGGACATAAAAAACTTGTTCACAGAAGTAATGTCTGAAAAATTCCTAAGGATGGAAAAAGAATTTGACCTACAGATAAGTGAGGCATACAGAACTCCAATTAGTCATGATCAGAAAAAACTACACCAAGGCGTATAACTCTCAAGATTCCAGAAATTCAACACAAGAACAGAATATAAAAAACTGTTACAGAAAAGAAACAAATTACTTATAAAGGAAAATCCATCAGATTCACAGCAGACTTCTCAACACAAACTCTAAGTCAAGGAGAGCTTGGAGTGAAGTATTTCAAGCCCTAAAAGAAAACAACCTCCAACTCAGATTGATGTACCCCACAAAATTATCTTTCAAATTTGATGGAGAAATAAAATACTTCCATGACAAGGAACACCTGAAGAAATTCATGACCACCAAACCAGCACACCAAAATATTCTGAAGGATGTTTAGAAGACAACAGTGAAGACAATTCCATGAATCCCAACAGAATGAATCCATCAGGCAAGGCCAGCAATTAAACAGAGGGGAAAGAAAGAGAACCAACAACAGGAAAATATGACAAAGACAAGTCAATACATATCAGTTATAACCATCAATGTAAATGGTCTCAATTCACCAATCAAAAGAAACAGACTGGCAGAATGGATCAAGAAACAAGATTCACCAATATGCTGCATACAAAAAACACATTTGACTCAAAAAGAAATGTGTAAACTTAAAGTCAAAGAATGGAAAA
>NW_004624731.1:788888-872809 GCF_000247695.1 Heterocephalus glaber
CACTACATCCTTGTAAAGGGAACAATCCAAGAGGAAGAGATAACAAACATATATATATATGCATCAAATACCAGCACACATAACTATATAAAACAAACACTAATTAATCTGAAAAATCAGATAAGCACTAATACAATTGTACTGGAGGACCTCAATGTCCCACTGTCACAAATAGATCAACTAGACAAAAAAAAATCAAGGAATATCACAGTTGAATCAAACCTTTGAACAAATGGACTTAGTAGATGTCTACAAGTGTTCTACCCTACAAGAATAGAATATATACTCTTCTTAGCTGCACATGGGACTTTCTCCAAAATAGACCACATAATAGCTCATAGAACATGCTTAAGTAAATACAAAGGAATTGAAATTATCCCATGCATATTATCAGATCATAGTGCAATGAAATTGGAAATCAATGTCAAGAGAAACCACAAAAACTACATAAATACATTGAAATTAAAAGCTTCCTGAATAACCAATGGATCACAGATGAAATTAATGGAGAAATTAGACAATTTCTACAATTAAATGATAATGCCAATACAACATATGGGAACTTCCAGGATGCAATGAAAGCAGTTCTATTACAGAAATTTATTGTGGTGAATTCCCACGTCAGAAAAACAGAGCAAGCTCAAATAAATAACCTAATGTTGAAACTCAAGCTTCTAGAAAAAGAAGAGCAAGTTAAACCCAAAGCACGTATGAAGGAGGAAATTATAAAGATCAGAGCAGAAGTGAATGCAATTAACACTAAGAAAAAACCACAAAGAATCAATGAATCAGAGCCAGTTTAGCCAACTTTATCAAAAAGAAAAGACTCAAATCCATACAAATAGGAATGAACAGGATTAAACCACAATGGATCCTGCTGAAATCCAGAGAACATCAAAAACTTACTTCGAAAACCGGTACTTTACTAAAATGGAAAACACAGAAGAAATACAGATTCCTTGATACATATAAATTACCAAAGCTGAATCAAGAAGATATAAAAGTTCTCAACAACCAATTATCAGTCAATGAAATTGAAGTAATTACAAAATTACCAGCAAAGAAAAGCCCAGGTGCTGATGGATTCACTGCTAAATTCTACTAGACATTTAGAGAAAATCTAATGCCACTACTCCTCAAACTCTTTAATGAAATTGAAAGGGAAGCTGAATTCCCAAACTCATTTCTGGAAACAATACCTGGATATCAAAACCAAAGCAGAATCCAACCAAAAAAGAAAACTACAGGCCAGTCTCCCTAATGAACACAGATGCAAAAATCCTCAACCAGATACTGGCAAACAGAATGCAGCGAATCATCAAGAAGATTATATACAGTGACAAAGTAGGATTCATCTCAGGAATGCAGGGATGGTTCAACATATGCAAATCAGTAAATGTAATACACTACATTAACAGCCAAGGACAAAAACTACATGATTATTTCAATAGATCCAGAAAAAATATTTGACAAAGTCCAACACATTCATGATAAAACCCTACAGAAAACTGGAATGGATGGTATTTATCTCAATCTGATAAAAGCCATCTATGACAAACCATCAGCCAACATCATGCTAAATGGTCAACAACTGAAAGCTTTCACTCTAAAATCAGGAACAAGGCAAGGATGCCCACTATCACCACTTCTGTTCAATATAGTTCTGGAAACATTAGCCACAGCAATTAGACAAGGAAAAGAAATAAAAGGGATATGGATAGAAAAGGAAGAAGTTAAATTATCCTTTTTGGATAACATGATACTCTATATAGAAGACCCCAAAAACTCCATCAAAAGATGTCTAGATTTAATAACCAAATTCAGTAATGTAGCAGGATACAAAGTCAACATTCAAAAATCAATAGCATTCCTGTACACAAATAACTGAGAGAAAAATTAGGGAAAGCACACCTTTCACCACAGCATCAAGAAAAATAAAATACTTAGGAATCAATCTAACAAAGGAAGTAAAATACCTTTATGTTGAAAACTGTAGTACTCTGAAAAAGGAGATTGGAGAGGATATCAGAAAATGGAAAGATATCCCCTATCCCTTCTTGGATAGGCAGCACCATTATACTAAAAATGGCCATATTCCCAAAACTATTATACAGATTTAATGCAATCCCAATCAAAATACCAATAGCATACCTCGCAGAACTAGAGAAAACAATCTCAAAATTCATTTAGAACCAGATGAGATCTAGAATAGCAAAAGCAATTCTGGGTAACAAGGTCAAGGTAGGAGGCATCACAATCCCTGGTTTGAAATTATACTCCAAAGCTACCATAATAAAAACAGCATGCTACTAGCAAAAAAAAATAGGCTGAAAGATCAATGGAACAGGATAGAAGATGCAGAAACAACTCCAAACACACTCAGCCACATTATGTTTGACACAGGAGCCAAGCTCCTTCACTGGAAGAAAGATAGCCTCTTTAATAAATGGTACTGGGAAAACTGGCTTTTCACATACCAAAGACTAAAATTAGACCCACATCTCTCACCATGCACTGAACTAAAATGGATCAATGATCTAAATGTAAAAACAGAAACACTTAATCTGCTGGAAGGTAAAATAAGTAAAACTCTTGTAGACATAGAGGTAAGCAAAGTCTTTATGAACAAAGCCCCAGTGGCACAGAAAATATTAGAAAGAATCAACAACTGGGATCATAGTAAATTAAAATGCTTTTGCACAGCAAAAGAAACCACCCACAGAGTGAAGGAACAACTCACAGAATTGGAAAGATTTTTTTACCAGGTACTTCTCAAAGGACTAATATCTAGAATACAAAAAGAACTGAAAAAAATGAAACCTCTCAAATTTAAAGACTCAGTTCAATAATGGGGCATCTGAAATAAATATAGACATTTCTCAAATGAAATATAAACAGCAAACAAATATATGAAAAAATGTTCAATATCACTGGTCATTTGAGAAATGCAAATTAAAACCTGAGATTTCATCTCACTCCAGAATGAATGGCTATCATTAAGAAATCAACCGGGCCGGGGATTTAGCTCAGTGGTTCTGCCACCTGCTTTGCAAGTGCAAGGTCCCGAGTTCAATCCCCGGTACCAAAAAAAAAAAAAAAAAGAAAGAAAGAAATCAACCAGTAAGGAATACTGGCAGGGCTGTGGGGAAAAAAGAACCCTTCTCCACTGTTGATGGGAGTGTAATTTTGTACAACCACTGTGAAAATCAGTATGGAGAGTTCTCAACAAACTAGTACTACAGGTTCCATTTGAGCTAGCTATTCCCCTTCTAGTTATTTTCCCGAAAGAGTTAAAAGCATCATACCACAGCAATATATGCACACCCATGTGTGTAGCAGCACAACTTGTAACAGCTAAATCTTGGAGACAGCTCATATGCCCACCAACAGATGAATGGATAAAGAAAATGTGGTGTTTGTATACAATGGAGTACTACTCTACCATAAAGGATACACTTGAGACATGTTTAGGTAAATGGATGCACCTTGAGACCATACTTTGTAGTGAAATAAATCAGACACATGTTTAAATATTGCATTGTTTCTCTTGCGTGAGAAATTGAAAGGGTAAATAAGGACCAAAATGAATGATAGATACTGGGAAGTAAGAAGAAAATGTTCAAAAGAGAAAGCAAACAAGTGAGAGGAAAGGGGAAAGGGGAAATGGAAAAAGAAAAAAAAAGAATAGAAGGAAAAATGGTAACAAAACTTTTGGAAATAGGGAGAAAAAGAATCAAGATGTATCATATGCAGGTACAAATTCCCTATGATGTGTGTAATAATTATGTATATCAAAAGTGTACCAATAAAATTTAAAAATTTATCACTGAGATTAATCTAGCCATGAAAAAACAATGTTTTTGTTTAGTGTACTGAGCATATACAGGTTAGCAATCTAACATCATAAGCTCAAATTCAAATTTGAGCTGCCCAGCAGTGAGACATACAAATGATGGCCCCACTGTGAATATCTTAAACCCCCTCTTTGTACCTTTAAATTGCAAGAAATTAAATACAGTGGCCACAACTTTTCAAAATACAGTTAACCTTATTCTAGTAACCCTTCAGATTTTTTCCCAAACCCTCCAAAGCTGAGACAAGATGGAAGTCTTGGGTGTCCAGCCCTCTCCTGTTTCTGTCCAGTGTAGGATGTGCTGTCAAATGAACCCAGTGCCATCGCGCCACATGTGATTTCCACAGTGGCTGTACCAAATTACACTCCCAGTACCATCTGCTCAGACTTTGCCAACAGCAGGACATTAGAAATTCTCTTTTCAGACAGTGACACCAATATGTAGCTCCCAGACCTGCTGTCCTTTCTATTAAATGGAAGAATGGACAGTACCTTGTCTCAGTGTGATATACTAAACTCTTCAGCAATACCATCGAACCTATTAAAATGCCTGAGTTTTCAACCCTCCCTTTCAACATGATAGCAGTTATGAATAAATGATGATTTGAATCTGTGGTATTTAGTGAAGCTTTTAAAATATTTTGCACTTTGTGAATTTTAAGAGCATCTCATGTTATGTTGGAACTGAATTCAAGATTGGTGGCACACATCTGTAATCCCAGCACATGGGAGGCTGAGGCAGGAGGATCGCCCTGAGTTAGAGGCCAGCCTGGGCTACAAAGGGAGACCCTGACTCAAACAAACAAACAAAACAACAACAACAAAAAAGATTGGTGGTGACAAATTCTGAGAATACCTTGATATAGCTCTTGACTTCCTAGAGACCCTCAGCTTCCTGTTTTGAAACAAATGTGAATATAAATCTTACAGAATTTTTCATATTTACACAAGACTACATTTTTATATAAGATTTAAAATCCAGAAGACTGTTTCTGAGAGCTAGACAGCTTAGAGATAACATGAAGCATGTCACATCAAAAGTAACTCCAGTAAGGAAAGGGCTGTTTAAACAGCAGCGGCTTCACAGCGAGCACAGACATAAGCTACAAACTGCACCCGGCTGAGCCTACAGGAATAACAGAAGGCCGGCCAGCATCACTCCAACAGATCCATGTGGGGAGCAGGTTAAATTCACAAGAATAGAATAAACGGATGTTGTTTAACTTACAAAGCAAACTAGCATTTGGTAATAGAGCAAATGGTATTAAAATCACAGGCCCAGGAACCCTATCTGGATTGTGGACTTGGACAAGTCTCTCAGAATCAAATTACTTGTGAACAAAAAGGCCAAGTGGGGCCGGGGATTTAGCTCAGTGGTGCCACCACCTGCCTTGGAAGCACAAGGTCCTGAGTTCGATCCCCAGTAACAACAACAACAACAACAAAAGGCAACTGAAGAGTGGCTACTGATATGAGTAGATGGATTAGAACTGAATGCAGACTCACCATGCCTAGTAAGTGCTCAGTAAATCACAAACTGAGAAATGATAAGTTCCTTGGTGTTCTTCAGACTATAAATTACAAGGTCTTTCAACTCCTTGTTATGAAATGGTTTGAACCCCTTCCACTATTAAAGAATAAAATAACTAACCTAAGGCATTCTTAGAATAAAACTTTCACAGACACATCACTAAATTTTAATTACCTTGCCCGATAAAGCACAAGAATGCTTGGAATAGCAGGGTGATCATATGATTTTTCACATTTAGTTTTGACTAGCAAGAGTACTTGCAATTTCTTAAGAATACCTTCACCACCAGATTAGAACAGTAAGCATAATCTTATAAGTAAAAACACACTTAAAACAGCTTTTCATGGATTTTTTCACAAGTCAGTATATATTCTTACATCATGTTTAGTTATGCTAAGAACTAAAATCTGGTCCTGGTGGCACACACCTATAATCCCAGCATTTGGGAGGCTGAGGTAAGAGGATTGCTGTGAGTTTGAGGCCAGCCTGGGGTACATAGTGAGGTCAAGGCCAGCCTGGACCACACAGCGAGCCCCTGTCTCACTCCCCCAAATCTGATAGAAACATGGGAAACCTCTCATGTACGCTACAGAGCAGACACCTTTTCACTTCATCAGAAGCACCTGGTTATCTACAGCTAATTTACAGTAAGATGGCATTTCAATGGAAAATCACTACAGTGATGATTTTTAGTAAGTAAAGAAATTAAATTTGAAAGCTTGAAAATACCTAAACACTTGCTCAATATCTCTAGACTTTCAGGTAAAATCTTTTCTTGACTTCAGGTTTGTAAACATTGTATAAACCTTTCTTCCTCAAACAACCTAAGTGGCCAACATTTTCAACTGGTTTTCTAAGCAAATGAATTATTTAAAAGGCAAAAACTCCTCCTAATAGCCAAAGTGATGGAGAGCAGCAGAAAGGGACAGGGCATCCTGCACACAAGTCATCCCTGCCCCAACTGAGCCATGGAGGCGCAGTTTCCAGGTCAGCACAGTGGCTTTGGGGACCACGGTCTCAAGTGCAAACAGCCCCTCCTTTCCTGAGGGCAGTGAGGTGCTGACTATGGCTCCTGCCCTCTTTCCAAGGGTCTTCCCCAGCCTGACACTCAGCTTGACCCTGAAGCCTCTGGGAGGAGGTGCTTGGTCTCCACTGCAGCTGGGCCGCAGGCACGGAAGCCAGGCCCAAAGGACCACGACTGTACGGGCTCATGCGGCTGCAGGCTCTCCTCTCCTGGCTGCTGGCTGCACCAGGGGTCCCCAGCTTCCCCTAATTTCTACCACCACCTAGCTCCCTGCCTTTCCCCACCAGCCTGGGAGAGAAAGGACAGGACAGAGGATTTGGGAAAGAGAGTCCTTAGTCCTTAAATGTCAGAGAGAGAAACTGCCCGAAGAGCCTTACCTCCTGGCTCCCTGTGTTACCTTCTTGCTGGCTTCGCCAAACGAAGTGACTGGAGGAGCTTTTCAGGCTCTTATTGTTCTGTTCAGCGAATTGGTCAGAACAATTTGTGAATGTGTAAGAGCAAAAAAAAGAAGTGTTCAAGGAGAAAAAGGCACTTCAAGGACAGGCTGCCCTCGGAACAAGAGGGCAGCGGCAGATGGCAGGGCTGCTGTCTTTTCTGTCTTCTTTCTGATGCTGGTCCCAGGCCGTCCCACTTAATCTCGTGCTCGAAGAACAGGTGCTGGCTCAGGGCTGCTGCTCTGCATCCAAGGTTAACAAGTCTCTGCAGCTGGCAGGTCGAGCCCAGTTGCCACAGCCATGTTGCCATGCCCTCGTCTCCTGCCTCAGAAGAAGCAATTTTGAATTGTTCTATAACAGCATTTCATAGAGAAGTACCATTTCATACTCTTTAGAAACGTTTCCTCCGTACGAACCTTTTCGTGTCTGCTAACAAATACACCTGGCTTCTCTATTCACATAAAAACCAAGATGTCGCACCAGTAGAAATACACATTCTGCTGTGAGACCAGCACCATGTTTGGTATTAAATACTGACAAAGAGCTCACCCCAGTCACCAGGACACGGTACCATGTGACAGGGCGGTCCCTGTTTGGTTCTTCACAGCCCTTAATACTGTGCTGATTGTGTTTTCTTGCTTGTTCGCTGTGTGTGCATGCATTTTCCTGCAACACCCCATGGAGGAAGGGACCACATCCACCTTGTTTGCTATGACAGCCCTGCTGGGGCCCTGCCAACTACCCCAAAACTGTCCTAAGGGAAAGTTCCTTAGGCCAATTATGCAAGAGTTTGGGCAAAGGCAAAACAAACCAGGCAGCCTTCAAAACCAGAGCAGGTTGAGAATTCTAACAATGTGCTCTGACCAGCATTTACAGAAGGGAAATGAGGCAGAGAAAACAATTTGTTACATTGAGTCCAGTGTCAGGTGTTACATCTGAACTAGTCAATTGGTTAGTTGTTTACATCTTTAGTTAATCTGTTTTGAGTCTCCTGCACCCAAACTCAGTTACTGCATTGGTCTGTCTGGCCCAGGCCAAATCTGAGACTTTTCAGTTTCCCATTAGGCCCTCACCCAGTGAGTCTGGCCAGGACACGGGGTGTCAATCTTCCTCCTCACTCTGCCCCCAGACAGACCAGCCATCCCAGGAATCCCAACGTTTCTGGACAACTGATGGTACACATTGCCCCATTTTTCTATTTCTGTGGTCCCTCAGGGTGGATCTTGGAGGGAGACTGAAGGGCATGGCCCAGAGGCCACTGTGCAGTGTCCCCACGGGGACCTTGCCTCAGACAGCACAGTGGGTGGAGGACACTGGCCATTCCCAAGTCCGCTCTTCCCACCCCAACCATTCCTAAGTATCCAGAAGAAAGCTTGTGATTTCAATTTGGGTTTGCATTGTCCCTCTGAGAGTTTCTACTTCAAGAGCTTCTGCTCTAGAGTTCAATCTGAACTTCAGGTCCCAGTCTTGCATCTCCAGAGAAATTCCCTCTGTCAGAAAGGGATAAATTAAGGAACAAGAGGCCAGAGGCGAAGGAAGGGCATGGCCATCATGAAAAGTCATGAAAAGGAGTCTTCTGAGGCATCTTGCAGCAATCTCTTGTGCATCTTCAAAGTCTTGGTGACCTGCAGCTGAGGCCCTTGGAGGGAGGTGCTGAGCTTCATGCCAACTTCACTGACCAGGCCAGCGGCTCGTGTGGTAGCCTGCATCCTGCAGCGGAGTCACCTGGAGCTCAAGGAATGCCCGGGCCCCTCCTGCTTATTGCACAGTTAGGTTCCTGCATCTTGAAGATCAGAGTAGCTTTGGCAGAGTTGGGGGCCTGGGGATCTGGATGTTTTTTGGGGTTTTTTTTGTACCGGGGATTGAACTTGGGTCCTTGCACTTGTGCAGCAGGCAGCAAAACTACTGAGCTAAATCCCTGACCCCTGGATGTTTCTTAACAGGCCTCTTCTCTAAGCAAAAGCCCAGAGAGCCTGGGGTCATGAAACCAGAGCACAAATCCATTCAGATACGAGAAGACACCCAGGTTGACTGGGCTCTGAAGGCGCTGTGGAGGCAGCAGTTTCACCTTCTCAGTGGACAGAGCCTGAGATCTGGGCTGCTGGGGGGAACAGGAACAGTGCCTCCAGGGTGCCTAGAGTGGCTGCAGGATTAGCAGTGGGCAGCTCCACTCCTGCCTTGTCCTCCACCAGGGGATCTGTACGGCAAGGGCCATAGATGGCTGGCACCGGGGGATCCTTGGACACCATCTGGTCCACTCCCTCCTTTAGAGCTGACCTGGAGTGGTCCTGTGGCTGTCACTGTCGCAGCCAGCCTTTGGGGCTGGCCCCATTCAGGCTGCTATTTCACCCTCACCCAGGCTGCTATCAGTCAGCAGGAAAAGCTCCCAAAAGTAGCCTGGGGCATGCAAAGCCTGTCTGAGAAAAGGCACCAAAAGGGGGAGATGGCAGCCTGGGGACATTTTTCACATGCTCATCTCAAAACTCTCCTTCACCTGCTTTTCCTGGTGAGGAGGCTGCTGGGCCCAGCATGCAGGCTAGGCCTGGACTATCGGCTTGACCACCGGCTTTGCTGGAGCTCCAGAGAGAGGACAGCTGCAGGCATGGACTTCTCAACCAGGCAGATGTGAGGAACGACAGCAGGGAGGCCTGGGCTGCACTGAGTCTGCTGGGTCCCGAATATGTGATGGACATGTGGCTCCTGGTGAAAGTCAATTCCTCAACTGCAACGTTGTCCCCCAGGGCCAAAACAACAAAGAGGTCAGAATCACAATGTTTTGTCTGGGGAACTAAAAACATTTTTGAATTTGAAAATTTGAAGAAAAAAATTTAAAAGGGGGTAATAATGTTAAAAACTGCATTTGCAAGCTAGAAAATGAAGTGGAGGAAATATATCAACATTTGAAACAGATACAAAGAAATAGAAATGATAAGGGGATAGAGAGGCCTAGAGGCTACAGCCATGACTGTTAGGAGAAGAGTCTGCAAGTTCAAAGGGCCGCCACATCCTGGTGGGAGTTTCCAAGGCACACTCCTACGCGGAGCCTCGAGAAACAGCCGGACCTCGAGGAGAGACATTGTACAAGGAATCCAAGTACAATGATCAGACCGAGAAGACAGAACTGTCCTTATGTAAGTCCAGAGCCCAGGCTGGTGAGTGTCCAGACCCTCAGGAAACTGGGACTGGAAGCCTAGAGGTCATCAGATCCAGGCATTCCACTGAGGACCACTGAGCCTGGATTTGCACAAGGTTGCAAAAGAGCTAATTCAGGGCAGAGGAGAAACTGGAATCCTAGGCTGGACTCCAGTTTGGCATTTTGTTCTTAGATTTTTATTCTCTTACATTAGGACTGATTTCCTCTTTATATGCCTGTGAGCAAATATTTAGCCAAGAAGTATTTATTTCACAGGAAGTGAATAAGGCATACATTGACCCTGTCATGATGGGACCCAGCTCCTCAGCTAAGATTTCAGGAGGACTTCCCTACTACGCTGAGACAACAGTGTTCCCACTGGTCGAAACTCGAGACACATCCCATTGCTATAGCATTTGGTAGATGGTACCAAAACAGAAGGGGCAGATTGTATTACTGCCCCAATTCTTACCCTTCCCTGAATCCATGTACTTTGCCACTTGCCTCAGTAGTTCTTCCCTGATATGGGCCTGGGCCACGCGACTTGCTTGGCAAAGGGTATGTGGGTCACATGGTACCAGTTCTAAGCCCAAACTCCTGTTTCTGCCCTGGTCACCCACGGACCCCACAGCATGAGAAAAAAGTAGAGCAGAGCCTGCTCCAGCCTTCCCGGCCTGATGCACAGTGCCCCAGTGGCTCTGAGCTTGCGAGCATGGCCTTAGAGTGCTGGGGGCTGGTTAGGCAGCAGTATCTCTACCTGCACGAGCGTTGTGCCGCAGCACCCCCCAGATGCAGCCTGCTTCCCAGGAAGACAAATATTCACCACAAATCAGTTTCAGGGTGCCCCATTTCCCCTCTGACTGCTTACTGTGGTCTCTCTAAACCAGAAAGATGGGTGCTGGTTCTTGCGGGAACCCTAAACTTCAACATCCTGAACCAGTGTCAACCACTGAAGATGACAGTGACCCCGTGGATTCTGCAGTTGGGTTCCTGTGCCCCTTAGCAGGTGGCTTTGATAGCTTGGCATCAGTGCCAGGAAGGAATCATTAAAGAGTATGACATTAAAAAAAACCACAGAAAAACCAGGACTCACGAGTTCTTTCCATTCATTTTATAGTTAATGTTTTATTAAGAGCTGATTTTATTTTGGAGTACAGGATGTGGGATGCTGTATCTTTCTTTTTTTAGATCAGAGGGCCTTTAACCTTTGTAATTTGACCTTGAGTGAGTCAAATGATTGGAGGAGGGCTGCATTCCCTTTGTTTTCTCTATCACCCTTCCACGTTCATACTTGGCTTTTGATCCTCAGGAAAGGGAGGTCACAATGAAAGCACAAAGAGAAACAAAATAGAATATGGTTTAGCATTTAAAGTTCAAGGTTTTGGCACAAGTGTTGGTTTGGAAGAAAATTTGCCTAGCCATCACCTGCCCACCAGTGAAAAAGTCTTTTTCTGCATTGGAGAGAGGAAGGAGGGGCAGTGGGATCCTGAGAGTCAGACCCTGCTGTGGGCTCCAAGTCCCAACGAGGCCAGAAAGGAGACACACTTCATGTTGGTATGGAGTGGCACCAGAGGTCTGTGCCTGGTCTTTCTGGGAAGGGCCCAGGAAAGCTGTGAAGGTCTGGAGATCCCCTCACCCACCTCAGAGCATGCCCATGGGCCAGAGGCTGTGTGTGTCTGAGACCCTGAGGCAGCCTGAGCACCCTGTGACTCCAGGGTGACATGGCAGAGAAGCTGAATCTTCCTGCATCCTGGAAAGGTAGCTGAGAAACAGACCCAATGGGCTGACCTTCTGAAGGTCTCTTGACCTTCAGGCAAGGACATTTTAGAGGAAAGTGGGACCACACAACCCAGGTTCTGACAAGGACAGCAAAGTATTAGTGGGTGTCTATGCACAGTCACAGCTTCCTTCCCCACCTTCAACGTCCCCACCCTGCATGAGGTCCCAATGTTCAGCAGTCCCTCGGGGTGGGGAGTGGGAGAAATGATCATGTTTAACAAGGCACACTGCTCCCAGCTTACCTGGAACCACAAAAAATGTGGCCAAGGAAAAAGAGCATCAGTAGTGCCTTTATCTAGAGTCTTGCTTCCCACAGGCCAGTTACCTGCCATCAACTGTGGTCTGAAAATATTGAATGTAAAATTTCAGAAGTAAACAGTTCATAAGTTTTAACTGCATGCTGTTCTGAATAGTATGATGAAAGCTCACCATACTGCTCTGTCTTGTCTGAGATATGAATTGTGCCTTTGGGCAGTGTTTTCCTTTTTGTTTTTGGTACTGGGGATTGAACTCAGGACCTTGTGCTTGTGAGACAGGCATGGGCACCACTGAGCTAAATCCCCAGCCCCACTTGTGCAGTGTTTCTATCCTATATATACTACCCTCCTGCTCGTAGCTTGGTGGCTGTTTTATCAGTCTGACTCTCAATGTTTAAGCAACCTCTGTGTGTGTGGTGGCCTAACACTGTATCTCAATACCTACATCATTCACCTCACTTGTTTTCATCACATTGTACCATCTCACATAATCACAATATGGGTGATTACAGTACAATATTTTGAGTGTACATTTACATAATTTTATTATTCATATTGTAGTTGTTCTATTTTACTGTTAACCTCTTAATGTGCCTAATTTATAAATTAAACTTTATCATGGGCATGTATGTGTAGGAAAAAAAAGGATATGTAGGGTTTGATATCTGTGGTTTCAGGCTTTCATGATGAGGATGAGAAAGATCCAAGAAATAAGATCCCCATTGGGTCAAAGTTATGTTGAAGTGTGGAGAAAAGACTTGAGAGGTCACACAACAAGGGCTGTGTTAGCTTTCTGTTGCTTTAACCAATGCCTGAGATAGTACTTATTAGTTCATCATTTTGGAAGTTATAGGCTATGAATGATTGGCCCTCTTGCTTAGGCCTGGGTTGAGGCAGCATCTCATTGTGGACAGCATGCATCTGGGCAAAGCCACTCACCTCATGGCAGGAATCAGACGAGAGATTGGAGATGGGCCCTACCATTCCCTCCCAGCAGACCCAGTGACTGGAAGGCCTCCTGCTAGGCTCCACCTCAGTTTCCTCCTCCCAGAAGAACACCTGGCCAGGGACCAAGCCTTTACCACATGGGCCTTTGGGGTCATTTAAGATCCAAGCTAGAGCAAAGGTCAAGAGTAGGTACATCTGGGTGGTGTGATCCTAAAGGATTCTTACTTTCTCTATGATTTTTATTTTCCATCTAGAATTTTGTACAATTAGAAAAAAGTTAAGTTGTTATATTAAGCCAATAAACATCTTAAGTACCATTGGGCTGGTTGTAAAATAAGGAACAGGTAGGCTTTGCTGTCACTTTCAGTTCTCTGAGAATTAAGCCATAATGGCACTAGAGCAGGAGTCAGGTCCCCAAGCCGCTTGTGCCAAGAGCTTCCAGCAGGGGGCAGCAGGGCACTGTGGGTGGCTGGTCCTGTCCTCACATGCCTCCCTCTAGAGAGGGGTGGTGAATCTGTGGCACATACACCACAGCTGGCTGTTTGTTATCACTGAAAACTCTAAAAGGTTCGAAATCACTGCACTAGAGTCATGATGAAACTTTTCTGACTTCAGCATCAGATGAAATCGAGGCCAGCCACCCCTCAGCACAGGGGTGATAAACCTGCGGCACACATGTTACTGTGTTTTAGATTAACGTAGTTTTTTTTTTTTTTTCTGAACTAAAACCTCAATGCTCAGGTTTAATTGCAGTATTGGCATTTTTCGATAAATAAGGGGGTTTGGGATTGCAGTTTGGCACTAGTCTCTGAAAGGTTCACCATCACTGCTTGGTGTCTGTTTATGGTCCAAGAATGCTGAGTGCTCACAGAGCTGCCTATGGAAATGGGCCTCTGGACACATTAATGCTTTGTTTCTAGGAAGCTCACAATCAAATGACAGAAATCTAAAAACTTCTTCCAAGAGCTTTTATTTTGCTCAATTGAGGACTCAAAAACAACCATTTTATTTATCTGTTGTATGTTTTTGTTTTCATTTGGCTTTATTTCATAATGGCCTTGGGGCAGCCTCCTCAAGTTACACAAAAGAAAGGACACCCAGAATCTTATTTATTTATTTTTTTTGGTACTGGGGACTGAACTGAGGACCTTGTGCTTATGAGGCAGGCAGCTGGACCACTGAGCTAAATCCCAGGCCCCAGAATATTCTTTTTGCCCCCAGGTAATTGTCCCTGTTCACTGGCAAAAGGAAGCAGGGGAATCTGCTCCGAGGCTGAGAACAGACGAGTCTGGAGTAAAGGGAGAGGAGCTCGAAGTGACGCCAATAGAGAAGGATTTTAGAGGATGAGCAGGTGGTGGGAGGCTGGCACTCTGGCCAGCAGTGTGCACAGGGCCTTTGTACCAGATTGTCATGAGCTGATATTTGGGCAGGTCACTTCCCCTCAGAGAGTCTACTTCCTCTCCTGCAATAAGTGCACAGGGTCAGAAAACTTCTAAGATCTTTTCTGTCTCTGACATGGGAACCTAAGGGGACTGCAGTGCTCTGTAGGAAATAAAAGCTGAAATAAGCTGTGCTTTGGCTATGGGTGGGACATCGGAGTCTGGTGGACAAGGCACTGGGAGGGAATTATTATCGACACTAATGTGTAAGAAGTTACTGTGTGGAAGCTGCAGCCTGATCCTGTCTTCTGCATGGTCTCCTCAGAGTCTCGGCATGCCAGAGCATGGAGGAGGCCAGAGGGGTGGTTCTCCTGTTTTCTAGCCTAGAATTCTCTCGAAGCCTAAGCTGGGAGGGTCAGAGGTGCCTGCTCAGTGTTCCCTGGAGCCAGCCTAACTGCTCAAGCACCTCCAGGAGTCCAGTTTGACGAACCCTGGTCTGGAGTGTCAGACGGGCTCAGGCCGTGTCAGTCCCAGAGAGCTGTGTCTGAGACCATTCCGAAAGGAACTCACACACCAGAGAGAATCAGGCAACACAAGCTCATTTGGTTTCAGTCTTTACTTTCAATCCCAGACAATCTCTTTCCTCTTCATTACAAAAGTACTAAACAAACACAGACAGGAGAGGAAAACGAACATCTTCAAACTGTGTGCCTTCAACAGGCACCAACCAATCCCATCACCAACACCACATGGGAAGCACGGACAGCGGGCAGATAATCCTCAGTAATCAGAGCTATGCCATAAGTGCATGATCTCTTTATTTCATATAAAAATGGTCAACATGAAAAAAACCAGGCTGCACACTGGTTTTACATCCTCTGATCCTTCCCTGGAGCTGTCGTGTCGGACGGGCTGAGAGGGAGATACAGCCAACATCTCAGCAGTTCATCGAGACAACAAGCTGGAGGTGACGGGAAAGCCACAAGCACTGGGGTCCCCTTGCTGTTCCTGAGGAACAGCCAAGTGTGGAGGAGAGGCAGCCAAGTGTGGAGGAGAGGCAGCCAAGTGTGGCTGTGGCCTAGCAGCCAGGTGGCATGCCCAGGTCCCCTCTGTGTGGCAGTGGGCTCCTTGTCCTGCTTGAATATCTAGAGAGCTGTGACCAAGCCAGGAGCTGACCTGGGCATTCCAGGCTGGCCCTGTCCTCGTCCCCTCTAGCCTTCTAGGAGGAGGAGCTATCAGTCCACTGTGCCACTGTGGGACTTGTTGAACTTGTGGAAGGTAAAATCCATGGTGTGTGTGTCGAGATGGGCTTTCTGTATAGGGGATTCGAGGCCTGTAGGGCACAGAAGGTAAGAGGCATGGGTTACTGGTGCTCATCCACACCAACAGACTCAGATCTGGACGCCCCTCCTTGGTCAGTGGAGCAGGCAGGTGGGAGGGGACGCTCTGCCTCTGACTGCTCTGTGTCCCTGGGAAAGGCCCTCTTCTTCTCGGAGCTTTTACTTCATGTCGGAAATGAAGGGTTAGGTCAGAAGGTCTCAACTGTAACAGACAGTGACTGGGGATTCAGTAGGTACTTAATCTGTGTGGTCCTTCCTGAGCTTGGCGTCCACCTGTGCAGACTGACTTACTCACACGAACACTGAACACGGCCACAGACCAGCACTTGAGCAGCTTTTCTGTGGGCCTGTTGTCCCCGGCCTGCCCAAGATCCTTCTGCTGAGCACAGGCGCACACCCCTGCCCCACAGCTCTGCCTGGCCTGGGCAAGGCACCGTGCAGCCTCTCTGTGCCCAGGGCTGCACACTTCTCATTGCCTAGTACTGGGCAAGCCTTGCAGGTATGTGGTTTCTCTTCTTTTTTTATTTAGTAGTGGGGATCAAGGATTAAGCCCAGGGCCTCTGCACACTAGGCAAGTGCTCTACCATAGAGCTATATCCCACCGCTGACTGTTTTTAATGCCAAGGATGCCAGGGGGCCTTTACCATTAAGGTAGGGTTGAACCCAACCGTGCCTCTAGGTTGGAAGTCTCTCCTCTGCCCCTTCCGGTGGGCTTACCATCTCGTAGCGGGCTCTGGAGCGCTCACTCTGGAACCTCGCAAACTCTCTTCGGTCATGGATGGTGACGAGCAGCTTCCAGAGGGCCAGGAGTCCAATCCCGATCAGAAGGGTGATGCCAACCACAGTCAGCAGAATGGTCATGGCGTTGTGGGCGGCTCCACATTCTGGAGGGGACCAGGAGGGACTGTGGGCCATGACACCAGCATCCTACACCCCACACTCCCTGCCCCTGGCCTAGACATGTCTGAGAGGAAAGGTCGCCTCTCTAGGGGCTTCCTCTCTACTCCCAGATCCCATGTTGCCTTGTGAGACTGGAATGGGGGCCAGGGCAGAGTCTCCCACAATGTGCAGACAGGGAGAGGTTCTAAGAGGGACATGATGTTCCCAGGTCACACAGCTGGCTGACGGCAAAGTCTACAATGACAGCGCTAGGATGGCTGCCTCTTCCTTCCTTAGCCTCCTTGTCAGCAGTCTAAGGGGTGGCCCAGGCCGGCAGGAGGCAGCACAAGCCACCTCCACAAACACTGCTGAACCCTGAGTGTGGAGCTCCTTGGAGGAAATGTACTTATTTTCAAAGAACTATGAAGACAGAGGTTGGGAGCAAAGCTTCCCTCGTAGGGGCATGCATCCACAGCTGGTCCCTCACTTCCCTCTGCCTTTGGGCTACGTCAGCTCACTGTGTGGTTTGGCTGCATTTAGAGTAAGAGTTTGCAATGCTGTGAATTGAAAGCAGTGTATCTCTTTCTGCTTCCTCTCACGCCCCTCCCTATTCCAGAGAAGAATGAAAGGGAGACCTAGAAATCCATTACTCCAAGGCAAATGATCCCTAGGCCCAAAACACAAGGCAGAAGTGTCAGTGTTTGACACCTTGGCCTCCTCGGTGGCCCAGCAGCCCAGCAGCACGGCAGCAGACCGGTGGGCCGCACCCAGCTCCTTCTGTCCTGTGACACCCTCCGTGGGGGCCTGCAGCTGCAGCTGCCAGGGCTGCAAGTGTACCCAGCTGGACGCTGCCCCGTGCGGGCAATGACCCTGGCCCTATGGCTCCCTGCAGAGCACAGCAGCTGCCCAGGCTGAGTGTGCTCGGTCCCCTCTAAGGTGACACTCCCCATGGGGAGCCCCTGTCTTCTACTGCCCCACTGCCCGGAGCTCTGTCCTTGTAATGGGCCCCAGCTATGCACCATCTTCCTTCTAAGCCCTAGAGTGGGGCGGCGGTGGCCTTCTGTCCTGCCCTTCATGCGCTATGGTGAGGACAGTGAATGAATCCTCCAGCAGGGTCTGGCCCCAGAAACCACCCACCTGGCTCCCTGAGCACTGTCAGGTTGGACTTCCCGCTGGGCAGCTCGGCGTAGGTGAACATCATGACGCAGTCCTTGGCCGTCTTGTAGAAACAGAGCACAGCTTCCTGCTCATCACTGACTGGAAGAGAAGCAGCAAGAAGTTCTGAGCATATTGGTGGGCAGCCCAGAGCGGCCCATGGTTCCCCGGGGAGCCAGGCATCGAAAAGAAGGGGACAGAGAGCCCTGAAGGGGCGGCGGGTGTTTAAATGGGCTCAGGTTCCTCACAGCAAGCTCGCGGGCCCAGGGCTGAGTTTACTGCTTTGGGGACACATGGATCACATCAGAAGATTGTCAACCTTCTGAAGTACTTTCTGGAGGGGATGTGAAAGGGAAGAAGTTTTTACTGGTTGGGGGCAGGGACTGGTGAATGGAACTGGATGGAAGTTAGAGGGATAAAGAGAAAAGGCTTCCTGACCCCCGCCTCCTTTGAGGCTCGAGTGAGAGTCTGCATCTGGGAAACAGCCCAGAGTCTGTGGAGGCCAGCAGACAGCTCTTCCCTGAGCTGTAAAGTCAGAAAGCACCCAGGGGTGAGGAGGATGCGTGGGTGAGAGGCTGTCACCACTGCGGTGCCTGTGCCCCACCCCAACACTGTCCTGGACACCAGCTGGACTCAGTGGAACATGGCAGGAAGCCTTCCTCAGCCGCCTCATCCATCCAGGTCCCACCGTGCACCCCACAGCTTCCCTGGGAGAGAAAGGAAGCAGAGGCAAAGGAGGAAGAAGGCTGCTAAGAGAAAGGAAAGAAGGCAGCCACAACAGAATGACAGCAGGTTCGAGTGAA
Organism: Heterocephalus glaber; assembly: GCF_000247695.1. Next base: position 807,404 of record NW_004624731.1, read on the forward strand.
GACATGAAATGCTCCTCGTTTGGCTGCTGCCCGTCGCATCTGATTGATCAGAGGCAGACACGTTAGTGCAGTTATCAAACTCGAAGGCCTGGCTTTCTTTGTAGTTGCTCATCATGAGGCTGAGAGACATGAGGTGCGTATGTACTTTAAAAAGCCCAGGGGAAGGAAGAAAAGCGGCTGATGAATTGGAACATGCACTTTGGAGAACTGGACTGGGAAGCAGTTTGTGGGATGCAGGAAGGCAGCTTTTTTCTGTCGTGACAATGTGTGCATAGTTAGGGGAAGCAGCGCAGCCCTGCAGGCAAAACTTGGCATAAGCCAGGCCCTCAGTAGCAAGATGGAGCAGGCAGGAGGACAGGATTCATGGGCCAGGCTGTGGTGGGCTCAGCACAGCACCTGGCATGTAGTAGGTTTTCACTGAGCATTTGTGGGAAGGATATGTGACTTAACATTCGGTAGAGCCACGATCGAGTCCAGCAGTCAGTCAACAGCAGGTAGGTGGGAACAAGGAAGTCTACAGAGGAGGCTGGCCAGCATTGAGACAACCAGGGCCCGGGCCAGGAGTCTGTGAAGCTGAAGCCAGGCAGACAGCACCTGCCAGCAAGAGGAGTCTAAGGTGCACCCCACCTGTCAGGTGCATAGTTTTTCTCTTTTTCTCCATTTTAACCATTTCTAAATATACAGTCAGTTTTGGTAAATTCACAACGTTATTTAACCATTCCTATTAGTTTCAGAACATTTCCAACATCACAAAAAGAAACCCACATGTCAGCCAGCAGTCAATCCCAGGGTTCCCTCTCCTCAGTGTCTGGCCACAGTCTCCATTCTGTCCCAAGAGCTTTTGCCTACCTTGGACATTCCATAAAACAGGATTGGGTGTTCTTTCTGCCTGGCTTCTTTCCTTTAATGTAATGTTTTACATCGTCACAGGTATCAGTATTTCATCTTTCATAAAACTCCATCCTATGGATATCACACGTTTTGTTTACCACTCATCACCTGAGGGACATGGGCTGTTTACAAGTTTTGACTATTATAATTGATGCTGCTATGAACACTTGTGTACCAGTTTTGTCTAGACATAGACCGAATCTCCTGGGGATGTATATGCCTGGAAGTGGAACTGCCGGATTGTGTGACAATTCGACGCCTAACTTTTGGGGGAGCTGCTAAACTGACTTCCAAAGCCTTTGTACCACTTTATGCTTCTGCCAGCGTGTTTGGGGACTCCAGGCCAGCATTCCCCTGGGGTGCCAGCAGAGGAGTGAAGGAAGCCAAGGCCGTGCTTCCTAACTCGAGACTAAAGCTACCCTCCTGCCCGCAGAGGAGGAAATGTCTAGGCCTCTGCGGAGATCACAGGACGAGGCTGCCCAGGGCACCAGGACACTCACCGATGGAGTCCACCCATGTGATCACCTCATCCTTGCATAGGTGGTGGCAGGTCTGGTTGTCAGGGTTCCTGGCGTGGAGCAGCAAGCACTCCACACAATCTCTGGAAAAGAGGAAACGAATGTGGCTGTTAGTGCTGTGTGGCATCCACACTTGAAACTGAGCTCCTAACACAGGTCTCCTGGAGGCTTCACTGTTCCATCTTCAGCTCTCTGGCCTCTGCTCTGCCTGCTTGCTACTGTCCACAGGGAGCCCCAGGGTTCCTGGAGGGATACTGGTGCATTTCAGGCCATGTCTGGTCCACTGGCTAACTTGGGAGGTGCAGACCTTTCCAATTCTGACACCAGAAGCCAATTCCATCTGCACTCTGCCGACCATTGAACACCTGGCTGAGGAATGGGCTCCAAACAGGTTTCTGGGGGGTAAAGATACCTCCCGTGGCTGGTGCTTGATGCCACACTTGTGGCCCAGTCACACCCCAGGGAAGGTGCAGCACCCTCCTGCACACTGGATGCTGCAGGGGGTTCACGGGGAAACACTAAAGCCTGGGCCCAACTGCACCCACAGAATCTGTTTCTCTGGGGCTAGGGGATACTTGGCCAACTCCAGAGCATGGCGAGGGGTGAGAATTGCGTCCCTGAGTACTTTGGGCTCCAGTCTCTCTTCCTCCTAGACAAAGCCCAGCCGTCAGGATCCCAAGGGCCCTGCTGGCCACTTCCCTGGGTATCAGTCTACCTGAAAGTTTAGTTTGGGCTTAAGGAACCCACATTTTATAATGAGGACCTTCTCTAGAAAACGGACGAGGAGCCAGAAAGAGGCCCTCTATGTCCTCCCACTTTGGCATGGACCAGACAGTGTGTGGAAATGCTTAACAATGTTCATTTATGTGGCTGTGATTGTACTTTATGCAGCCCCAGCCCAGTCACCAGCTGAGGGACATCGAGAACAGGCTCCTGAGGATGCAGGAGGTGGAAGCAGGCTTTGGCTAAGGAGTGCAGAGCTGGCTGGAGGCATGGGAGGTCCTGCACACACAGGATGGGAGAGGTTAGCTCAGCAGAAGTGCTTGGGCCAAATGGCCCAGCGGACAGATCACTCTCATAGCTCTATGACTCAGTGGAGCTCGGTGGTGTTGCATTAAGGGCTCAGAAGCCAGATGCATAGGGGAGACCACTGTGTCTCTATGGCTGCACCTGGCCCTGGAGAAGGTGTCCTCAGCTACACCGGCACAGCAGCACTTCTAACCCCACAGGCCCACAAGACGGTGATGGGAATCTGTAACATGTGCCTTCATCAGCAACTGGTTTTTAATTCCAGGGGATTAGGAGGCCAGTCACCAAAGTGTTTCTGGTGCAGGAGCTGGGGACTATGGGGGAGCAGCACAGGATGATTTCACTCCTCTTACTTTACAGAGAAAAATGAGGCCCATGCCACTGATGGTGGAGTGGAGCTGGGCCCAGCTGTCCTACCTCTCAGACAGCTCCTCCCTTGCTTTCTGGACATCAAGAAGGGGTGGGCAGATCATGTAGAGAAAAGGGGAATCCTTTAAGGGGGTACTGATATGCTCAGGAATTCAACTGTACCAGAATTAGCTGACTTCATGGAGACATTGTAGAGTAGGAAACGGGCTAGTAAGATGTGCATTTCCTCTGACAGTCAGGCCCCAGGAGCAGGCAGGGAGGTTTGACTGGGGCCAGGAAAGGGCTCTGCCAGCCTCCTGGATTAGCACACAGCACCCAGAACGGCTGCTTTTAGGCAGCCTCAGATCCACAGGACACTGCCCTGCTGCAGGGAAACTCCAGCTGCAGGCACTTCTGGAAGCACCCTAATTATCCACAGGGACATGGGAGTCTAGTGTGTATGCTTCCTTGCTGACTGAAACGTGTAATATAGTGCAGCTATGTATGAAAATATGTCTGGCCTTTTAAAAAAACAAGTCTCTGAGAGACTTTGCTCAGAGCCTGCTAATTGGAATCAGCTGGGGCTGAGCATGAACTCATCCAGAGGGAAGGTAGGTGTGGTTAGTTCTAGAAAGGAGAGATTGGTTACCCTAAAACCCCAGGAAGAAAAGGATGTAGGAGATTCAAAACCTGTAGCTCTCAGCAAAGCAGCAAGTAGGAAAACAGCCTATCAAAATCACTATCAAAAGGACTTTGTTAAAAACATTTTTTTTTTCTATGTGGCTATAACAGAGAGTCAGTGTGGCCCAGAGGCAAATTACGAAGGAACAGGGAAGCTCCCTGTGGCCTCTTCTTGCCCTCTTGCTCCTTTGGTAGTGCGTAATGGATAATTAATTATCAAGTCTGCGTCTTTTAGAAAATAAGTGCCTTACATTTAAAGTGAGAGCTGTTTTCCTCAGAGGTCTTTTAACTGGCCAGAAGCTGATCCCTCATGGTCCTGCTGCTCCTTCAGAGAAAAGACTGAGGTTTCCGCTACTTTCACTCATTCCATGTGTGTTGTCCAGCTTGGCCTCCACTCCCCAGGACCTCGTGTCCCCAGGATGGGGAGCAATACCCTCCAGGGTTCTGCTGGTGGGAGTTGGGGTGCGCCTCCCCTAGGCACAGTGTGCTAGCAATGCCTGTGGTGCCGGCTCACTTGAGTCTGTACTCAGGACCCCAGCCACTTCTATCTGGGCCTCCACCGTTCCCCTGCCCCAAAGGCTCCAGGCTCCTTGAGCAATCTGTCCTCCTCTCCCTCACTCGTTTTACCCACTGCAATTAGACAAGACAGAGCCCGGCCCTGGCTATCCTGTCTCTCCATTGGCAGCCAGCTTTCAATTCCCCCCGCCTGGACAGTCTGGGGCAGATGCAACCCAAGGTTCTGCCACCAGGATGCTTCTGAGCGTGAGCTGACCAGCAGCTGGTGTGAACTCAAGGAACATGAGCTCATTTCATTATCAGCAGGGGCTAGACGTTTGCAAGGAAAATCTGCCAAAAAAAAAAAGTGCAGTGTGTTCCCCAAGCCAGAGAAACACAGTCTGTACTGTGATTGGTTTCCGATTGTGCCCTGGTTCCCCCACCGGCTCCTTAGCACAGATGATGACACAGCTGTTTCCCTGGCAGATTTCGAGACTGAACATCACTCTGGCTCTCTGGGAGCATCACAGCCCGACTTCTGTGACTGGGCTCCCTCTCTGGCAGTGCACAGGTAGAGCGAGGGGAGGGCAGTACTACTGTGGGAGCCTGAGTGGGCCAGCAGCCGCCCAACTTGGCCAGACAATCTCCGCATTCAGCAGCCGATCAGGGCCGGCGCTCCATTATCAGCATAAATGGAGCAGAAAATCCAAGAGCCACTGTACTTGTTTCTGGTGGGCCTTATCTGGGTTGGTGCCTTTCTATCCCATTTACCTTCTGATGCCGTTTTGTTTAAAGCAGCTGTTCCCATATGGGGGTTCTATGAAACAGTGTTCGGGAGATGTTAATGGGGAGGATCAAATTCATTTGAAAAAAAGGTGCACACTGCATTCCCTTTTGAAAATGCACAATAGTGCACTCAAGGCTTGGAGAAGAACCTCCATTTCGTACCAACACCAGTCTAATTTCACTTAACTCAGTAATCCTGTAGCTTCAACTCATTTGGGAACAGAATAGTGGTTTTGTTTTTATGTTCCGCTTTTTGTTCTCTTACAAAATCCCCATGGAACCAGCATTCAAAGCTGCTATTTTAGAGTGTCAGTAGGAGCCAGGCTGGGTGGGTGGAAGGCCAGGTGGTGGGGAGTGGAGACTGCCCACGTGGGACTGCCCAGCTCGGCAACAGGCCAGCCTGAGCACAGTGGGTGGTGCTATTACCTCTTGGTGCTGCAAGCATCCGGGCAGGTCGGGCACTTCTCACACGTCTCCCCGAAGGCCCCAGGTTCTGTGCACTGGCAATGCCCACAGGTACAGTGCCCACGGTCACTGCAGATCTGCCCGTCCTTAGCCCGGCACGTACTGATGTCTGTGGAGCAGTTACAGTTGTCCCCGATGTAACCTGCGTGGCACTTGCATTCTCCACAGTGACACTCTCCATGGCCTACAAGGGTACACACGTGGATCAGGGCCTGCTTGTCCTCATGCATGAACACATAACCCCCCAGTGCCTGCCATGTGCAATACAGGGGCTCCCACAGGGAAGGAGGTGCCGGCTCTGCCCTCAGCCTGTCTGACAGGGAATAATGTATGTGGCCGGGCGTGGTCTGGGCTGGTGCTCCAAGTTGGTCCAGAATGTGGCCACCTAGTGCCATAGGATCAGGACCTAGGGAAGCTTCCTGACTAGGTTGTTATACCCACTGGTCCCCAAATATGTCCACACCCCAACCTCCAAAACCTGTGGGTGTTACAAGGCAAAACTTTGCAGATGAGATGAAGGTAAGGATTTTGAGATTTGAGGTCCTAAGGTTCCCACAAGAGGAAAAGAGGAAGGTTTGAGGAGAGGAAAGTGGCTGAGGGACACAGGAGCAAGATGCTTTTCTGCTGGCTTCAAAGATGGAGTACAAAGCCTGAGCCAAGGAATGCAAGGAATGCAGCTCTAGGAGCTTCAAAAACAAGGAGTGCCTTCTCCCCCAAGCCTAGGAGGGAGTGTGGCCTTGTAGACACTTTGACTTAAGCCCAGGGAAAATGAATTCAGACTTCTGACTTCCAGAACTATACGGAGTAAATCCGAGTTGCTTTCTGTCAATAAATGTCTGGTAATTTGTTATAGCCACAACCCAAAACTAGCACAGCTGTCCTCCCTCAGCCCTAATGAGATGCTGGCTTCTTGCTCAGACCTTATGAGCCTGCAGTCCCAAAGGAGAGGATGGAGACCAGACATCAAAGCGACACAAGGCAGCAACAGCCCTGACTAGCGCGCTCTGTACTGATGTCAGATACTGCCACGCTCTGCATGCAAGTTCTTCTTACAATAACCCTATGAGACAGGGGTTAGTATTTTTATGAATGATGAAACTAAGACACAGAACCATGAAGCGGCTTGTTGAAGACCACAGAGCCAGTGGCAGTAGAGCCTGGACTTGAATCCAGGTAGTCTGGCTCCAGAGTCCACCATCTGAACCCGACGCTCCACTGCTGCTGGAAGTGGCCCTGGCTGCCACGAGGTCCTTGACCTCCCCTTGTCCACAGCCTGTGGGAGAGGGGGCACCAGCCGGGGTTCTGCAGAGGTTGAGGGAAGAGGCACCGCAGCTCAGAGGACTGTGCCTATGAGCATGTGTTGTTGGAGTGTGTTGCATGGGAAAGGCACAGACAGTGCTGTCTCCCCAGGGGACCCAGGGGCTGACCGAGGTCCTTAATTTTCAACACTATGAAGGGTGGGATGTAGTGCTACTAACAGCTTTTAATCCTAAAAAATCTCCTTTGTGCTATTTCTGCAGCATGTCTTCCTTCCTAATGTCATTTTGTTAAGGCTGATATCATTAGTAAAACCAAGAGTTGCATTTACTGAGCGGCCACCCAGAAGCTAGCAGGAGACTGTAGAGGCTGGACAGGCAGTCGTGGGGAGAGGGGCTCTTGCATGTCCCTGCACCTCAGTCACTCCTGGTACTGGCTGCCAGCCCCTCCCTGTGGCCCACAGAAGAGGAGAGGACCTAGTTCCAGAGCCTCTTCACTGGCCACTTAACTTCCTGGCCCTGCTTGCTGGGCTCCATGTGCCTGTAACGTGCAGGGGACAGGGTGGCCATCTGGAGCAGCCGGGTGTCTGAGCCTCCCACGTAGGAGCCTCCTCACCTGCCCAGGTGGCCCCAGGCCCTGGCACATTTCACAGGCAGCACTGAGGTAGATGGTGAGGCCCCAGGCAGGAGTGGAGAGGCAGGAACACAGCTCAGGCTGTGCAGGAGCTGCCGTGGGGTGTGGCCACTGCAGGAGAGCACAGAGCCCCAGCTGCAAGGGTTACACAGGGGTGAGCTGGGGCAGCAGCACAAAGTCACAGGCTGAGGATTGCCTGCCCTCTCCATCAGTGTGTGACCAGCCCAGTTTGGGGCCTGGACAGCAGAACCCCACAGGAAGTCTTCACAGATGAATTCAATGAGCACAACTCCAACTCCTGAGCCTCAGGGACGCCTTTGTCAAGGGCCTGGTTTAAATTAAACTGGCTCACAGTCGGGGCAATTTCCCCCCAACATTTTATTATGGAAGTTTCCAAACCTGTGGCAAAGTTTAAAGTATCTTGCAGTGAGCTTCCACATAGGCACCACCCGGATTCTGCCCAGATTCTAGCGAAAGTGGATGCTATGGGTGGCCCTATCACACGTTTGTCCATCCATCCATCCTTCCATCCATCCATCTGAATTTTTAAAATGCATTTCGTAGTGAGTTTCAGACATCAGTCCACTTCAGAGGTAACTTTTCAATCCAGCTCTGGCTTGCATACACATCCCCCCACAAAGCAAAAGTATAAAAGGTGAGTCTAGTGCTTTTTATTTTTATTTTATTTTTTGTTATTTATTTTAATTTTAATTTTTTTTTGGCAGTGCTGGGGTTGGAACCCAGGGCCTTTATATTCCAGACAAGCACTCTACCACTGAGCCCCAGATCCTCAGTGCTGTATTTAGTGTGTAGGTCAGGCTGTTTTGGCTGAGACAGTACTGTTTTCTTTCCAACTCTGCTTTTGGTAGCAATATAAAAGTATCCAAATATAATTCAACACAATATTCCAACACATCAAAGATCTGGAGAGGAGGCTGCATGTTACTACACTGAAGGGTCTGGGTGTGGGGTGCAGGGCAGTGGTCGAGGGGAGGACTTGCTACCCTGTGACCAGCCATCAGCAGGAACAGGGCTGCTCACTGCAGGACGGCAGCCTGCCTGTGACACTGCTCTCCACCATGGTGGCCCAGTGGCAAGAAGGCCCCCTGCTGTAGGCACATCTATACTTGCACTATGCAAGCCTCAGAGCTCTGAAACGCAGGCCAAGGTCAATGGAGGTCATTGTGGGGTGAATATATCACAGCTTGAGGGTTCAGAGGCCAGGAAGTAGGAATCAAGGTCAGGGGAGAAGGGAGCTGGAGATGTGCCAGAAATCATATTTCTTGTAGAGAAACAGGACCCACCAAACTTCCTGCAGTGAAGACATGTAAGGGAGCCGGAATGTGTGGAGGAGCTGAGGTGTGGACAGAGGAACAGCCTAGCCACTTCGGAGGCCAACAAACAAGTGCAACTGAAGGGCTGCGCAACTGCTGGGAAATCCTCAGCCCTGTGGCTTCTTGGTGTTCAAGGTTTGCTGACTCCAAGGCAAGTCACGGTTACAAAGTTCAAGGTCCACACTGGGTGAAACTGCTGAAGCAGCCAAATTCTTGACCTAATGACACGCCTAACAGTTCCAGTTGTATTAGTATCAGGCAGCTGAGGGGGTGCCTAGCATGCATGAGGCCAGCAGAACACACACACACACACCCCAAAACTTAAAGCTGCTACGGCACAGATGTGGCATGCATCATTGCGTCCTCCTTCACTCACACTTGAGGCTGACAGTGTCATCTGATGACGGAGCTCTTTTTCAGGGAGCTAGGGGTTGGCCTCAGAAGCCTCTTTTGAGGCTCACGTGGTACTGCAAATCCTCCCAGCCGGTAGAAGCTGGCAACGACTTATCATCCTAGTTTAAAGCTTCCAAGCTTCCCTCAGTGTAACCCACATGGGGTGCCGAAAACTAAACAGGCCTGGCCCCACTTCTGCTGGCCCTATGTCTCAGATCCTGCAGCCAGGCTTCACCCTGCCTGCTGGTGACTTCCACATCTTCTGCACAGCCCCGGCTTCTCCTAACCCCTAGGAGGAATACATGCCATCGAAGTGATCAGGGTCCTTTGGCACTGTTCCCAGGATCAATAACCTATCAAGGACCACCCAAGGGACTGAAATGCCTAGAGGACTTCTGTTAGTGCCCCTCATCAAAACCAAGCCAATCGGTAGTGCTACCAGGACAGAGTGGAATTTAATGCCCACTTCATATTGTGTAAACACAGAACACCTCCCTTGCACACAGACAGGGATTCTGAAGGGCAATCCAAAAGCGCTGGGCTCACCGTGCTTCTGTTAGAGTGACTGATGGCTAAATGACAGGAAGCTTAAATGCGCTATTTATGCAGAACTTTAGCTCTACAGAATTCAACAGCTCCCATCAGCAAAACAGTGCTTGTGTGGGCCAGGGGGCAAGCCTCTTTGCCTCCTTTGATGGAACTTGTATCAGAGGGAGGCGAGGCTGGGGGCGGGGCCGGGGCCTGGAAGCCGGCGGGGAAGCCCATCATCCATGCTTCGAAGAGGTCAGGAAGAGCAGATCCTTCGGCTGGCACCTTGAGACACCGGTGAGAGTGGCAGTGAGTGGTGAGGACAGAGTCCAGTTGGCAGGGAGCCCAGCAGGTGGCCATGGTGACAGTGACACAGGCAGCTCCCAGCCATGCAGGGAGGGCGGGGACTGCACTGGGGCATCCTGCTGATGAAAGACTCTGGAGAAAGTTCTGGTAAAAACGTAGGGAAGAGGAGAGGGGAACAGAGAACAGAGGAGAGGAGAGGCAGAGCTGAAGCGTTAGGGGCCTGAGGGGAGGAGCTCAGAGGGCTGGGCAGCTTGCGAAAATCTGAGAGGGTGAGAAGGATCACATCCTCCCTCACCATTCACTGTGCTGCCTTGGGCAAGTCCCTAAACCTCTCTGACGATCACCCTCCCTTCTTGAGACAAGGTTTGTAGTTCAGGCTGACCTTGAACTCAGGGTGATCCTCCTGCCTCAGCCTCCTGAGTGCTGGGATTACAAGCATCCACCTCACCCCCTCTCTTGTCAATGAGGATGATGCTTTCTTGGAGGCAACATCGACAGAAATATCACTTAGAAATAGAGCTTCTAAGGTGGTCTCTGGGCCACAGGGCACCCAGGAAACGGGAGCCAAAATCGTGAATTCGATGGGAGGAACTCGGAGGCAGCTGACCTCAGGGAAATGCTCTGAGCACATGAAGGGAGGGGTGTGAGTGGGTTCTGAGGGCTTCAGGGACTCAGTAACCAGGTCAGCGACAGGCACAGGGGAGGATCCATAGTGAAATGGCACCATCTCAGAGGAGGCAGGGAAAAAAGGCCTGGCGGCATCCGAGGGCCCAGAGGCACTGAAGGCGGGGGGAGGAGCCCCAGCCTGCCCAGTGCTCTTGGGGACCACCAGTTCCTAGACAAGCAGGCGGTGGGCACTCCTGCAGGAGCAGAGGATGAAGAGGGCACAGAGTATGGCTGTGGGGAGCAGTCGGGACCAAAGGAAGCCTGCAGAGCGTGGGGCAGCAGAGTGCAGAGGTCAGCTAGCCTGGCCTGCCTCCTGGATCTGCTGCTGGCCGGAAGTGCCTGAGGTTGCAGCACAGTCTCAGCTCTTCCTCTCTACACAGGGCTGACAGAAGTACCTCCCTCATGATGGCTGAGTTAAGTCAACCCAAACAGAGCACTTAGGACAGTGTATGGCGCTAAGTAAGCTCTCAGTAAATGCTGTCATTGCAGCGCTGTCGTGTAGCTGAAACCAGGAAGGTTGCTTCCCTTTCTCCTCACAGTGCTGTCTCCCACTCCCCCACTCTCTGTCTCTCACACTCACGTGTGTATACACGCTCATTCTCTACTTCCCCTCTCAGTTTCTGCCTCTCCCCAGGATCCCCCAGGACTGTCTGTCCCCTTTCCTCACAGCCCTGAGAATTCCCTCCCCTCCCCTTTCCGGCCTTGACATCTTCCTCTCCCACAGCACCCTCTGGCCTCACATTCTTGCTGTCTCCCTTCTCAGAACAGGCAGCCATATAAACAGGAAGTGGTCAGAGAAATAGAAGGGGTGTGTGCTGGAGGCCTTGACCCATCTGGGGTGATTTCCCTGTCACTCCAAGTCAGATCTCACATGTGTCCTAGACATCTCTGGGGAACTCTTCAACAACTGTCACAGAGGAGCAGGAAACTAAAGCTTTGTGAGCTTCAGGTCACTATGTCTGTGTGACTCCAGGGCCCTGCAGTGTCCCAAGCCAAACCCACAGCCCTGCCCTCCGCACTGTGGAAAGGAAGGTGCGAAGGACTCAGCCACGCTGACAGCCAGGGCTCTCGGGTCAGACTGTACACTTCTCTCCACAGCACAAGAACCAGAGGTGGGCTGAACTCTGTGGTTGCATATCCCCAGGCTTCCAAGGGGAAGGCTTCCGCCCTGGGCTTTGAAAAGGAAGGGGAAATCCCTCCTGAGAGTTGCTATTTTCGGTTCTCTGTTGACCAGCTGGCTGGAGTTACATAAGACAATAGCATCCTACCGTGTCCCTGCCTGGTCTGGCTACCTGTTCTCAGGGTGGGGGGTGTCTCCCAGTCCAGTTAGTATGGGACTGTGCCTGTCCCACTAGTTAGCCTTCTCCTCCATGCACTGGCCTTGGTCTCAGAAAAAGCAATGAACAGGGACTTCTGCAATGCATAGGAATCTGCTAGTTCCCTCATAAGGATCTCTGCAGCAATTAAATCAACCTCCAGAAGCAGGGCTAATTGTTCTTATAGTTTTATTCTTTTCTTCATGGTTTTCCTGAGCCTGTGAACACAGCACTGCCTTGGCACAGGCCAGTCACTGACAGAACTTGCCAGCCACAAGTGGTTCCTCCCATGAGAGTGCAGTGCTCCCTCACTTAAACCAACCCCAGGCTCCTCGGTGAGTTGCCCCTGCCTCAGTGAGACCCCTGGTCCCCTCCGTAACTCTGCTCTGGAGCTTGGGGGACTGCTCGGCTGGGAAAAACATTCCACACGGTGCTGCTGTGCAGTCTCACCCACCTGCTCACTGGCTCTGGGCAGCAGGCCAGAGGCCTCACTCCAAGAGGGGCAGAGTGGTGCCTCGTCCATGTACGGGACCAGGGAAATGCTGTGGAAATGTGCATCAGAGAGATAGTTCATGTGCACATTCACTGCTTCAGGGACTGAGTCCACCCTTTTGTCCCAATCCACCTGACAACTGGAGGGCTGACCCCCAACCCCTATCCATTCTGTGCTCTCTTCCTGCCTCCAAGTCAGTTTCTCTGGGGCTGCAACCATTTTTTTTAAATGTGAACCACACAATGCTACATTTTCATACAAAATCTTTGAACATTTCCTCATTGTCAGAAATACAACTTCTATTCTTATACTTTATGCACAACACCCAAGGCAGATCTCAAATAAAAAGCCCAAGTGATTTTCACTGGCCCCACTTCTCCAGGTACCCCAGCATCCGGCCACTTCAAACCTCTCCCAGCTTTTCTAAAAGGTGCTAAACCTGAGCAGGTTTTTTGTTTGGAAACAATCACTTGAGCTGCAGTGTAGACAATGAGGAGAATGGGAGTAGAGATGGACAACTGATGAGCTCCAAAGAAACAGAAGAGGTCAGTACACAAGCCCTGGTGGTCGGTGGGGTGCAGGAATGGGAGAGGCAGGACAAAGCAGATTTTCTGGGTGTCTGGCTGTCATGACTGGATGAATAATGGAAACAAAGGCATCGGGAGAGAAACACAGCTGGGAGAACATGAGCACATTTGGGACCTGTAGAGATGGAGGGGCTGGCAAGCACCCCTGAGAGCTCAGGAGCAAGTGTGAAGAGCTGCGGGTCTGGGCATGGAGGAGGGCCCTGGAGACAGTGCGCTTGAGGGTAACCAGGACCACGCTGTGAGCCAACTCCAACCCTGGGAGCCGCTGGAGAAGGATCTTGCTCAGGAGACTCCAGAGCTGTGATGCAGATGGGAAGAGAACCTTTCAAGGAGGGAGTGGCCCGTGTAAGCTGAGGCTCAGAAGTCAAGTGAGATGGGGCTGAGTCTTATTGCTCAAGGTCCCTGGAAGCTGGGAAGATCTATTTCGATGGTGTCACAGGGTTGAATCCAAATGGGTCAGGGTTAAGGGCTAAGTGGGAGTAACAAACGACAGTGAATGTGGACAGCTGTTTTGAGAATCATAGCTATGAGCAGAGAAGACGAGGTGCCAGCGATTGTGATGGGCTTTTTTTTCCATACTTCCCCAGTTTTTTTCTCTTTCTCTTAATAATAAACACTGCAGAATGTTCACTTAACTAAGTGAAAACTTAGTGAAGAGGTAGAGGATAGACATAATCACTTATCCCATTGATAGACTGGTTTGCTTCACCTCAGTAACCTACAAATTCATACAAAAATCAAAGAATGCACTGGATGTTTGTTTGCCCAATGCCTAGCACGGTGCCAGGCATGCAGATGATGCTCAGAACATGTGCTGCTGGCCAGCGGTTGTGAATGTCATCAGGATAGATCTCAAGCCTGGGGCGAAGACACCAATGCTGTTAGGACAGAAGTATTGATTCCCGTGGAACTGAAATGTGATTCTTGAGATATTTCAAATTCTTTACAAATGTCTAAGAAACCTAAGGACCTCAAGGTCACCGAGGAAAAGAGGATTAAGGGTTCTCTTCCCTCTGCAGGAGGGAGGCTTAGTTATGGGCATGCAGAAATCAGAGGCTTGCATTTGCACTCTCCACTGTTTCTGCACATTGTTCCGATTTCTCCAGCATAAGGCTCTTCAGAGATGCAAACAGTGATGCTTCCTTAGTCTCACGGCCAGCTGTCAACTGACAGTGTTCCCAAATAGCAAGGCCCCGATGGGGCCCTCACCGTTGGCCTTTCATTGGCTGGATCTCAATTTGCATTCTGAATCTGAGCAGCAAGATATGTCCACTATGAAAACACCAGGTCATGTTGCTTCCGGCCAAGTCTCTCCAAATCTCAGCATCACTTTCTGAAATGACAGCACTGGCAAGAAAGCTAAGGCTCCACTGTCAAGGGCACCAGAGCTCCCTCAGAGGAAACCTTTACAGTCCCAGTCCCGGGCCCTGATTTCTCTCTTGACAGCCAGCACCCATGGCCCTCCAACTGCTACTGCATTCTATGAGGGAAGCTGGGAAAGGACTTGGTCTCTGCCCAGCTCTATCAGTCACAGGGAGATTAAGGAGAGAGTGGAAGATGGAAAAATCACAGGTTCTTTAAAGAACTCACCTTTCAGAGAAATCTGAAAACTGCTGAGTGAAATGAACCATCATCTTCATCTAAGCCCACAAGTGCTGACTCAGAAAGGAAAACAGAAGGCAGTAGCCAAAAGAAACAGAGGGACCCCAGGCAATGCCTTGGGTCTGGGTTAACCTGACTAACCTGACAGCCAGGCCCCTCTGGGGAGAGCAACTGCATCTGGAGTGTGACCTCACACCCTCCTGGGCCTGCAGCAGGACCAGAGGGTTGCTATTTTTGAACTGGCAAACTGTCATGTGGCTGGTGAACAGTTGCCCAATTCCACCCCAGCTGGCTGCTGAGACCATGCAGCACTATCAATGGGTAGCACTGGTGGGAATATCACATGTGGAGGCCACTCTCAAGCTTGGCTGAGGGAGCCCAACCGAGCCAGGAGATGGCAGGGGACAGTTGTGCCCTGGAGTTGGGGAGGGAGGACCTCAGGTCAAGAGTTTAGGCCAAAAAACCAGCCTGTCAAGTCACAGCCTCCCCACATGGCAGGACCTGGACCAAAACATCCGCCTCCCTGTGGGGCAAAACAATGAGCTCACGGGCAGCCAGAACATTTTACAATTAGACTAGGCTAATAAGGTTCATTTAAGGAAAAAAGAGGGCTCTCCATAATCAATAACAGCCAGATGCCCACTGAATACTAAGAGGAATACTCTGTACCTTTATCAAAAACGGTCATAAAACAACAATGGTCAGCCAGTGCCTTTTGGCTCACATGGGTCCTTCAGGCCTGGTCTGCTGCATGTGGCAGATCCTATGTAACTCAGAGAAACTTGCTTAGGAAAACAGACAAAATGTCTCCAAAAATTTAATGGAAAGAAAGATTAATGAGGTGTAACTTACAAAATGTGGGCCAACTGCTAGGCTAGTGTCAGTAAGGGCAGAACTGGTAATTCAGAGGTTTGGGATGGTGTTAGGCTAATCAAAATAAATAAACCTAAGTAGAAATGGGCTACTTATTTGCCAAAGGCAGTGAGGTTCTTCTGCTCTGAACCTATAATCAGAAGTCATAAGGAGTAAGTCAGGCATGGAAGCTGAGAATTGCCTAAGGCCAGGAGCTCAAGGCCAGTCCAGGCAACACTGTAAGAGTTTGTCTTGAGGCGGGAAAGGAAACTCACAAGGAACTTTAATCGAAGAGCTGGCCTCAGTTTCCCCAAGTGTAACCAGCTGAAGCAGGAAATAGTTGGCCCACTGTGTGATTAGCACTATTCAGAAAGGTGTGTGATACAAAAAAATCCTGTCTAGTGCTTGTTCATAATGAGTGCAACATACTTACAAATTAGCCTGTTTCTAGGGAAACAAGCTCAATATAGTAAAAAGTGCATTAGAATAGGTTCTGCTTGCATTATTTTAACACCTGCCTATTCCCAAAGGCCAACTTGGTGATGTCAAATAACACACCTACTGGAGGGGCACGGGCTTGCTTAATGACCCGGGGTGGAGGTGGCTGGACAGAGTTAGAGGGCAACAGGAGGAGCTCTTGGAAGAAGGAAGAACTTCTTCCAAGCCTCCTAAAGCAGGCTGGCTTAAACCAAGGGAGCATTTGGGTCTGGGCAGAGCACAAGGGTCAGTGTTTGAGAGACAGGGACTCTCATCCTAAGGGCAACAGGGCTCCCTCCCACCCAACCCCACCAGAGGCACCGGGCTGCTGAGGCCAATAAGCAGCTTGTTAGAGCTTCTGAAAGCGCTGGTTCAATTCCTGAGACATGGAACAAAAGGAGCCGTAAGAATAACTGTTTCGGCCACCAGAGGTCTCTCATAGTTTCACATTTAAGAGTAGAAAATGTTCTAACATGTCCTATAATCTCAAGAAGCTAGTACCACTGAATCCTACAAGGCTGGGAGCTTATCTCTGGCATTCTCATGGTCTTCCTAGGGTTTTCCTTTGCTTTTCACATTTTACCGTATCCTTCACAAGCCAAACCTCAACACAAATTCTCCTGTTTGCATGGTTTCCTTTCTAGGTAGAGAGAAGAGGACGGCAAAGGAAGAATCAATGCTTAGATTGTTCCCTTTTCAGAATCACTTCAGAAGTTTCTGGAAGCAGGACTTAAGCAGTGAGAAGTCTTCAATACCAAAGCCAAGTCCAAGCTCAAAATGTTTCCCAAAACTCGTTTCTTGCTGTTCAGGATCTCTCAAAAGGCTGGATGGTGAAGGCTGAAGTTTACAATGAGTTGTATGCCCATTCCTCATCCCAGAAAGTTTCCAAGAAGTGGTGGAAAATTCCAAGAGCAACAATTTAAAAATTAATGCTGTGCTGTAAGCCCTGGCATACAGTATGACGCCTGGCATATTAGGAATAGTACTCAGCGAATTCTTGTTGAATGAGAGGAATGCAGCAACCTGCCTAAAACAAAACAGCCCCAAGTGAGAGGTCATTGCTGATATCATTAACTTCACTGTCTTAAGATCAGACACAGTTAAGCTCTGATTTTCCAAAGACCTTGCTAAGCACAAACTATAAGAGACTATCTGACCCCAGACATGAGCATGCTGGCTCACCTTGTGCATTTGTCTAAACTAAAAAATGCATTGTTTCTGCATGTGATCAAGCCCTACATTTTGGCACCATTTTGCCTCTCAAGTGAATTGAAAAATAGCTAGAAACAGATGGAATCTTAGAGAATTTTTGACTGAGGGAAGCTTGTTGAGAACTTTCTGAAAACAAACTGTTTTGATGTCCTGGATGTTTCTAATGCCCACTTCCATGGAAGAAAAAATTCTTGCAGCCTGGAGAGGCCAGGCAGGAAAATGTATTCAGTGCCACAGGTGATGAAGAACCATGCAAGGAGCTTTACATGCATTGCCCTATTTGATCCTTACAACCCTCTGGGGTAGGCTTTTTCTCCTTATTTGACAGATAAGAAAAATGGGGTTGAGAGAGGTTAAATGATAACCCAAGGTCACAGAGGAAGAAGGGCAGAGGCAGGGTCGAATCCAAGTGTATCTGCCTCCAAAGCTGTTTTCTTTCCACTCCATGAAGAAACCACGAAAGACTCTGGCAGAGACAAGGAGACACGACTGTGTCTCTGTGGTGGTTAACAACATGGTGTCTGGCAGCGTTGCGTGTGTCAACACAGCAATCCTGAGGATCACGCACTGTCCCTGGCTACCCAGGTAAGTGGTAGCTATGGAAATATCTTCACTAATTATGGGTTTATCATTCCTTCTAATCACAGTTATGAAAAGTCCGGTAATGGATTCTATTCTCAAAGCCACTATAATCTGTATACTCCAAAATGCAACAGGACTCTCCTGGCCTTCACTGTCATGTGCATAGTGAGGATTAATATAACACCAGGTGAAGGAAATAGCTATGTGGGATGCTAATGCTCTGCCTGAGGGATTCCTTGGGGGAGGAGCATCCTTTTTCTGGAATATACTATATTTATATATTTATCTCTGCCCCTTTGCACAAGGTCCCTTCACCTGGCTCACCCTGGGCAACTTAGTGAGACCGTCTCCAAAAGGTAAAAAAAGAGCTGCAGTAGAACATTTGCTTACCATGCATGAGGCCCTTGGCTCAATCCCAAGTCCTGAAAGCAAACTGACACATGTACAGCCATGCTGGCCCTCATGGGGGCTTCTGAAAAGTGTCCTGAGAGGTCTCACTGCCTCCATGTCTCTCTCGTGCCACCCACCCCCAGCCCTCTCTCTACAGGGGGAATCTGAGCACCAGCTTAACACTGTCCTATGCTGCCTGCTGCTTTTCTTGGTAGAAAATCATGTCCTTGAAGGCTCTTCTTGGAAGCCTTACTTAATCCCTGTGAATCAAGAAGTACTGTGAAATGTATCTGGATGTTGCCATGGAAGGTTTTTTATTTGGCAAGCCTTCCAGAACAAGGCCTTGGTCTCAAGCACCTTTAACTGCACATGTTCAACCAGAACCTGTGCTGGATGCTGCCTCTGTTGACCAGGAAGGAGGTCACTGGTGTCAGACTCCATTTTCTCTTTTTTATTTTTAATTATTTCACTTATTTATTTTTTGAGACAGGGTCTCGCTATGTAGTTCCAGCTGGGCTTGAACTCACTATGTAGCCCAGGCTGGCCTCAAACTCCAGGTGATCCTGTTGCCTCAGCCTCCCAAGTGCTGGGGTTCCAGGTGTGCACCACCACGCCCAACTTTTTTTTTTTTCCAGTACCTGGAATTGAACTCAGGACTTTGCACTTGCCAAGCAGGCATGGGGCTGCCGAGCTACATCCCTAGTCCTGGACTCCATTTTCTTATGTTTGGGAGGGAACTATAGGAGTCTCTTGACTTCTAGTTGCCATCTACAGAATAGAGATCATCTATTACTAGATAGATGGCTAGACAGAGATACAAACTTACTTAGATATACTTTTGTGATCTCACAGTCATGAGGCCAAAGGGTTTGGATCAAAATTTTCGATCCTATTTGATTTAAAAATCCCTCACTATACGAAACCCAAGAGTAGCCTGAACATTAGCTAACGTTTCAATATGCTCCAGCAATCATTTCATATATGCTGAAAGCTTGGGGGCTGAGACTCAACAGTTTACTACCACAAGAGAGGGACTCAAATCCTGAGAGAGGAGGCACTGTTTGGGCACAGAAACCAACAGAGAATAACAATGTTTGAAAAGAAACTTTTATGACACTAAAAACTGCTGAACAGACCACCTCCTACTTCTCTCTTAAGGGTCACCACTTTGAGACTTGAAAGAATAGAAACCTTCTATAGCCCCACGAAACTCCTCTTACACACATGGAAACAGCCGTGGACAGAACCATTCTCTACGCTATGCTGCTTCCAGAAACCAGTGGGAGACCTGAGAGCCCCGAACACACATGCATTTTCACGATGACCATGTCACAAAAGTAGTAACAGAGCTGTTCAACTGCTTGCAGAGCTGGGCCTGACTTGCTTCCCTACTCATGTTTAAGGTGAAAAACCTGCGATCTCTTGCATTTTCCCCAGGTCTGGATTTGGGCAAGGGACAGGACTAAGTCCCTCTGGTGGGAAAGAAGAGAAGCATAAGTTGCGTCTCTGAGGTGTCCTCTGCCTCAGCCACTTCTTCAAGTGTGCCTCGTAGCCCTGATCTGAAGACACCACAACCATATGATCCTCTTCCAGACCAGGCTCCGGAAGAAGGGGTGAGGACTGGGAGGGAACAAGAGGGCAGTGGCCCATTTGGGCCAAGTCAGCATCTTCAGCAGTGGAGCCATGGTTGGGAAATAGGCTTCTCTCCCTTGAAAACCCCAAATGCAATAACAATCCAGGGGCCGAAAACTGACACACAGAGACCAATAGTGGGAGCCCCATGCTGAGCCTGGGTGCCCAGGCATGCGGGATGGAATTCCTCCCCTGCCACTCACAGCTGTCTCCAGGAGTGAGGGTTTGAGAGACAAGAAGTGTGGGGTGCTGAGCAGACTGCGCGAGGGGCTGCTGCAGGAATGTGCACCATCGGGTCCTGCCTGGAGCTGGGCTCAGTTGTGAGTCCTTCTCAAATTAACAAACACAACAATGACCTCATTCTAGAAACTATTTTCTGCAAGATTTGGATAGCTTCACATTTTAGCTGGTTGTGGCTTGTTAAGTGAAGGGGTGGGAGACGCCAGTTGGGGGTTCGATGGAAAGAGTCAAAGTGCCCTCAGCAGTGGTGTACCAAAGCAATTCAACTTCAAGTGCTTCCCTGGGTGTACTAGTACAGGAAAAAAGCAAGATACAAAATTATATCCAGACATGTGCACACACATACAGACACACATAGCCATGTTAATTTAGAAAAAAGTTTGGAAGTAAAGAAACTAATTTCTTAAACTATGAGTGGTGCGATTATGCATGATTTAAACAATTTCCTCCTAGCCTTCAGAATATTCTGGACCTAACAGAATCCTCCAGCTCTCTGGGAAAGCCATTCTCTTGCACACACGGCGTTGGAGGGCACGCATGTGAAACAGTGAAGGTGGAAGAGGCCCTTGACTGGTTTGCCAGATTGCTGGTCCACATTAATCCAGCTCACCAACAAAGAGGCAGGCAGACAACACAGGCTGACTGCACAGCCATCAGCTTCCCCACATCTTCAGTTTTTTTTAATGAATGTGTACAGCTTTTCCAGTGGGCAGACACATCCCATCCCATCAGTCCCTGGAAATCAGGGAGCTGAGCCTCAACCCCTGGCTTCTCTACCCCATGACCTGTGAGAGTCTCTGGACACCACAGTGTTAAACAGGTGGAGAGAGAGCAACAGAGGAAGAGTATCAAGGGCTTTTGAACACAGGGCTTGGGAGAATCCTGCAATGCAAGATGAACTCAGAAGAACTGTGGGTCCTGGAGGCTGAACAAGAGTGCATGTTTGCTTGGCCTCAGACAGTCCCGCTTCCAGAGTGAAAGTTGTCTCTGTGGAGTGACACTCATGCTTCTGCTAGTGACCACCTGTGCCAGCGGGGATGTGCACTCTATCAGCCCTTCACTTGCCGTCTCCTTCAGCTCTTACAGTGACACAGCACCATGTGGTTGTTGGCTTCGTTTTAGAGATGGAGAAACCAAAAAGCTAAGACAACCAAAGTCTCAGGCTAATAAACTATGGAGATGGAATCTGCAAAGGCAAATTTGCTCCGAGGCAATGTGGATACATGTAGCCTTCTGGGGTGAAGACAGTCACCCCAGAGGGCCATTTTTGGCTCCTTTGGGGGAAGAAGGGATGGCTCTGGGATGTCTGCTCATGGTTCTTTAGAAGAAATGCATTGCTGGGCAGGGGATGTAGCTCAGTGGCGCTGCACCTGCCTGGCAAGTGTAAGGTCTCGATGGGGGGGTGCGGGGGGGGGAAGCATTGCTGAAGGTCCATAATGAACACAGCCAGTCTTCATGAGCTTTGATGTAGCTGCCAGGTAAATGGAAGCCATTCTGCCACACTGGCGTTCCTTAAGTACAGCCAGGCTAAGCTTGGCACCAGCCATGGTTCTCTTAAGTGTGTGGCACTGACTCAGTTGGGAACCAGCATGGGCGGGACCTCCTTTTGTGCCAGGTGATTTGCTAGGTGCTTTCCACACTGTCTTCGATTTCACAAAACTCCGTGTCCAAAGCCCCACACCAGCATGTGGTGTTAGGAGATTTAGGCCCAGGCCTGCTCTTGAGCCCACACTTTTCTGCTACTTAAGACAGAACCACCTAGCTAATGCCAACCCATCACCACCTTGAGAGAGAAAAGAGTCAACCCCTGTTGCAATGTCTGGTGCCTCAAATCCTAATTTTCCACCCCCCTTCTTCTATGACCTTCACATGTCCCACATTTTCCAGGGCAAGTCCAACTCTGAGCATTTTGGCCCCACTGCACCCCTGGGTGTACTTGTCGTCTCCTGGTGAGGCATTTCTTCCATGGAAGGGTGGGTGCTTCTCCCAGGATGATGCACTGTTTACCCGTCTGCTTCACCCGAGCATCATCATGCTTCATCTGCACAGGAACTCTAAGCTCCTTTCGAATCAGCCCTTCCCAGCTGGAGGACCATTCTCTTGGAGGGAATTCTAGAGACCACAGAAGAAACCCCAGCCCTGCCTCCAGTCATTTTGTTTTTATCTTTGCAGGTGTGGCGTTGGATGGAATGGCCCTTTTAGAACTCAATTTTAATGAACTCACAATGGGCAACGCCAACTTGTGATTTAACAGGAAACAGTGTGAAGTCCTGTGTTTAGATTTAAGAAATCAGGCCTCAAAAGTCACATAATAAAAATTCAAAATAGTAATCACTTCTTGGTTGTAAAAATAAAAACAAACTCAAGAGTATAATGTGACTGCTGAACAGAAAAGTGAGCGTACTATAGGATACATCAATGTCAGGTGAGTGTCCAGATCACAGAAAGCAAGTACTTGGCTGAGCTCTCCTTGAGGTGCCCTTATCCAGAATGACAAATGCTGTGGTCCATCCTCTGTGGCACGCTTATTAACAAGTGATAGGACCCCTGAGAAGGGAGAGATGTAGGGTCCAGCCTGGATAAGAAGAGAGGACAGAGAAGCATGCATGTGTTCAGCTGTCTGACAGGTTGCCCATGTGAAAGTGGAAGTTAAGAGCGAGAAGCAGCGAGAGGAAATTACTGAGATGCAAGTTTCTGTTCGCTATGAGGAGGAACTTCTAAAACCAGAACTGCAGCAGGCCAAGTAATGACCCCATAGATGTCTACACTTAATTCACGGCACCTGTGCCTGTGACCATATATGAGAACAGGCACTCTGCAGATGTGAGGAAGTTAAAGAGCTGGAGATGGAGAGACTTTCCTGGGTCATCCTGTGGGTCCCACAGAACCACAGGGGTCTACAGAAGATGGGGCAGAGCCTCAGAGGGGAATATGACAACACAAGCAAGGTCACACTCAGTTAAGTACCCGAGGGTGCTATCTGAAGAAGTCCAAACCCAGGAGCAGAGGCAGCGTCTAGTGGTAAGGAAAGAGGCAAGGAAATGGTCTCTCTCCTATACCTTCTAGAAGGAACAAACTGGGCTAAACACTCAATTTTAGCCAAAGAAGATCCAGGGAAGACTTCTGACCGGTAGAACTGGAAGAGAATTCATTTGGATTATTTTAAGTCACTAAATTTGTGGTGACTTGTTAGAGCAGCAGTAAGAAATGAATGCAATGTGTGGTAAGAAGGCAGCTGCAACCAGATCCAGTGAGCTCTGTCCAGAGGGCGACGAGGGGCAGACTGAGCATCAGTCCTGCCTTAACTGGCAAGTCGGCTGGGTGACGGCCTCTGACGGAGTCTGACCACAAGGCAGTGCCTTGTTTTTATGTTCCTACACAAGTCCCCACCCCTGTGCCCTCGGTAGGCAAGGCTTGTCCACGGTCTTCACCCAAGACAACTGTGGTTGTGACATTCCCACCACCACTGAGGAGAAGGCAGGGTTTAGGAGGAGGAGGTCCCCACAGCTTCTGGGCTCAAAGCAGAAGCCTGGCTGGGGACACCTACCTGAGCAGAGGACGCCCTTGTTTCTGGCACAAGAGAAGTTGTCACACTCGCAGAAAGGTCCGTAGATCTTCCCGAACTCACTCTCAAAGCAGGAACACTGGTTGCAGCTGCACTCACCGCGCCCGCTGCACAGCGGCTTGCCCTCCGCCTCCCGGCACAGGTTCTGGTACACGCTCTGGTTCTCCCCCTCCTGGCACTCACACCTGGTGCCCAGGTAGCTGGGGTTACACTCACACAGGCCACAGACATAAGTCCCATTCCTGCTGCACCTGGTGCTGTTGGGCTCCAGCCTTGTGCTGCAGCTGCACGTGCAATTGTAGGTGACCACCACCCGCAGGCTGTCTCGGAAGCCCACAGGCCGCAGAGTGAACGTGTGCTCAGTGTGTCTGCTGGGGCAGCTCCAGGCCTCCACTGACACTTCAAAGGATGCCTGGACAGAAGGGAGAGAGGGGACATCGAGGTCCAGGGCTTCCCAGACACCCATGGGCACAGCCAGAGTGAAGTTTTCTGCACACAGTAGAAGCCTGGAATGGCCGAGGAGAAAGAGACCCTGGGACCAGCAAGCTCCCTGACTCCTGGAACAGAGAATGTCCAGGTGTGCTGACACTCGATGGGCACTCTGCTCCGTTCTCTAACATTCGTGGTCTCTTAACATCCTTAAGACTCTGAGGAGAGGGGCTTCAAAGAAAGGCACTAGGAATCACTCAGGTTTACCTGGTTCTTGTGGTCCTTTCTTTTAAATTCTAGCTTCTCCTCCACCCACCTATACTCAGGACACCTCTCCCCTCTCCACTTCAAAAGCCATTCATCAGCAGAGATTTACTGGGTAGTGTGCTGGGTGTGGGGCCAGACGCAGAGGTAGGGTGGCACTCCTGACATGAGGTGCCAGGGTGGCAATCACCTGCCTGCCTCTCAGAACAGGGCTCCTTTCTGGGGCAGAAGGGTTGGGAGGACACCTGAGATCTGTTCACAGGTACCTCTGAACCCTGCCCCCATCCTGGGTCCCAACCCCACCTCTGGAAATAGTTCCCACAGTCACATCTTGCACAATCAGCCATGGCCCTGAGGCCTCAGGGAGAGTCATCGTCTGATGAAACATCAAGCAAAACATGGAAGTGGTTCTAACTTTGGAGCTTCTCATGGGATGCCTTAGAAACTCACAGCAAGGTGGGCCACGAGGCCAGGGGCCTGCGTGTGGATCCAATTGCCCACAGAGCCCTGGAGCAGGCATTGTAAATACTGTGGAGATGCCGCAGATGGCCAGCATGTGCAGAGGAAATGCCATGGGAAAGCGTGGGGCTCTCCCTACTCCCCAAACAGACAGGCCCAGCCCCCTCCAACTGACCCTGCAAGTCTGCGCCTGGATATCTTCATTTTCCAAAAGGCTCTCTAGCTGAATATGAAGCTCAGAATGACCTAGGCACCCCTGTTACCTATTACTATTCTTACTTCTATTATTTGGGTTGGAAAAAAGGTGATCTTTAGAAAGTCATCAAAAGCTTGCTTTTCTAGATACTCTTCGGGTAATAACATTATTTTTGAGAACACTAAAAATACTTGCTTCTAAAGATTCTGTATTTCCCCCTTACTCTAAGATCTTTACTTCTAAAGGGCTTTCCTCAGATTCTGTAACATCAGGAAACACCCAGCTCTCTGGGTCCTGGAGAAAGTCCTCCCTGATAACAAACCAGGGCCCCAGAGGCTTGACTGCAACTCTGGCCAAGAACAGGGCCAGGACCCAGGGTGCAGACACTCTGGACTGGCCCTACCTCAGGTCCATATCCATGTGGGGGGAGGAGAAGGAGGCAAAGGGGAAAGACTGACAAAAACTAGTTCAAGGCTGAGTTCCAAGGCCTGAGGCGTAAGGTGCTCAAGGTTAGGAAAAGGACAGGGCACACCTGGCGCTGAAATCCACTGACAACCTAGATTGAGCAGCCCCCGGGTGCCTACTGTGGACCAGCACTGCGCTGAGCACTCCCACAGTGTCTCCTTTATGTACCCCAAAAGGAGGCTCCCTCATTTCAGCAGGGAGAGATGGGGTGGAGGGATTATGAATTGGCCACAGTCCCACAGCAGTGGAGGTGGGGCTCGCCTGGAATGCAGCCTGTGTTCTCCTGCTCACAAAACCTCCTACAAGTGGGATGGGGTAGATGCCCATGCCAAGATCACCTCAAGGTGACCCTAAAGTGGTGGCCAGAGGTTTCCCCAAATCCTTCTTCCTCGGCTGGGAATAATCTGAATGTGAGAAGGAGAGGAATGAGCTTAAGGCACCAATGGGGCCATCTGGACTGCAGCGGGGAATACAGCCTTGCAGAAGCCAGACTCCTGCCCGCTCTGGGGCCCAGAGAGAAACAGTGACTTGCTTGGAGCTATTGATTCCCAAGGCTACAACTTGCTGGACCTGCTGAATGAAGTGCCTCAGCCCAAAAAGCATTCTGTAGGTCTGGAATCAACTACAAAGGAATGACCAGGACTGAGAGCCACAGGCGCTTAACTACTGAATGACCACAGGGAGTGTTTCCTGTGAGCATAACCTTCCCATGCAGATTGGCCTGCGTCACGGGACACAGTAAGGAAGGAGGGAACTGAGTCTCCCGAGTCTTCCGATCCTGGGGTGAGTGGAAGTGTCAAAGGAGCCTCTGAATCAGGACCCAGAATGCTCACACTGTCTGCCTGACTGGCTTTTAAGATCCTGGGGCGTCCTGGGCCAGGGCTTGGGCCATGGGGTCCATCAGTCTTCCCTGCCTTCCCCATCCTGGCCTTCAGCTGGCGGCCTGATAATCAGGGAGAGGCTCCCTTTATGCCACCAGGTCTTAGCTCCCGCTGGGCCCAGGAATGCTCTGAAAAGCACTGAAACAGTGAGTAGATCAGTTTGCTCACACCTCCTTTCAGAGTCTGTCTTCCCTATTGGATTAAGAAAGAATCCAGAGATGCTGGAAGGCTAAGGGAAATCGGTTTCTCTGAGTCTCTCCCCTGGCAACTGAGGATTCCAGCTCAGCACTGATAGGGAAAGCTCCTCAATTCCTGGACACTTTCCAGTCCTTCACTCCAAGACTCCAGCAGAAGGTCACAGGTGCAGCAGACTCGTGGCCTGGCCTCCGTGGGGTGCTCCCAGCTCCCCAGAAGGGCTGCTGGACCAGTCCACCCTTTCCAAAAGGCTGCCAGCCCCCTACCAAACCCCCAACCCCAGGGCTACACAGATGCCAGGTCCACTCAGATCTCGATAAAGACCTGGGCTCAGGCGACAGAGCCCAGAGCAGTGAACGGAGCAGGGGGGTGGGGGAAGGCGTGTAGTGAGGCCAGGACGGGGCTCACTGGGCCCTTTGTGCTGGGCATTACTGCTGGCCGCACAGCTAGCCACTCGCATACTGATGTGTCAAAGCCAGTAAATGAGGATGCCGACTCCCAGCAGCCGGGTTCCCTCGCCTGTGGTGTTTGGATCAAGGGAGGGGAATCAGAGGAGCACCTAAGCCCCAGTAGAAGAGAATCTCACTGGATTTGGGGCTTCCAGGTTTATTTAAGGAAGACTCCCCTTTGAGAACATCCTTGTCCCTCACCTCGTGCCAAATCTGTTTCTTGCTGAATAGATGCCTTAACCCAAGGAACCCAGGGTAGCCATAGAACCACTGCCTCTGGAAGTGATCCTAAGCTGCTACCTGTTCTGTGCCAGCTTCTGCAGGAAGCCATTCCTCCAAGGTGGTGAGATCCACTCAACCCAGCTGCCCAAAGCTGTGTGTCCTTGTACCCAGGCCAGACCCTGAGATCCCTGCTGACTGGTGACTCCTGCCTGCTTTTCCTAACCCCTCTTTTACCTGGTGAACCCCATACTCTTCAGCAGGGCTTCACATTCCTGCCCACATCTCATCATTCCCTGACTTGTACTTAGTTCTCCCAACTCACATTACTCAAGAATAGAACCTATCTGCCAAACAGTGGCCAGACCCCTAACTGGGCACAGATCCTACCAGTGTGGCCGGGGCCAGCTACTTGCCCCTGGGTCCCCAACCCTCTCCTCTCCTCACTACAGACATCACAGGCTGCTTCCACCTGCAAAGGGAGATGCTCACCGCACCCTGCAGCCTCGCCTTGTTGCTCACCAGTGGGAGTACCCACCTCCCCTTCCCTGCCTCATCCACAGCACCCTCTGCCATGGGATCTCTTCCTCCTCAGGACTCCTGCAGGGCCACACCATCTTTGTCACAGCACTATTCACCCTACTTGAGGTTGATTCATTTACGTGGTTACCTTGTCCACTGGACTCTGAGCCCTGCTTTCTGCCTCATCTTTACGTCCTGGGTGTGCACAATATCCAGCACATACACATTTACTAAATTTGAGTGGGTCAGCACAGTCACTGGCAAGTCCTGAAACATGTCCTCAGACACATGTCCACAGTGACATTATTGAGTATTTTGCTCGGTAAACAGCTGGTTGGTGCAGCCCAACTGTAATTCGCTTCTTCAGCCCACAGGGATGAAAAATTAGCCTTTTGTAGCCAGGCTTAAAAAAATCTCATTGATCCTAGCAAGTGTATCTCCCTCCGCTAGGGGGTCAGAGCCAAAGGAAGTTACGGATCCCCCTCTTTTGGTAAAAAGGTGTGGGCAGGGCCCAGCCCACGCCAATACTGGTTTTCTGGAGTTTGTGCTGTGGAGTCTTGCTCAGAAGGGCCGGAGCTTAGTTCAGCTGCTGTCTTGAGGTTCTTATAAGTTCTGAACATGGACGAACGTTTTCATTTTGCACTAGGATCATGGGACAGTGGTCCCTGGATGGTGAGACAACTCCAGGACAGCGAGGAGACACAAAGGGCTGGCATGACGCTTGATTCAGGGCCTGCTGCTGTTCCAGCAGGGCCGTGGCCATTGGATCCCACAGGGGGAGCTGCCGAAGGGGTCCCATGTGGGGAGAAGCTCCTTTATTACTGCTTCAAGCGCTCTGAAAATCATCCCAATACAGCAGTGATTCTTCCTGTTGTGACACCTGATATCGAAAATCTTTTTCTGATTTCTGGACGATGTCTATTTTTGGAGACACCCCAGCAAAAAGCTAAAGCAGCATGCCAGAGTGTCCGTGTGTAAAGAGCAATGATGCCACTGCACACTCCTGTCAAGCTCCCACTCGGGAAGTGCATGCAGTCTAAGGGGACAAGCATGGGCTGGGGCACTGGCACCCCGATTTCAGTCCTGACAACTGCAACATACTGGCAGTGGACCTTCTGGCCAGTTTCTTGGGCTCCCTTTGAGGTTGTATTTATTTTGCTCATTAAAATGAGAAGTAGAGGCTACCTTACAAAGCTGCTACAGGAAACAGAGAAAACTGCAGTGAAGTCCCTGCTGCCATTGGGTGGGCTACAGATGCCCAACAAATGGCGACGCACAGGACCCCTCTGTGGTCAGGAGGCTGTGCTTACCGAGTGGATTCAGTCTGGAGTGGAAACGTTGTGGTTTGGGTTTTGACTCTAAAGCCTACTAGTGGGGTGAGTGTGGGCAGGTCAGTCCCATCCCCATGTCTCAGGCTGCCCATCAGCAGGAATGTAGCACTCTGGTCCACAGCCAAGCTGGTGATTGTGTGAACTGAGTGTGGTAAGGGACACATGTGCCCCCAGTAAACTGCCCTCTCGGTGAAGGCTCCTGTCTATTATCAGACTGTGTCCTGAAACATGTCCTTCGAGAGAGGGTGACAGGACAGGACTGGGAGCATCCTATCTGACCCAGCTGTTCCCCTCCTAAGTATCTTCCTGGAAGAATTCAAGACATCATCTTGCAGCAATCCATGCATACTCATGTTTATAGCAGCATAATTCACAATAGCTAAATCTTGGAAGCAACCTGTGTGTCCATCAAGAGATAAATGGATAAGGAAAATGTGGTACTCCAGTGGAGTACTACTCTGCTATAAAAAAGGATAAACTTGAGGCCTTGGTAGGAAAATGGATGCATCTTGAGACCATAATGTTAAAGTGAAATAAATCAGACACACAAGCTTAAATGTCACATGGGTTCTCTTATATAAGAAACCCAAAATATAAAGCACAAAATAAAAGATAGGAGGGGCTGGGGATTAAGCTCAGTGGTTTCGCTGCCTGCTGCGCAAGCGCAAGGACCCAAGTTCGATTCCCGGTACCAAAAAAAAAAGATAGATAATAGGAAATAGAGAGATAGACCTTTTGCCAATGGGAAAGGGACCAAGAGATAGAGGGAGAGGGGAAGGATGGGAGGGAAAGGGATGAAAAAAGAACTGAAGGTATGTAATGTACATGTACCAGTTCCTCACAAGGAATGTAAACATTGTGTACTGCAAACATGTATTAATAAAAACAAAAATTGGGAAAAAAAAAGAGAGAGTGGGGCTAGATGAAGGTGGTATAGGGTGCTGGCTATAGAACCAGGAAGCCCTGGCTTGAACTTTCACCTCTACTTATGGCTGTGTCACCTTGGGCAATTAATCCCATTCTGTGTGTCCCCATTTTTCTCATCTGTCACCATGGGTGCTGATGTCCTCCTCACAGGTGGGAACGCAGAACTATTCACACCCTAGTCTGCTTAGAGCCTTTCTTGGGACTAAATGTATTTATCCCTTAGGATAAATAGGGAATCTCAGAATTCTTATAATGATTTTCCCATTTGTGCTTCAGGCAGCAATTGGCTGAAGTTTCCTGCTTCCAGGAAGAGCTCCATTCTGACTTTATGGTGTGATTATCAACAAATACCACATCCTTTGACTTCTCTGGTTTCTAGCCAATTTGTCAAGATAGCTACACCCCCTTTTTAAAAAAAATCTGACCATAGAACTCCATATGTAGTCTGACACTTGGGAAAAAAATAATGGCACCACAGTCTCTGGGGTTTCACAAATACTTCTATTAATGCAGCCCAATTGGCGTTCCTTTTTATTTCACTTTATTTCTTTTTTCCAGTACTGGGGACTGTACCAAGGGAGTGCTGAGCTGCATCTCCAGCCCATTTAAAAAAAAAATTGGGGGAGGGGCAGGGATTTAGTTCAGTGGTTCCGCCGCCTGCCTTGCAACTGCAAGGAGGTCCCGAGTTCGATCCCTGGTACCAAAGGGAAAAAAAAAATTTTGAGACAGCATCTCACTAAATTGCTCACTAAACTGGCCTGGAACTTGTGATCCTCCTGCCTCAGCTTCCTGAGTAGCTGGGATTACAGGTGTGGGCTACCACAGCTAGCCCGTCTACCCTATTTTTTAAAAGCAACACTACTTAGGTACATTTAACATTTGAGCCAAGACCTATCAGAATAAGTTTTTAAAAATTCCTGTCAGACCCATGTTCTTCTTACACTATTAATATTCTGAGTGGAAACACAAGATTTAATCCTGATAACTCCAACCCAGCTCAATTTTGAAAACAATTTTAAAATACAGGTTCTGCTACTTTATAAGAAGCTGTTTCTCCAGCTCTGTAACCTTCCCACATGTGATAAGCAGATTTCCTGGGAGTTCAATGTTGCTAACAGTAAACAGATGCAAGACACCTGGAACCTCAGTCAGGTCCTCCCCACAGAGCGCTTGTTACCCAGCTGACCCTGCCTGACTGTGCTGTCCTCAACCCTCAGATTTGTCCAATTACAGGGTGTCAACAGGAATCCTCAAGGGCCCTCCCGAAGCCTGGAGTGGTGGTAGTGGTGGGGTGGGGGGTGTGTGGGGTGTGGGGTGTGTGGGGTGTGTGTGTGTGTGTGTGTGTGGGTGGGTGTGTCTTTGCACACAGCAACCCATCCTCTCCTACTTCTCTCCTATTTTAACAAAAGAGGTCCTTGTTTGGGTGTGTTTCACCCCCATTCTTCAGTTCTACAAACACGGTGCACTGAACATTCCACCTAATGACCCACAGAACTCACTCAAATGTGGTTTCTTCCCCTTCTGCCTCCCTCCATTTTCATTACTGTCTCTTTAAACTCCATGATTTTAAGGCTTTAGTGTTATTTTTAAAAATTCATCTCCATTGAGTAACCATTATAATTGTTCAAAACAACATAAATACATTACAACTTCTGAAATTATTAAAAATAAAAAGTAAAATTTTACTGGCCAGCTCTCTTTAAACAGATGAGGCCTTGGGGCCGGGGACTTAGCTCAGTGGTTTCGCCACCTGCTGTGCAAGCACAAGGACCCAAGTTCAATCCCTGGTACCAAAAAAAAAATTAAAAAAAGAGAGAGATGAGGCCTTTCACCCAAGTAGTTGATACATATGGTAAATATTACTTACAGCTACACAAGGCAGGGATCACTATCAGTTACATTTCTCGCTCTGTTGGTACAGACTTAAGCACAAAAAATTCATCTGCATAGGGCTGGGGATTTAGCTCAGTGGTTCCGGTGCCTGTCTCGAAAGCAGAAGGTCCTGAGTTCAATCCCTGGTACCAAAAAAAAAAAAACAGACAAAAAACATTCATCTGTATAAACAGGAAGGAAGTTTTTCATCTTTCCTGAAGGCCTTCTGATTAAATGCCATAAAAGTCACTTGTAATGGCTTATCAGACAACTTGTTTAGGCCTTTTTTCAAGTTTGTTAAAAGCAAAAGATACTGTGAACAACCTTCTGAGGAAAGGATCTGTTACTTAGGCAGGAGCTCTGCACCCTCTCAAGTTCCACATCATGCTCTGAACTGTCTGTCTGCTGGGGCAAGGCGTTCCAAGATCTGAAAAGGGTGAGAGGTTTGTCTGTGATCTGAGAAGCGGCAAAAGGCCACTGTGAGAGCAGTGAGATGAGAAAGGATCTGGGGAGGAGAGCGGGAAAATCCCAGACCTGCTGCTGAGCACCCATGCAGCTACACCCATGTCTCCCTGAGTCAGAGGAAGTTGGCATCGTTGCTTCTGAATGCCCACAGAGTAGTTACCTATTTTTTTTGGTACTTCGGATCAAACTCAGGACCTTGCACTTGCCAGGCAGGCATGGTGCCACTGAGCTACATTCCCCACCCAGGGATATTTTAAGGTCCTTATAATTTTTCTGTTTACAGCCGGTCTCTGAAGTGTGGGAGACAGCGTTCCTTCCTTCACTCCCTTTGTTTTCTGGCCAGTGGAACAGTCAGTGGGTCTCCTGCAGTGGGCACCTCTAGAAGACGTGTGTACAGCCCTCCAGTGCCACTCTGCACGGGTACCTGTGTTCCAACTGCTCATGACTCTTCCCTACTCCAACACTTGAGTGCACATAGCTGCACATCCTTACATGTACCATTTACACCCATTATCTGGTGAGGCAGCTGTTCCTGATTATATCCCTGTAAAATGAAAAGTAATGGTTCAAAACACCAAGGGTACAACGTCAACTTGAGGAATCCACAGGTTTGATGCGCTGAGGCCTATCTTTTGACTAGAGCTCCTTAACAAATGAACTTGGGACTCTGAGCACATAATGCAAAGCAGGCTTGGGAACTCCCCAAGATGCTGCACTGGAGGACTGAGCACAGGGGTCTCTTGTGGTCACAAGGGTTACCAGAATCCAAAGACTGATGACCAATGCTACCAAGAGCTCACTGAAACCAGTAGTGAGTACTTACAGTGTCTCCGATCTTCAGGCCCTCACACTTCCTCTGATTGGGGTAGGAAAGGCCATCCTGGCAGGTGGCAGTGAAGAAGAGGTTAAGATCCTCAGGC
Source organism: Heterocephalus glaber (assembly GCF_000247695.1). The sequence goes on from NW_004624731.1 coordinate 840,276, forward strand.
TGATCCCAGACGGACAGCTCCACTTTAGACCGGATACTCTGAACAGAGGGAGAAAATGAAACCTGAACCATTTAATAAAGGCTACCGCTGTTACCAACGTGGTTTTCAGATGCCCATGTGGCTTCTATCTCTGGAGGCTTAAGCCAAGGAAAGAGCCAGCAGGTTTGGTTCCCTGCCTTCCCTCATCCCCTTTCTTCTCTCTATACCCAGACACCATCTTGGTAGACCCTAGACCCGGCTTGAGGTCTCTTTCCGTGAGCTTAGACAGCTGTTAATGGCCTACTGACCAATAACATTATTATCTGCACAAAGGGGTCATGTTCTGTGTCCTCTTATCCTCAACCTCCCCTCGAGAGACAAGCAGTTCCTGAAATCTTACCATATGCTCTCCAGGCTTCCGGCCTTTCCACCTGTCCAAGATTCCACTCCTTTGCCTAGTGGTTCTTCTCTGTTTCCCCTGGCTAACTCTTACTATGCTGCAAAACCAGTTCAGCAGGCACTTTCTCCAGCCTACAATCCCTCCTACTCAAGCCTATTCCCCATCATGAATGTGAGGTCCACATCCGTGAGTTGGAAACATTATGAGAAAGTTCAATCTTCTGTGTGGATTGTTCTCAAGGCAGTGCATGAAACAAAACACAAGTCAAAAAGATCCACTGGAATAGAAAATTGCTCATTGGAGTACAAGTTGGTACAGCCCTTTAGAAAACCATTAGGTACTGTCCGCTAAAGCTCAGGCCAACCTTAGATAGACCTAGCATTCACCTAAGGATTATACCCAACAGTTGTATAAGTCACCAAAAGACATGAATGAGCGTGTTTACAGCAATGCAGTGTGGAATAGCTAGAATCTGGAAACTTAACAATACCTATCTATTGTAGAATGAATTGAAAAAAATATTGCAGTATGTTCACGCAACAGAGTACCTTACAATAGTAACACTTAATAAAATACAACTATACGCAATGACACTGATGAATCTTACAAATGTCACAAAAGAAATGAGACACAAAGGCTTACTATATAATTCTATTTATAGATTTAATGACATTTTGGTCCACAACAGACCACATATACCATGATGGTCCCGTAAGATTAAAACAGAGGTGAAAAAAGTCCTATTACACAATGTTATGGTTTGGATCTGAAATGTCTCCCCAAAATGCAAGTGTTGAAGGATTGGTCCCCAAAGCAGCAGTTCAGAGGTTGCACTATTGGTAAGTGATTGGATTTTGAGGGCTCTGACTTCACCAACTGACTAATTCATTGACCAATTCATAACCTGATGGTATTTTAAGAGGTGGTAGAAACATTAGGAAATAGGGCCTACTTGAAGGGATAGGTCACTGGAGGAGTGTCCCACCAGGGCTGTGTCCCGCAGCAACTTCAGCTTTCTTTTTGCTTCTAGACGCCTTAAGGTGAGCAGCTTTGCTGTGCCATACCCTCCCTACCCTGATTTCCTCCTCACCCAAGTCCAGGAGCAACAGGACTAAGCATCCATGGACTGAACCTCTGAAACCACAAGCCAAAATAAATCTTTCTTCCAACTGTTTAACTGAGGTATCTTGTAACCATGCTGAAAAGCTAACATACATAATATTTTTCTATTCCTTTCCTATGTTTAGATACACAAATACCATTGTGTTTAAAATGCCTACAATGTTGCCTGCAGTTTGTAGCTTTGGGGCTACAAACATACCATTCAGGTTTGTGGCCTAGAAGCAAAAGGATATACCATACAGCCTAGGCTACACCATTTAGATTTGTGTTAGGACACTCATATTTGTGCAATGATCAAACCACCTGAGGACATATTTCTCAGAACATATCCAATAGCTCTTGCTCTTGTGGTTTTTTCCCTTCCTTTTCTTTTTTTTTTTCCTGCTGAGCATGTACTGCTAAACTTGAATAAGTGAAATATGCAGTTTTCTCAACAAATTAACAGCTGGTTGAAAATATTCTCTGGAAAAAATAGTCTCTTCCTTTGCAACAAATTGTCTAAGTGCTTCTACAACTCTAAAAATACTACCCCTCTCAAATGCACTTCCTCTTAAGAGTGCCAGTCTCAAGTGGCCATGGATCACAGATGTGCCACTCAGCACACAAAACAGCGCTGTTCTGCTGAATGTGACTGGTTATTCACAGATCTGTCTTGTGGCTGCACTGTGAGCTCCAAGGGCTGTGTCATATATAGTCTCTCCCTGGGACTTAACACAAGTTCTTGTTAAATTAACAGACATATGGCTGGAAAGATGCATATTTTAACAACAGTTATGCTAAGGTGCTACGGTCAAGTAGAGGAAGATTACATTTATTTTTTAAAGGTAAAATTAAAAAATACTTTTACAGTTATATGTAAGTATGAGGATGTGATAAATGCTCTAAGAGGTAGGTTGGAGCGATGTAAAAATTATATGAAAATTAAAAAATGATATAAAATAGCCACTTGAACTACGGGAGCCTGTGATCCAGGGACAAAATGTTGAAGAGAATAATCAGCATCTCCCCACTGAAGTTTGTTGAACTTGCCACTTGGAAGTGTCGGGGGGAGGGGGGAGAGGGGGGTTGGCAGGGGAAGCATGAGAAATGGACTTCTATTCTACAGGTCACAGGATAGAAAACAAACCCTATGTTTTACTCAGGCTCTAGAATCCCAAGGCATGAGCTCTGACCTGAAGTTTGCATTATTCCTGCTCTCAGCAAAGCTTCTGGAACCAGAGACTCTTAAAATGCTGTAGGTGAAAAAATGCTGCAAGTGGCAGGAACTGTGGAGATGATTCAGTTCAAACCTCTCATTTATGTGAACAAAAACTGAAGCCAAATTTGGCTGCCAGAGGCAGGCAGAACAGGAGCAGGCCGGTCTTCCCTTCTCATGGCCATTCTAATCCACACCTCATGGAGATAAGACCCAGCTCTCAGACGCTGGAAAGTGTGGATCAGAGGGTTATATTCTGGTCATAAGAGTGTTTCCCCCCAAAGGATTATGAGCTGGGGGGTGGGTGTTGTTTTATTGTTGTGGTGTAACGTGATGCCTGTCACTCACTAGGCCATTAGTATATATTTGTGGAATGAATTACAAAATATAGTAGAGGACCACAGTCACAGACAATCAGTTCTCACATAGAAGAGTTATGTATGACTTTTGAGATTCAACGAATTCTCATCAGACTTGCCCCTGAAGATGGTTCCTACTCCCCATTCTAGGCAAAGGACACAATGTCAAGACTGTCAAAAGTTTATTAAAGGCTATTCTACTACACACTCAGTCAGGTTAGGTCACATCTGTACTTGCTTTAAGTCAGACCAGCTGTGGAATGGGTGGAGCAGACTTTATGGCAACAACCGAAGAAGAAACATGTGCTCTGCTAGAGGAAAACACACCACGGGCTCTGATGTCACCCTCCACAGGCAGCTCTACTGGTTTCCAGCTCATTCTTTTCTCGCTCACTTTGAAAAGAGGGATCTGCGATTTCTTTCCGAGCCCTGCCTCCCCATTGTTAGTGCAGCACATTGCTGTCATCTGTGTGTGTTGTGTGTGCACGCACATGTGTGTACCCAAGACCTGGCAGCTGAGCTCCCTGGGCAAAGCTCCATGCCACCAAACTCCCTTGCGAGGACTTGGTTATTTTTCACACTGAAGAATTTGGCACAACAAAATGTGTAAATCCAAGAGTTGAAAATTTCACATTATAAGAGATGTGTACAGCAGACTGTCTATAAGACATCAAGGTCCACATACACTTTGCCTGTTGCTCCCTCCACAGCAGGGTTGAATACAACAGTTATTTCATCTGTTACATACCCTCCAACCCCAATCTTCTCAGAATGCCTCCAGTGATCACTTGCCAGCCCTCCAGGGGAGCTAAAAGCCAATACCCAGACTTGGTCATGTGTTGCATGATTCATATGAAATCTACCACAAACTACTCCTACTGGAAGGAACACCAGAAATGCAACCATAACACAGGGCTTTAACCAGAGCCTGGCCAGAGACAGAATCAGGTGAAAGGCTGCAAGATAAAAAGTGCCTTGCTGGGCAAAGTCCACCCCACACACAACAATGTGGGCTTAAAGACAGGAAAATGCCCAGCCCAAAAGATAACATCAAGAAGATGGGTATCTAAGGAAAAAAGAAAATTGTTTTTCCTACTCTCTAGTCTTATACACTACTCAACACAACACTGCCAACACCTGGAGGGTGACACCTGCCTTCCCTCAACAAAATTCTCCATCAGACACCAGCTGGGTGCCCTGTAAATTCAATTCAGTTCTGACAAGTGTCTACCTGAGACAGTGTCAGATCTCCCAGGTTAAAGGCTCAGTCCCACAAGACCCCACCCGTGGCAGTTTTGAGCAGTAGATTGTCACCTACACTTCTGACCAACCAGCTAGAGATCAGGGTTCCCATAGTGCCCTCCTGGAGTTCCATTAATGTGCTAGGATGGGCTCAAAGAGCACAAGGCCACACCTTACTGGTGTTTACTGGCATACTAACCAAGGACACAGTAAGGGATAAAGATGAACACCTGGTGGAACACAGGCAGAGAGCCAGGTGTGCAGAAGGGGAACAGTTTCCATGCCCTCTCCAAGTGTGTCGCCCTCCAAGAATCTCCACTGTTCAGCAGTCGAGAAGCCTTTGGCTTTTTAATGGAGGCTTCATCATATAGGCATGACTGATTACATTTTGTCCACAGGTGATCAACTCAACCTTCAGCCCCTCCCATCCTAGGAGGTCAGCAGTGGTGCCAGAGTCCAATCCTCTGATCATGCTCTGGCCTTTCTGTGGCCATCCCATCCTCAAGCTATCCAGGGTTTTACCAAGCCAGGACGCCCCCATCCATCAGGGAACACAGAGGTCTTAGGAGCTCTGTGTTAGGAACCAGAGTGAAAGACCAAATACTAGGACACTAGATTCTCCGACTGCCCCTAACTATAAGGAGCTTCATGTCAGGAATCGGGAGCAGAGATCAATGTGTATCTTCTTATTACTGCACGGTATTACAGAGCACTAACATCCCAGCGTGGCTTTCACCAACTAGACCTTGCTCTGAATATCCTGCAGCTTCACATTTAATTTATTTTAAAACTTCAACTGCAAAGGGGCAGAAGTAGGGAATTACCAAAGGTCACAACTTTTGGGACTGATGGACATGTTTAATAAACTGATGGAGTAATGGTTTCACAGGTGTATACATGTGCCAAAACTTACCAAGTTGTAAAATTTAAATCTGTATGCTTTGCTGTGCATCATCATACCTCAATAAAGCTTAAAAAAATTTAAATTGAATTTGAATATTGTTAACGGTATTCTAGAAATTGTTCTTTTTTTTTTTAAGTTGAGTTTCCAGTGTTCATTCATAAGCTGTATGCTTTATTTCATAACATGTTTTCTACAGAAGCCAGTCAAGCAATAGTACAAGGTCCCCACATTTCTCAGGAGGTTTATCCCAGGTTCCTGATGTAGCTCTGGCCTGGTAAGATCATTTTCTCTACTAATCTCTGGTCCCAACTTCTCAGTGGCAGAGAGGGCTTCCCACTCCTCTCGTTTCCCTTTATTGCTCACTGATCCCCCAATCCCTGGATTTCCATTAAGAAAAGAAATTTATATACAACGAATCCTGTTCAGGGCCAGTGCCACAAACCCCAGAGAAAGAACACCACTGAGAATTTCTGAGATCCACCCAGGGACCCAGTAGCCATGCCTTGTGCTTAGCTTTTGGCGTTTCCATGCATAAGCACAGACACAACAGCCGTGAAATGCTGATGACAGAGAACCCTCCTGGCAGACACCGCCCAGCCAGCTTCTGGCACAGTGTATCATGACGCCCAGAGCTCTGCCAGGTCTGAGCTAGGAGCTGCCTGGGGGATGGAAATGTGGACGTGGTTCTTCCCACAGATGCCTTCAAACACACCACAGAGCCCAGACAAGGCTCAGCCCGTCTTCGAGAAGGCCCTGACTCAGCAGGAGCTGCTGCTGTCACCCTCCCACAGTGGCTCCATTCCCACAGGAGGGGTAAGGACGGCAGGGCAGGGATTTCGGCTCTCACTCTGATTCCTGTAGTCAGTGTCCACCAACCGGAGCCCCAGAGACTCAAAGTGAGAAACATCCCTTGGGAAGAGGGGACCCTGCACACTCACACTCACCCTGCAAGCCCCTCTCGCTATGTTACATTTTATCTGCTGTGCCCAGGGGACTGAGTGTAACGGCTCTCCTTCCTGAAACACAAACCAAATTACTCCCTGTGGAACTGAAAACCACTATAATGTAAATTAATTCGGAAACCCTGACTCACCAGGCTCAGGGGCAATGTTAGATCTGATGAGGATTTTAAAGTCAGAGATACAAAAAAGGCTGGCCTGTGGGGAGAATGGCAAGAGAAGAGAAGTCTAAAGTTTCTCTCAGCAGACCAGGAGGAAGGAGATACCAGCATTTGGAGAAGAGAAGCCCTAACCACAGCCAAAGGAGTGGGGGAGATATAGGAGGGAGGGAGGCAGGGCAAACCCATCAGAAATCCTGCCTGCTGTTAGGAGTACAGGGTTACTTAAATCACACTTTTATTCTAACAGGAAGATGCAACCTGAATTCCAATCTGGGAATTATCCTACTTCTTTGAGGGTGTGGTGGGCACTGGACACTAAGTCCACACTGGGACCCTGCAGGGAGGGAATGGCTGGGTGCACACTTCCCAGACAAGGAACTGGGCTCAAGTTTCCTGAGGGAGCCCCCAAGCAAGCATTTCTTGACTGTTACGTATTAAGGGACAGGAAGTGGGAACAAGAAAGGTTTCAGAAATGATTCCTCAGCCGATTAACTTGGGGTATGGAAGTGACCCCTAAACCATGTCTAAAGAGCCTGGACTTACATTAGGCACCACGTTCTCACAACAGGTTACAAGAACACACAATCTTATAGGCCCCTCAGAGTCCCTCTAGAGGGACTGTCACAATGAGGTCCCAAGTAGGTGGGCAAAACCCTGATTACTGGTTCCTCTCAAGTCCTCTCCTGTGCCGCCCACAGCTCTCTGCTGAGCATCACAGGTCGGGGGATTTTCCAACTGACCGCTGTGAGGCGAGGGCAGGTGCAGGCCTCTCCCCGCCATAGCACGCAGCCGTGGCTAGTGGACACCCTGTGCCTCACACAGGGAGGGAACACTGTCCAGGGCCAGGTGGGCAGCTGGACAGGTGGACACACCAGGTGTCACTGCCCAAGCACACCCAGGGCCCCTGGGACCATCCCAGGATGGATGGTATCGCACAGGTGAGGAGAGAGGGCGCATCAAGCCTGGGTGTAGGTGGAAGGTGTCCAACTCGGGGAGGGCAGGGAGCAGTTAAGTCCACGAGCACGTGCACCGCCCAGTGGAGCCTGCGTCAGGTCCGAGGGCCTCTGTGGGAGAGGGCAGGATGGAGGTCATGGTGAGAGACAAAGTCAGTGACTTACACTGTATGCATTGATAATCAGTTGAATAATATTTCTGGAGTCTCCATGTAAAATCTCCACCGTGGTTCCAGGTATCAAGGCTGTAAAGTTCTTGAAAAAAAATAAAGACAAGAATAAGTCCATTTTGCCTTCCATTCCATCAGAGTGAACACTATTGCACTGACTGGACAGTAAGGCCCAGCACTCAGTTCTGCCACTCTTGTGCACAACAGACTTGGGAGAAGACACAAGAGGAAGGCGCAGAGAGCTCCGGCAGAGTTGCTGCAGTGGGCTGTGCAGCTCAGCTTCCAGCCCTGTGAGGAGGAGGGGAAGGAAGGGGCTGGCCACATCTGTTCCCAAGGGCAGTCCTGGAGACCTCTCGCCTCTGGCACAGTCTGTCCTCTGAGCTGACCCTGCCCTTCCCACTTCTTGCTGTTCCCTGGTCTACACAAGTAGAGGGTTCAGCTCCTTGGATGCTCTGTTTGTTCACACAGGGGCAGAGGCAACTTGCCTAAGGGTCCTGGATACACCTGCTTTTCTCAACAGGGAGCTGAGATAGGAAGGTCCCCTCCCCAGGACCTCTCATTCCCTGAGTGAGGCGCCAGAAAAGTGGTAGCCTGTCCTCTTGTGTTCGTACCAACTCCTGATGTGGCCCCTGCAACAGGGACAAGCATCCCTGCCCTCAGCCTGCTGAGAGCTCCTGGGCCTCCTCCCTCCCTGAGAAAGGATGGCTGAAGCCTAGGAGGACCTCCACCCTCTTGAAACATCTAGAAGCCCAAGACAGTACGTGCAGTGAATCCCTCTAAAAATGGGGTTTGTAGGTGGAGACGCTGTGATCTCCCGCCAGACACCCATCTTCACTTGGTGTAGCTTGTTTAACTCAGGCTACAGGAAGGCAACAGCGGCATATTCATGAATGATAATCTCAGACTGTTTAAGAGAATCCTGAGGGGTGAACAGCAGAGAGAGCCGGGCTTCCATCCAGCCCGTGTGAGCTCTCCTTGTGCAGCTCGGGGGGTTGAGCTCAGTGTTCAGCTCAGCTGTAGCTGTAGGAAAGTGGGGGGTGGACGGTGCTGGTCCAAGGGACAAGCTGGGAAAAGCCTTGTTAGATGGAATAGACTCACACAGATGCTCTGTTCACTCAAGACGTTCTTGGGGAGCTCCTGACCAGGCCACCCCTCGTCTCGCACCCACCACGGGGAAAGCATAAAAGTAGACTACTAGGTTAGTGATGGTGGCTGACGATCTCCTTTTGGCATTTTTTTTCTTTTGAGACAGAGTCTTGCTATGTAGTTCAGGCCATCCTTGAGCTCACGGTGTAGCCCAGATTGGCCTCAAACTCACAATGATCCTCCCACCTCAGCTTCCCAAGTGCTGGGATTACAGGTGTGCCCCACCACACCTGGCTCTGCATTGTGTGTGTGCGTGCGTGCGTGCGTGCGTGCGTGCGTGTGTGTGTGTGTGTGTGGTACTGAGGATTGAACCCAGGGCCTTTTCACTAAGTTATACCCCCAGCCCTTTTTAATTCTGAGATAGTCACTAAGTGTCCAGGCTGGGCTCAAACTTGAGATCCTTTCTCCTACCTCAGCCTCCCTGAGCTCTGAGTACAGATCTGTGCCAGCACACTCGGCTCCTTTCAACACATTTTCATTTTATATTTTTCTTCCCTATTAGAGTGTGCTTCTAATGTTCCATTTCACTCTCTGAAAATGGAAATTCATATTATTTTCAAGGTTTTTCTCAGAATCAACTTAGATGCCATGTTTAATTCTTTGTGAAACTACTCATAGCTATGTAAATGCTTAAGCATTTCCTTAGTATTATTATTGTCCACTAGATCAAGACAGGGCTATATTGCACCCCTCCTTTGACTCTGCCCACAGAGAGGTGGGCTGTGAACAATCCTAGCCCCTGTATCCCAAGCCCCCACTGGCTTTAGGGTCAGCAAGGGCCCCAGAATCTGGCCCTCCTCTTCCTCTCCACTCCCCTCCAGACATACCTTGTAGAGCATATAGTGGTTCTTTGTCACAGCAAAGATCAGGTTGATGTTGTTCTCTGCCAACTTCTCTCCAAGCAAGGCAAGGGATGGATAGTCCTAGGGCCAAGGCGGAAGTCAAGGGTATGCCATTCTAACAGGCTGAGGTGCCCACCAGATACCATGCAGGAGGTGAGGACTGGGGTACTCCATGCCCAGTCTGTGTGTCTGTCTTTTCAGCAGGGTGGGAATGTGGGGAACCTGAGAAGAGCCACCATGTCCCCCCACGACCCTCAGCACCTGGTATCTTCCCCACAACTCCTCCTTTCCTTGTGCCTAACGGTCAGGCCCCCAGCCCCTCATCCTGCTCATGGCTCAGAAAGGGGCTGGCTGCTATCTCCGGGCTAAAGCTTGGTCCCAGGGCAGAGGTACAGAGGGAGGGGAGGCAGTGAGGCATCGAAGCAGGGTCTCAAGGATTTCATGGGCTACTGACAGGCACAGGGGTTACACTCGGGTGGGGCCATGGTTATATGTCCTTGCCTGATCCCAGCGTTCACAGTCTGGAGGCGTGGGTGTGATCACCTCTTGAAACGAGAAAAGGGCCTTGGCCAGCAAAGAAAACTGGGAAGAACACCTCTCTGGCCAGAAACCAGGATAGACTCGGGAAAGAGGAGGGTCCAGATTGCTGGAAAAGTCTGCACAATAGTATGGCAAGATCTTGATCATCATGGTGCTGGGGACAGGGGTGCAGGAGTTCATCGTACTGGTCTACTAGTACATATGCTTGAAAAGTTGCATTAACCTTTTTAAATTAAGTCATCACAGTCACAGATTATTGGGAGTAGTGGGTCCTCAGGAAAACGTCTTTCCTAAACTCTGTCCTGACTTCCCAGGAGACCTCATCCCCTACTGAGACACTCTTTATTCGGGTACACAAAGGCAGCTACAGAAGTCCCTGAGATGTGCCAATTTAATGAGGAGTTCAGAAACCCAACTGAAAAGACAGAATAATGAAGGAAACTTAACCCCAAGAATGGACAGGAAAGTCAGCGCAGGAAGGTTTGAGGCAGGCGAGCCCTGCCCGTATGCAGCCGAGCCCACCCATCCTCACCATCTGGTCGGACGCGGTGTACTCGTTGGCATCACTCAGGTGGCACTGGCCATCATGTGGCTGCACCAGGCCCCCCAGCTTCCCATCCAGCGCGATGTGGGGCACATCGTCTGTGGTGAGCACCAGCAAATGCAGCGCATCCTTACGCCAGCCGATCTTCTCCTGAAGGAGAGACAGGGTGGGTACAACCTGCCTGCCCTGGGCAGCAGACCAGACACTGCCCACCTCCGGGGCCAGAGGTCTGCCTCACCCTGCTCTCACCCTGTGCCCAGGGGGCTGTTCATTTAAACCACTGGGATGGGTCCACAGTGAGCCCCTGCACTGGGGAACACATGGGCACACAGGGGCAAAATCCAAGCCTCCACCCTCGCTGGCCCATGGCCTGGGGCCACACCCCCGCCCCAAGGGATCACAAGTTCCTTTGGGTGCCGTTCTTTTAGTCTGGCTTACTGTTCCTTCCCAGAGCAATTTGGGAAGGTGCTGACCGCCAGGCTGCCAGGCTTGTTTGAGATGATGGTTAAGTGAACACATCAGTTGCCCTGTTAGACATGAATTGCTCAAATGACCAGCAGACAAGCCTGCCTGCCTCTGCAGAGCTGGTAAGGGTGGCCACCTCTCCTGGGGGTGTAAACCACTCCAGTCATTAACAGAATCACTCAGATCAGCTCCTCTCCCCTCCTGCTTCACTATATGGATTTATCATCTTCAGAAGTACAGTCTGTGTGGGTGAGGAAAGGGCTCTGCATTTTTCACATTCAGTCACCATGGCCCCAGTGTTGCAGAAACACACTCCTAGTTATTTAGAAGCAGCTAGTTTAGACAGAGCGTACAAAACCTTGCATTTATGAATCTTTTTACTAAAGCTGAAAGGGCATCCCAAGAGGTTGGCAGAAAGGTGAACACAAGAAGGATTTACGAACTTTCCAGAATTGGCTACACGTGCACCCTGAACTGAAAGAGGTGATGGGATTCCCAGACTTCACAGGTGAACAGCTATTCCTACACCAGATAAGAATGGAGGACACCATCCTCTCTTCTTCCTCATCACAGGGATGGATAAATAGCCTAAAGAGCCATGCTACAGTCTCACTTGTTCCAGCAACAGCACAGACAAAGAAAAATACATCATAAAAAGTCAGAGCAACACAAGGGAGAAAGGGGCTTGGCAAGAAGCCAGAGGACTGAAGGACAGGAGACTCAGTGGGAAGTCAGTTCCCGGACACAACATTCACCTCCTAGCTTAGATGAACCTTAAGCTCAGCTGGAATGGTGAAGGGCAGACTTCGAGGAAACCAGAAGAAGAAATAAGGAGGGAGAAGGCAGAACAGGGGGGTGGCTATCCTGGGCACCAGTGAACATACAGAAGGGAAAGACACACAACAAGGAGGCGGACACATTTTAGGGCCCTAGGAGTCCCTTGTGGCTAAGCCAGGACAGAGCTCTCTGTGGTGTCCAAGTCGAGACAGTGGCTCCTCTTGGCAGGACTGGAGGTCACAGGCAGCTTTCAGGTTTCTGGTAATACTATCTGGACCTGAGTTCTTCTCTTGTGAGCATCTACTGAGACGTACCCACACATGGTTCTTTATGTGCATATTACATTCTGATAAAGGGGTAGAGACTTTAAAATAAATAAAACAATGCATCATAAGCCATGGGGTATGGAAGAGTAGGCAAGAGGCTTGGGAGGTAGAGCACAGCCAAGACAGAACATAAACCAGCACGATTTTGGGCAGGAAATATGTGGATCTGTCAGACACAGGAGATGGCACCGTGCTCAACACTATTACAAGGAAGTAGAAGACAACTTCTTACAAAGTGTATTAAGAGGGCTACCCACTCAGGACCCTTCCTGTCCCTCAGGAGCTGTCCTATCAATAAATATCTTCCTACTTTAAACTTCCTTTGTTCCTAGGACTCATCCTTCGATTTCTAGAGAACAAGAAGTTGGCGTATCATACAGTTAACGGGTTGGGAGATACAACATTTCATATTTCATATTTCCCGTGACACGGTCAGGGGAGGTTCCCAAAGAAAAGAAAACCATGGAGCAAACATCACCAAAAAAGCAGGAACCAAACTTTAATTTTATAACATACGGGCTGCATCAGATCATGACAGTTGGGGCTGAAGCTATTGAGCTCAAGAGCTGTGCATCCTTTTTTTTATCAGCTTCTCTTTTTTCCAGTACCAGGTATCAAACTCAGACCTTGCACTTTCAAGGCAGGCGAGGCACCCCTGAGCTAAATCCTAGGCCATGTTATCAGCTTTTCTGAGACACACTTGGACAAAACAGCCGCTGGACCTTGCATAGTCATGTGGTATGGGCGTGATCATTCCTGTTGACTTATTATTATTATAACAAAGTCTGTCATGTACCTGCGCCAAACAATGGACAGACTTTGTGCCCTCAGATGCCTGGGATTTGACACATCTGCCAGTGGCCCCTTTCACCACCCCACCCTAAACACCTTTTTTTGTTTGTTTGTTTTCTCCTTCTCTTTCTTAGTACTGCAGTAAAACCCTGGGCCTTATGCTTGCTAGATAAGTACTGTACCATTGAGCTGCATCCCCAGCCTATATTTTCCTTTTAAATTTATTCTGACAAGAGACTAATTTCCAGATAATATAAAAAAAAGAAATCTCACTTGAGGGGAGGCTGTAATTGGAGCTACTGGGGAAAGAAGAAAAAGGATCTAAAGTTGAAAGCCAGCCAAAGCAACTTAGTGAAACTGTCTAAAACAGAAAAACATTAAAAGCACTGGAAATGTGGCTGTGAGGCCTTATGTTCAATCCCAAGACTCCAGTAAATAAACAAATAAATACATCAAGGAAACCCTACCACACAAACATAATAAAAATAATGTAATTCAGAAGAGGTGACACATCTAAACACATACTATTCAAAAGATTAAAAAAAAACATGAAAACATTTTCAACATCATTAGTCATATGAGAAACACAAATTGAAAACAATGCAACAAAAATGAAACAACGGCAATACCATGTCAAACATGCAGACCTGGAATCTTCACATTTCTATATATATGTATAACTATACGCCTTGTTCAGCCACTTACTTGTTTAATGACTTTTTATGTTTACAATCGAGGCATACCATTTGGATTTACACTGTACCACTCACAGACTACAACCCAGATTTTTTTATACAGTTCTGTATATCTTAGTTACAGACTCTCCATGTCTTTTTTTTTTGTATGGTACACATTGTTTATACAGTATTATAATTTTTGCTAGTTGTGATATACAGGAAATAACACAACTGCCAACCTGCTACATGTCAGACATGCCAAATTCCTGTTTTCCAAAACTGAAGAATGTACTCTAAGGAAACACAGAGGTCAAGAGAAGTTTATTGAGAGAGATAGCTCCTGAGAGACAGGAGGAAACTCGAAAATGGGGTGCCAGCAAGCCCATTTCTCAAAGTTTTATAGAAAAAAATCACAGGGTGAGTACAAAATCACAAGGTGGGTACAACATGGATCAAAACTATGATCAACCAATAAAATTACAAATATAGCTGCTTAGGTAATACTGATCTAGTGGGAAGCATGTCATGTAACAAGTGTACATGGAAAGAATGAAGACTTTTTTAGGAAGGGATGGATCAGGAGGTTTCAGTCACCCACCAAGGTGACTAATATCTATCTAGAGTTTATTGGACCTGGTGATACCACTTATCCCTTTGGGAGGTATGCAGGCCTGGCCATTCCATTTTTATCTCCAACAGATGTGCCTCCAGCCACAGTTATAATGTGTTCTCATCCTCTGCACTGACTTCCTGGAAGGACTACCCTCTCTGACAGCCTATAATGTTTCTACTAGCTCAGCTGTCTATAATAGTTGTTCTATATCTTCAGTACTATCATTTTATGTTCTATTATACATTACAGTACTAAATCTGACTTAAAAAGATAAACAACTCTTTAAGAAGTATGTATCTTTTGACTCCATGATTTGACTTCAGAGTGACTGTCACACAACTATTATGAAATCATGTACCACATAGGGGAACAGAATAGGCTGATACCCTTCTACAGGTACTAGCTTAGAAATTATGTTCACAAAAATAAGGAATTATGTGCAAAAATGTCTAACAAAGTGAAAACAAGGGCTACAGCTCTACGAGTATAGTGTGATCACAAACTTTATAGGAAACAAACATACAAAAAATAAAATACAGCTTACTGTGCTCAGGAATAGGTTTGAGATGATATGGGTAATCTCTTTTTCTTTTTCCCATTATTTTCCAAACTGTCCTTAATAAGCAGGTGTTACTTTTGCAAGACTGGGCTGAGCTTTGAATGCTGCCTCTGTTGCTTAAACTTTTCAGTCTCTGCCTCTTCCAGGCCAGCCTCTTGATGGCCTTGTGGGGACAGAAGGGAATGAAGCAGCAAGGAGACCAAAGGATGTGGAGCTTAGATGCCTTGTGATGAGCATGTGAATTTGTTGCTGCCCATATTTACCCATGTGGCTTTGACCAAATTACTTAACAGCTCAAAAGTTTTTCTTGTCAGAAAAACAAGCATAATACTTAACATTCATTGAAGATGTCCATGATTCCAGTTTGCCTTCAGCCCTTGTGAAGCAGGCCACAGACTGACATCTTACAGACGACCCAACTGGTGCTCAGAGAAAAGTAACCAGCCTACCCAACAAGCATGGCCAGAGAAGCCCACGTGGATGGCCAGCATCTTCCACCACAGTGAAACTCCCAGGCATAAGCTGCCCAACTGGCCAGGGAGGGAGGATGTGTATAACAAATATGATGACTCATCAGGGCCCAGTGTTTGAGGCTTTTACCTGACGGCTGCAGGATCCGCAATAAATGCTTGTGGAGTGGAAGGCTGCATGGGACATGGTAGCAGCTCTACAAGTGAGGAGCAGCAGGGTGGACTGTTTTCTCTGGAGCTGGCACTTGTTCTGTAAACGGCACTATCAATCTTCACCCAGGGCTCAGCCTGCAGGAACAAGTCCAGGTATACTCGGTCCTTCACCCAGGCTCCCAGGCCTGCAGATGTCCTACGTGGTGGCCCCAGAGTACTTATGTTAGAAAGAATTCCCCTCCTGTCTGCTTGACTGGGAGAGCTATCTGTTTTGAAGACATGAGTTCTGTATCCTGTGTTTGGGACAGGGAGCATGTAATGGTTTACATCTAGATGTCACCCAAAGCCTCATGCCACCATATGCTCATTCACAGATGGGGCTTTTGGGAGGCAACTGGATCATGGGGGTGTGATACTCAGTGGTGGATTTGTCCACTGAGGAGTTTATAGCTGAGTGTGATGTTGGGAGGTGAAGCCTAGTTGGAGGAGGTGTTACTGGGGCGTGGCCTGGAAGGGTGCATCTCCCTCCTCCTCCCCAATCCCTCTACGTCCTGCTTCCACACTGTGAGAACCCTCTTCTGTCATGTCTCTTGCCTGAAATCCCTACAAACTGTGAGTCAAAAGCAACCTTCCCTCTTTTTTAAGTTACGGGTGTAGGGTACTGTGTCTCAGCGAAAAGAATGTAACTTAGAGCAACAGTAGAGTTGTTTTTTTTCTTAAAGGAAATGCTACACTACAAAATGGAATGCAGCACAGGGGTTGGACTGTGAGCTTTAGAGCAGGTCAGTGTGAATTCCGATCTTTCCTTTGCTCCAGTTGTGGGACCCTGAATCAATTCCTTCACTTCTCTCAGCCTATTTCTACATTTGAAGAAACTTTATAAGGCAGGACTGTAGACTCAGTGTATGAAAAAGGGATTTTTAAGGGAATCTATAATCATCACCTGAGGGCTTATTAAAATGACTACAATGAAGAAGCCTGAACACGCTGAATGTTGGTCAAGATGTGCAGAACCTGGAACTCTCTTACAGTGCTGGCAGGAATGTAAAATGCCATGTGTGCTTTGGAAAACAGCTGAGCAGTTTCTTTAAAAAGTTAAAACACCTACCATATGATCCAGCCATCCCACTCCAAGTATCGATCCAAGAGAAATGAAAGCATACGTCCATAAAAGACATGAACACAAACGTTCATAGCAGCTTTCTCATACTAGGCAAAACCCAGAAATAACCTGAAAGTCCATAAACTGATGAATGGGTCATAAATAAAACTGTTGGATGTGCAACAGAACACTACTCAGCCACAAAAAGAGCAGATAAACTCAATCGCCAGGAGGAATCTCAAAAATAATTAAGCAGAGTGAAAGAGGCCAGACATATACTGTGTATGTAAAATTTTAGCAAATGCAGTCTAAAGTGTAATGACAGAAGGAAAACTCATGGACTCCTGGGGTGATGAGAGAGGGAGAAATGACAAAGGGGCACAAATATGCTTTTGGAGGTGAAAGATGTATTTATTATCTTGATTGTGGTGATGGTTTCTTGGTGTATGAATGTCGAAATTTGTCACACTGTATATTTTCAACATGTGCAGTTTATGCATATCATTTACAATTCAGTGAAGGCATTTTTTTTTTTTAAAGAAGCCATGCTTTGCTCATAATGTCACTTAAATGCGTAATTTACATAAACATATTGACTATGGGGAAGGTGCTAGGAGCCCCGCAGGTACACATTCTTTGATTTGGCCGTGGCATCCACATAGCTGTTATGATTTGGGGCTCAGGCCTGTGTTTGCCTCATCTTGTCTTGGGGACCTTGGGCATGTTACTTAATCTTTGCGGTCTCATCCTCCTCATCTGAGAGGGAGATAATAACAGTACTGACCAAATATAGTTGTTGAAGAATTAAATGACACACAGGGGCAGCAAGCCCAGCAGCCAGTATGCAGTAAACCATCCATAACTGACACTCGCTGTCTGCAGGGTTTTCAGAGAGGTGAAAAATCCCTTACTTATATCTATAATTCAGAAGTACACAATCTTTGGGTTGTAGGGTTATGACTGATATTTATCTCCTCTTTGCCTATTTGCATTTTCTAACTTTTTATGTTGAACAAGTTCTCTCTATAAACAAGAATTTTTAAAAGAAAAAGAACTGTTTACTTAGCTAAACTTTTCTCCTGTCTCTAAGTAAAAACAGCATGGAAACAAAACCAATTTCATTAAGTTCGACAGAGGTGAGGTCAGCAGCCGGATGAAAATGCCAAGGGCGGGTGGGACGGAAGTGCCCTGGACTTGGAAGCAAGAAATGTGGCGTCTGGCCAGGACTAAGAGTCATTCAGCTTTTCCCTGTCTGCTGACCAAGTCTGTATCCAATTCACCACCCAGTCTGTTTTAGCCTTCAGACCCTCAGTCCCACCCTCACTGGGGGAGCTCGCCTTTTCCATCATCCAGGGAGCCCAGGGCACCCTCCTCCTTTGTCTGGCATTGCCTGTGGCCCTCTGAGGAATCTTCGGGCAGCACCCCCTCTCCATGCTAACCAAACCAGCTTGTCCTCCTGGCTTCCCCTCTGGGCTCACTGTCCCAGTGGAAGTAGGGCTCCTCCCACCTCAAGGAAACACAGCAAATCCACCCTCCTCCCAGAATGGTCCATCAGTCAGTCTCCCTGGTTCCTTCCCGTGCCATTAAAAATAAGCTCCAGGTCCACTTATCATAACTCTTCATCTGACCCTGCTGCTCCACCAGACTCTCAGCTCTCATTTCTCTCTTGTTTAAAACTAGCAGGCTATTGCCTCTATTTTCTCCCCTCAGTTTCTTACCATCTGACCTCTCTCAAAAAAAAAAAAAAACCCAAAAAAACCAAAAGAAGCAGGAACCGACAGGGACAACCAGCCCTTCCCAGACTTGGAGAAAATAAATAATTTGGCTCCTCCCAAGGGTGAAGACAGCTTGCTGGCTCTTTCACATCCAATAGCTGGCCCAAAGAGCCTGGAGGCTCGGGAAGAGGGATACAAATGCTTAGGAGTAGAGGACTTGGTATCTCTAGTTTGAGGACGCAAGTCTCCAGCCTGCAGGGGAGTTCGGCTCCCTGGGGTTGGAAGGGGTCACACTTAATAACTACAAGGCCTGACAAAAGTAGGGAAGGCCCTGGAGTACCGAGAGGAGGCTTCGACCTCTCCCATTCCACCTCTGTAGAACGTCCCTGGGTCCCCTGAACAGCAGCCTGCCCCAGTGGGGGCCAGCTCTGCAAGAAGCCAGTGGAAGCCAGGGAGACATTCTGGACACGAGCTCAAAGCCAGCTGGGCTTGGCAAACGAAATGATTGTGTAGAGTTCACAGCCCTGGAGGCCAAAGACAAATGCAGCCTAGAGGAGACACTGCTGAGACGTGCAGAAGACAGGCTCAAAGAGATTACTATAGGACAAAGGTCCTCATGGGCAACTGGGTAAAAATACATAGCACCGGAAGTGTGAAAGGAACCCGCTGTAGAGACTGTTCTCTGGCACCCGCCATGCGGTATAGAGCCCACACACTCACTGCTGAGCAGCAAGCACGGCTAGAACATTCCTCTTCACCTTGGATTCCCTGTGGCTACCCCTGTTCGTCTCCTGCCAGTGGGTCTGTTCCCTCCTCTCCAAGGACAGCTGAAGTCAACTAAAGTGCTTCCTCCCATGCTGTCTCAGCACAGGACAGGCTTCCAAGCCCAGCACCACCCACTTGCCCCTCTGCTCTCCTCCTGTCAGCTCTGTTTGAAACACAGAGAGACAGACACAGTTTCCTGATGTCCTGTGACCCGCACAAGGACAGCAAGGTTGGGACAGTGGCCTGCAATGCTCTAACTGGGCCCCAAGCACATGGCCCATGGGCCCCAGATCCATTTCACAGTGGCTTGTTGACACACACAGATCACGCAAAGCATGACAGGCGAGAGAGGCAGACTTGAGGGTGCCCCATGGGAGTGCAGAGAGGGCCTGGGAATCCACGAAGAGGCCATATCCCGCTGCGCTGCCTCAGAAAACAGGCTGAGCCAAGCATGGTGGTGTGGGCTGATCATCTCAGCACTCTGGGAGACTGAGGCAGGAGGATCCCAAGTTTGAGCCCAGTCTAGGCAACTTAGCAGTGGCTTATCTCAAAATAAAAAATGTTCTTAAAGGGTGGGGATGTAGTATGAGGGCTCTGGATTCAATCCCTAGTACTTACTATAGAAGGAAAGAAGGCAGAAGAGAGGGGAGGGAGGCAATGTGGGTAGAAGGAGGATGGAATAAGAATGCAGGGGAGAGATGGAGGGAGAGGGGGAGAGAGAGAGGGACGGAGGGAGGAAGGGAGGGAAGAAGGGAAGGAAAGAGGGTAGGATGAAGGAAAGGAGGGAGAGAATAGGAGTGGAAGGGAAGGATGGAGGAAAAAAGGGAAGGAGAGAGGGAATAAAGATGGAAGGAAGGAAACAAAACACACACACACACACACACACACACACACACACGAGGCAGGAGTGGCTGGCTGATGAGATGGCCTCTTTGGAAAGCACACTCATAATGCCCTCTCTTGAAAACTTTTTAAACACATGGGTGCTCTTGAATGAAGATGCCATCCCAGGGAACGGCTACAGTGAGGACAAAGGCATTAGCTTTAATCACTGGTTCTCTGATCTCAAGATGAAGCTATCTAATTGATCTGTTTAAATGAAGGGGTTCTATATTGAGTCGATACCCTGAAGTGAAATAAATAGGACACACATGTATAAATACCGAATAGTTTCTCTGGTGTGAGAAACTGAAAGTGTAAATAAGGACAAAATGTATAGTAGGTCTGTGAAATAGGAAGAAAAGGGGCAAAGGGGAAGGAAGTGGGAGGGCTAGGGGAAAGGATAGAAGGGAATGGGGTTAATATGAGAAAATGGAAAAAGAGGAACAAAATCTTTGTACATAGGGAGGAATGGAGGGGTTGAAGGGAGGGCTGGGCAAGGGTGAAAAATAAGAACCAAGAGAGACTATGTAAAGGTGCAAATTTCCAATGATGAATGTCATTATATTGTATACCTAAAATGTACCAATGATTACAATGAATAATCGATAATGTAAAATAGGAAGAAAAGGTCCAAAGGGGTAGGGGTAGTGGGAGGGGCAGGGGAAAGGAAAGAGGGGAAAGGAAAAATGATGGGAAATGGAAAAAGTGGAAATAAAGTCTTTGTAAATAGGGAAGGGGGGAGGGCATGAAGGAAGGGCTAGGAATGGGGAAAAAATAAGAACCAAGATGCATTATGTAAAGGTACAGTTCCCAATGAGAAATGTAATTGTGTTGTGTACCTACAATGTACCAATAAAAGAATTAAAAAAAAATAAATGAAGGGGTGCTCAAAGCAGCGGTCATCACAGCCCACAGGCCTCAGCTGTCCCTGGAGAGTCAGCAGGCTCGGTTCTCCCTCCGCTGAAAGACACCTTCAGAATCAGGAAAGATAAGGCAGGCATCAGGGCTCCCACTATGCAGGTAGGGAAACCCAGGGGAAAGTCAGGCACCACTCAAAGGGTGGGGCTCCAACTGTACGCTGACGCAGGGACAGCATGGGACATCCCAGGGGCATCAGCCATGTGCCAACTATGTGCTGCAGAGAGAAGCAGCTCATGAGCTGTCTCCCCCATCCCAGTGTGAGAATCCTTCCAGCCTTTTCTCCAGCTGGCTGGTGGGCTCAGGAGGGGACCGCAGTGGCTCTTTGGGCTAGGGCTTTGCTCTTCAGAAGCTCACTCTGCCGCTGCTGCACTGCTGTGTGCCTTCAGAAAGCAGCCACACTCCACTGGCACCCAGGTACTGCTTCTGCCTTATCTCTGCCATTCCCAGCTGCAGGACCTTCGAGCAGTCACTCTGCCTTCCTAAGCTTGTTTCCTCATCCAAACAGGGGAGACAGTACAACACCTCCAAAGGAGTGGGTGAAACAAGCTTGTGAGTTGGTCGGGATAGAGCCTGGGCCTCCACAGCGTTCGACCAGCAGTGATGGATCACATCATTAGAGCAGAGGCCAGGGTGAAGCCCGGGGGTAAAGGCAGGCTCCCCTCCAGTCACAGGGCCCCAAGGAGCCAGCCCTTCCACAGGGTCTGAACCCAGCTGCACACATCATTCTGCAGCTGGGGTGGGGTTCACAGAGGCTATTTCAACTGCTCATCCCTCACAGCACTCACAGGGGACCCTGCACACAGAAAGTAGTCAACAACTTCCAAATATGACAAGGAAACACTCTGTACCCTAACCTTTCAGGCAAGGGGAGGTAGCAAGGGGAGGCTGTAGGAAAGAGCAAAAGAACAAGTGAACAGGTTTCAGGGAAGAGGAGGAAAGAGAGAGGGCTGAGCTGGACAGTGCAGGCAGACCCCACGGCAGATCAGAGCCTGGGGAGCTGGGAGCCTTCACTCCAACATGGCTCACAGGGAAAGCCAAGGCTAGACTGACTGGCTTCCTACATCACGCTGACATTCAAACCTGTCTCCATCACTTTGTTCCTGCTTCCACCTTACTCCGTACTTCGCATGGGAGTGTCTTTTTTAAAAGTCTGTCTGTTCACACTTAACAAGGCCAAAGTATAGTATTTCTTTCTTGGGAAGAGAAATCTCAGCCTGTGACTCAGGGTGTAAACATCCTCCTTAGGCACACACCCAACTTGTGCAGGAGGGCGTTTCTGCTGTGGGCTCCATGGCAGGCTGCAATCTGAACCCAAGGCATCTCAGAATGTAAAGGACAAGGCAACAAATCTTCCACTTTTTTAAAAGAAGAAAATATCAATGGGCAAGTATCAGATCTCATTGATGGTTAAATCAGCAATTTCATATGGATCACTGTAATGATTACACATAGATTGTTTTATTTACCTTCTGCTAGACCTGTAAGCTCCAATCTAACCCTCAGGGTAGAGACTTTTCCTCATTTTCTTTAGTTTTCTCCACCAAACCTGCCACTAAAGCGCCATGGATGCCTCAGAGGCAGCCGAGTATGATGCAAGGGTGTGTGTGTGTGTGTGTGTGTGTACCTGTGTGTGTGTACGTGTGTGTGTGTGTGTGTGTGTGTGTGTGTACCTGGGTGTTCCTGACTCAGAATAAGAGGCAACTATTAGCACAAAGCACATGTATGTTCTCCAGATGCTTCCCGGGGACCTGCTGGAGACAGTCCTGAACAAGAGACACAGTCTGCCCTCCAGGACTTTACTGAACCAAAGGGAAGGCACCTGTCACTCAAGTAATGGCTCAAACACAAACAAAATGATAATTGGTATAGAAGAGACCAAGGGCCTTTGCTGGGGTACCCTGACTGTCAGGATGACCAGTCAGGGAGCTTCCCTGACAGACACCAAGCCCATAAGCAGGCATGGGTTAAATGTGAAAAGCAGGTTGGGGCAGGGCAGGGGAGGGATGGAAATGTGAGCTTGAAGACCTCTCTGGGCAAGGAAACTATCTGTATGACACTACAACAATGGGTAGATAGATGTGGTGATAACTTGTTAAAATCCACAGATCATGTGACACCAAGACGGAGCCCTAACGGACACAGTGGACTTCGGCTGATGATGACCAGAACCACCATGACACACTGATGTGGGGTGTTGATCCGACAGGAAGCAGTGGGGGTGGGGCAGAGGGTGTAAATGTCTCTACAAAATGTCTCTAAAACTAAAGTCTATTAATAAGAAAAGGAAGAGAGGCAGGACTACTGATGGAGACCACCCTGAGCAAGATGCAAATTCATAAATTGGCTTTTCATATTAAAAGTCTGAGTCTATTAGCCCACAATGGCTTGCCTGAAGAGCCAACAGTTGGTGTGTGGGAACAGAACAACTCCCCACACCACTGGTTACAGCGGAGGTCTCAATGATCCATGACACTATGACATGTTGGATGGCAAAACAACAATGCTGCTAAGGGCAGCATGACTCGTAACTGGAACTTTTATAGAGGCAGAAATTAATCTATGGGAAAAAACAAATTTCAATGATCTGTTCCTACTAGAATATCTTATTCCCTTGTTGCTAGGACCCTGCTTGCATCAGTGCTCTCCACTCCACTGTTCCCTGCACCACCCCTTATCTCTTCAAGAAGCTGTGTTCAATTAATAGTGGAGCTCCAGGAGATAGTGTCTTAGCTTGACAGGAGCTCTGACCATCCTGGGCCTCCCATTTACGCAGTAAAGATCTTGTCTTGTCTTTTGTTATCTTTCTGCTATACCCTTGGTCAGGTGATTGGAGGTCTGATCAGCTTCCAATAGACTACCAGGAAGGAGTATTCCAAGTGGAGAAAATGACATGTGCAAAGGGCCTGGCCGAGGCAGAGTAGCTGGCTCAAGGTCATGGTGGCTGGAACACAGAAGCCATGGGTGGAGGCTGGGGAGACAGCGGAGCTTGAGGGCCCAAGACTAAAACACTCTTTGCCTAAATGTATATTTCCCAAACACAATTCCAATCAATAAGTCCCTGACATGAAATGAAAAGCCAATGATCTCACCAGGAATGGAATGTGCTCAGCCATGGAAGAAGGAGTCTCCTCTCCCCGGGCTGATTCTCCCAGCAGTCATCAGTGAAGGGAGCTGCCCCCTTGCGCAGACACCTCCCAAGGCCAAGGTGGAAGGCCTCCCAATGCTGATTTACTCTACAGGATAAGAAGAGCTGAACCCTCTCCCATGGGCCCTGCTGACCATACTGAGATGTGCTGCGGCCGGGTCCCACCCCACGTGAGAACAAGTGGCTGGGGGCCGTGAAGCCCACAACACAGCAAATCATGGGTCATAGGCTTGAGACGTCACCTCAGAGACGAAACCAGTGGAGTGATATGAAAAGCACTCATTAAAACACAAGGACAAGGACAACCCTGGGTGGAGGTGCTGAGGCAGAGGAGGAGCAAGCGGGCAGCTCCCAGAGGCCAAGACAAATAACGGTGCATGGGGCTAGGGCACAGTACATGTGAGAATGGCCTGCAGATGATGCCAAGGCCCAAGGACAAGGGTGAAGGTATGGGGAGGGGATTCCTCCTTCCAGGAAAGGAAGACCATTGCCTCCATTTCTCAACTCGTGCCTGGGAAAACAATACAAGTCTCAGGTCTAAGAGGAATCAGGCAACAAGTCAAAAGACACTAAATCGACTCTGGGGACTGGGGGAGGGAAGGGTGCAGGGAGGAAACCCCTCATGGCTATGTCGGTATGTGGGACTAGAGACTGTCCCATCCTTTCGGGGCATTTACAGCAGCCCTTGTGGGCTTTGAGGATCAAACCTGAACCAGGAGGTAAAAATCAAAATTAAGGGCCCAGGGCTCTGACAGAGTCCTTTGCGAAAAGCAGCACTGATCAGTACAGTGGAAGGCATCCTGGCTCCTTCCCTCCAAGCCTGCATTTTCCAGATGAGCGCACTGAGGCTGGAGAGCTTAATGGCCTCCAGTGGAGATCAGCAGCAAAGACCCAGATCTTGAAGCAGGACAATGTGACCCTAAATCCAGTGCCCTTGGCTCTACACTGCACTTATGGCTACTTTCCAACATGCCCAGACACCAGGTAATAGAAAGGAAACAAACTTTAGAACCAATTAGATTTGGTCCAAGTCCCGGTCCTACTCCTCACTAAGGAGAAGTGAAATTAATTGCTGTGATAATCAGTTTCCTCAACTGTAAATCAGCAACAACACATGGTAGGACTCTTACAAGAACCATGATAATGCACACAAGCCATCTGGCATGTGGATGATGGTCCAGCAAGGGCAGTGACTACTCTGGCTTTCAGAGACCCACAGAATCTATTCCTGCAGAGTCTGGCCAGTATGAAGCAGTCACTCCAGCACCCTCCACCCCCACTGGAGTTGTAGTCTCCATTTTAGATTAGCAAAGGAATTGCACACAAAAAAGTTTTATTCAAACAAAGCAAGTTTGCATTAAGATTCGCACATTCATCTATTTCTGAGGATGGCAATGTTTTAAAAATTTAACACTCAATGCAATGCAAAATTACAGAATCAGGCTTAAAACAGAGTCTGTCTAACCCCTGAATGATCGGAAGCTAAATGGTGGGCACAAGAAGCCAAGACAAACAAGGAAATCCACTGGGTTGCATAGATCTTGTTTTTCTGGCTGACGGGAGAAAGTAGCCCATAGAATTCTGTGCAGCCAGGAAGTACCCAGCCAAGCTCAAATGTGCAAGCAAATTCTTTCACTCGAAAGCCTGAAAACAGCTAAATGTTGACTGGCAACTTGGAACCCACAGCTCCTTGGCAACTGTGCCCTCTCTGTACTCCACCGGCCAAAGGCACTTCCTGTTTTGGGAGCATAAAAAAGTAGCCATAATTCCAGTCTGAACCTCTTGTCACACTTCCACCTGCAAAATTTCAGAACAAATAACTTAGAGACAACTTTTAGAACATCCTGGGGGAGCAATACAACTGGTAGTGGAAGAAACCATTATTCTGACCAAGAAAATGTATAAACAGGTGCAGTCACAGATCCCTTGGTAAAGATAAGAAATCAAGGATGGGGCATTCTACTTCCAATACAGCCAGGAAAGGTACATTGGAGAAAGCACCTACATAGGTGAGAGAGGCGTCCCTTAGCTGCAGGTGCTGCTAAACTGCCCCTCACAGCAAAGCGACCTGCTAGGGGGAAATGAACAACTCAAAACTACCACTCATAGGGGGAAGGTTCTTATTCTAAGTAGGGACTGGCAGTTTCTTCTTTTTGCAAAGAACAGCTTTCCAAGAAATACAGAGGGGTCATGGCAGTGGGATTTAAAGTGAGTCATGTGAATGTTCCCTAAGCCTAAGTCCTACAAGCTGATAATGAAGTCCAACTGAGGAAAACCCAAGAGAATGAAACCAGAACAAAGAGCTCCCTATGGCACTATGAGACAGACCTGTCATCAACTGCATAACCAAGGGCCCAGGGCATTAAGAAGCTGAGCATACACCACTGCAGGGGATGTCCAGGCAACTCCAGCCCTTATGGGGCACCAGGCCAAGTGTGCAAGATCCCACACCTTCTCCCTCTGCTATGCTGAGCTTGCAGCATAGAGTGGAAGAGCTTCTAGTCTGGACAAACAGGAAGAAGAATAAAACAAAGTAAGGAATACTCAAGACTTACAGAATACTATCCAAGATTGGCTTTAAATAATAAAGGATAGGGTGCCTTTAAACACAGATGAACAAGATCAGCCACGAGTAGTAATCATTAAGGATAAACAATGGATACATTATTATATGCTTGAAATGTTCTATATTTTTAAAAATTGTATCCACTGTGGAAATTTGGATAAATATAAATATTTAAAATATCAAGAAAAAACCCCCACAATTCTATCACCTGAGACAACTATTTTTATCATTTTGGTTTATTTTCAATATTTTTCATTTTCTTTTTCTTATTTCCAAATAGGAAATATTTCCTGCTTTCCACCCTCCCCTTAATTTGTTCTAGGTATTACTCAAATCAGTAAATGTCTGTAATGATATGACTGTTGCATAAGCTCTCATCAAGTAGTCCATGATCTATGTCCATTTTTTTGCTACAGTAAGTAAGCCTGTAGTGAACCAGGAAAGAACATTTACTATTAGTGGGTGATTTCAGGTGAGAAAGAAATAGCTCGATATAAATCTAAATAGAAATTGACAGCACATAGGAAAAAGGGTGAAGAAAGAAACTGGTCGCCAAAAGACTGCACACTTCTAAGCAATCATGAACTTTTTATGTATTCCTTGTGGAAAAGACCAGGGCAATTTCAACACGAGTAAGGTCACAACTTCCCCAACAAAGTGCCTGCCAGGCAACAATCACTCACTGGCTTTGGGCAATGACTTCAGGAAATCTGCTAGAATCATCTGAAACAGTGAATGTCAGTAGAATATGGCTTAGGCTGGTAATTGGGTCCTTCCCCACCCACTGAGTCTTAAAGATGATTTCTTCCCCCTACAAGAGAAAATCTACAAAATTCTCATGGTGGATCTTATGTTTTCTCTGCACTATTTGTTCTCTGCCAAGAAGCAAACTTTGGCTGAATGTCTGTGAAGACTATGCCTCCTACATTCAATATCTGAATGCTGGTCAAAAAATAATAATTTTTCTTTCCACATCAAATCCATAATCTATTTTGCAACACATTTAAAGATTCAAAGATGAACACATTCTAGCTATGTTCTGCCTGGTTTTCAGACAGCTAAAAACATCATGTGAGGCAGACCATGCGAGTCTGTCCACCAGCCACCCTGGATGGGAAGCTCCCGTGACCTTTGGCTCCAGGGGAAGCTGGCGGACTCAGCACTGGGAGACCCATGGTAGACCTCATCCAGGCTCCACAAGACAGGGCTGCTCCCTTTGTCTCTTCTTTCCTCCAGCCAGCTTTGTCTCCCAGTTTGGGTTTCTTATTTCAGGCAGAACAAGTGTGGCTCTCTTCTCACTCTTCTTCAGGATTGAGTAGAGAGGAAAAGTGAGTGTGTGACACACTGAACACAAGCACTCTGGGCTCAGAAACTGTAGAAGTAGGCAAGTAAGTTGATGCTCACACAGTAAGTGAGCAGCAGCTGCTGTGTGCGATCTCCACACTGGGCTTCAACCTCATTTTCTGCTCAACGAACAGAAGCATCCCTAACGCCCCCCTATCAGTGAACTCATCTGAAGACCCCACTAATTACACACACTCCATGAGGGGCAGCATGAAAAATGCTAAGTGTACGCACAAAGGCTAGAAAGATAAATAAAAAAATGTCAGCTGTGGTGGCAAGCTTAAAAGTAATTTTTTTAGGGCTGGGGATTTGGCTCAGTTGGCACCACGCCTGCCTTGCAAGCACAAGGTCCTGAGTTTGATCCCCGGTACCAAAAAAAAAAAAAAGTGATTTTTTAAAATCTTCATTGTAATTGGGTTGTTTTGACAGTAGAAAATTATTAAGAATAAGTTATTACCAATATGCCCTTTATGTATTTTTCTGAGATTGGAACCTCTCAAAGTATGAGTTCATTTTCGACCTATAGCTACATCCTCCTACTGGATTCTTGTATCACAGAGCAGAAGAAAAACAAACAGAAATGCAACCAAATACATTACACAGCTCTCTTGTATAGCTGGACTCCCCTAATAGGAATCTTTAAGGTTTACCAAAATTGGGGAAGAAAGCTCTACAAGCTTCTATGTGACTTGATGTTTACTTTTTTCCCATGAAAGAAGCAAAAAAAGCCAAATGTATAAACACAGAACAGCTGTCTCCTGGCAAAGACAGTATCCCACACCACACAGCCACACCCACACCAGAGAAACACACCAGCTCTGTCCACTCCGCTCCAGGCCATGTGGCTGCCATACATCTCCCAAGATGCCACTGAGCTCACCGTCTGATTTAAGAGTGGACAGAAGCCACCAGTTGTGGCAGCTCAGCATCCACCACCTCCTGCAGAAAAGGCCAACACCCACACTGATGCTCTCTACCATCTCCTCAAGCAGGGCCTGACCAGAAAGGAAAGTTACCTTGCAGACAGCTGCCTGGAGCACTGCATCAAAGCCTCCCTCAGGGGCATCGCGGTTCCGGGACACCCTCTGTTTCCGAACCTCCTCATTGAAGCTGTCGACTCTGTCTGTGAGAGGCAGCAGATGGCGGAACCCAAAGGAGGGGACGCAGTTAGGAAATAACTTGTAACTAGAGAGAAAGAAGAGAGAGTCACTTTTCCATCATCATCTTTAAATCTTAATCAAGTGTGTTGTACACTGACTGAGTGCCCCGGGAGGCACCAAAAAACACTCCCTAGCCCTTCC
Organism: Heterocephalus glaber; assembly: GCF_000247695.1. Next base: position 869,365 of record NW_004624731.1, read on the forward strand.
ACACACCCTAGGACAGGCATGGCAGAGAACAATCAGTAACAGTCCCTCCTCTCCAAACACCAGCACCAAGCATGGGCGAGACAGCAACTCCCACTTAGCGAATGGTCGGGATGAAAGGTCCACGGGACGAGGAGATGACAGCAGGCTGCTGTGGCGGGAGCAAGCCCTGACGTGGGCCTTGGAGGGTGCATGGGACCAGTGGACAGGAACGATGGACATGTCCAGTGAGGGCGCTGGAAGCCAGGTTACTCTAGGAAAACAGCTTCTCATATCCGTGTGATAAAGAAACCTATAACCTCTTCCTGTCAACCCACTCAGTGAGCATCAAGGTGCTGGCACACAAACAAATGCTAAATGGAGCAGGAATGAGAACATTCTCTCTCCTCCTTCATGCATGTGTAGACACCGAAGAGACAAACAGCTCCTCTAAACACCATAGAAGTCATTTAAAAACTAAACATCTTCAAATAGGAAATTGTATCTGGAAACTTGGAAAGATGGAGCACAGTATTGCACATCAATAGTACATAAGTTTCAAGCCTTTCTCTTGAAATATTGGGTGATTTTCTCTTCTGTCTGCTGTGGAGACCACAGGAAGAAATCTTCATCCACCCCTGGAAGAAGTTCACTCCCAGTGACAGAGCTGCAGGAGCTTCAGCCTGATGTGTAAGTAGTGAAATAGGAAGGGAGGCATTACTACATTGCAAATGGGTTCAAGAGATAAAAGGGAAGGGAAGAGAATGGCAGTCAAAGAAGAACATGTGCAACAGTCCTGTGGCAACAAGGAGACCAATGAAGGCCAGTGGTGCTGTACACAGAAAGAAGGAAAAGGGTGAAGACAGGCTGAGAGGTGGTGGGCAGGCAGCCTGGCCCACAGAAAGGGTCTTTTAGAGCAGAAGATGGAAACAAAGCCATGTGCATGGGAAGGGAAACAGGCTTAGCAACTGCTTCACTGCTGTCAAGGGGCTCCCCAGGGCAGGTCTGGGCAGCTGCCCTCCTGGGCAAGAAGGCAGTGTCTGGCTCTCCATTTCCCCTGCAGGGCTCAGGCCCCGCCTCACTTACTGCAGTCACAACATGGTGTGGAGCCCTTGCAACAGTCAGCTCTGCACAGATCTTCCCTCCTTGCTCCCGCCCCACATCTGCCTGCATGAAACCTTCTGTTCTGACAGGTCAGGCTCTTTTTAAGCCCATGCCTCAGGCCACTCTGACTTTTCGTCACCTCCTCATTCTGTCGTAGAGATGGTAATGGAAATGACATTCCCACTGGAAGAAGGAACTGAGGCCCAGCCTATACCCATCTGACACATGGACAGACCTAGAAGGAAGTAAATAGATCCACTCTTCCTCCAAGCTCCCTCACCCTCTGTGCTGCTCTGGTCCCCAACTCAGGACTTCAGGTGTGTGTTCACTGCCACCACTGGCAGGTTGGTTATGGAAAGGGGAAAGAGAAATTGAGTAATTGCAGTTAAATGAGAAAACCAGAAATGCTGTGTGAGAAGCTCAGCTAAAGCTCAGCACATTTTATATCTTCCTTTTCACTCCTGCAAAAAGTAATAAGCGGATACATTTGTACCATGGAAAAATCACTGTTAAGTAATTAGGAACTAGAAAATGTGCTTGCCAAAAAGAAACCTGGATTACAGGGAATCTACTAGAACCAAATCAAAGGCACTTCTTACTGAGGTCAGCTTTGCCACACAGACCCAGGGAATGACTCAGCTGTTACTGGAATGGGACGTCACCTCTGACCAGTTATCTGGCTTCATCCTTGGAACTGCTCTCTGAGCGGCCCAGGGATCTGGCTGTGTTGTGATTTCCTGCAGGAAACTAACCCACCCCTGCTGAGTCTGTGGTATAGGACCCAGTTCAGGGAATTTGAAGGGAGCTACTAGATTAAATATTATTACCCAGGAAAAGAAAAAAGAAAAAAAATATATATAAAGAGCTGGAGGACTGAGAGAGAGAAAGAGAGAAAACAAGGGTGTAAAGTGAATTCAATCTGAAAACACCAGATGTAGGTAAATTCAGGAAACAATGTGATTTGATGTTCAGAACAAGACTGTGATTGAGGTGACATGGAAAGGCTCCCTTCTTACTTTAAACATGGAGAACTGCCGATGAAAATATAAGTTTAAAATTTTTAAATAGCCCAAACTGAATGCTTAGAAGGGAAATCCCAAGCACCAAAAATGAAGAGGAAACCATTCAACAAATGGATATTTGAGTGGCTGTTCCAATGAATGGGCTGAAGAGCAAGGCAGGAGGTGTACCAGAATGCGTGCCAAGAAGCTACCCTAAAGGTCATGGGCAAAGGCCCTTGGGGCTTGGGAAAAGACTCTACTGCAATCTTACGGGACTCTCAGGACAGTATGAGGCCAGGCTCTGGAACTAGACTGTCTGTGAACAGCTGAGTGCTGCAAAGAGCTGCCAAACACTAAACCACCAGACACAGAAAACCTCCAGCCACAGGCCTGGGAAACAGTAAAGGAAGCTCAGCACTCATCCCTGTGAAAAGAATCCCTCCTAAGAAATTATAACTCCAAGCCACGGATTTAGCTCAGCGGTGCTGTCACCTGCCTCGAAAGCACAAGGTCCTGAGTTCAATTCCCAGTATCAAAAAATATATATAATAATAAAAATGTTTTAAAAATTGTAACTCCAGGCCTGAGCAATCAGAACTCATGACTACAGGGAAGGAACCCCCAACTGAGAGATTAAGAGGGAAATCGGTCCCACAGAGAACACTGAGGGTTTCTGTTAACAGCAAACTGAAAACTGCTCTGCAGGAAGCCAGCAGGCCCAGGGCACATGGCCCTCAGATGGAAAACAGCCTGAGGAAGATGAGCTAATGAAAAGTTATAAACTTCATGAGAAACAAACCACCACAAAGGAATGCCTGCAAATCTAACAAGCTGAAGGTGCCACAATTCAAGAAAGAGACAACACAATGTCCTGAAACTCTTCAAAACAGGGATATTCAAGACTTTGGAAGAGAGGAAGGTTCAGAAGTCAAATGCCAGACAGGATATTATTAGAAAAACAAAACAAAAAAACTGGAAGGCTCTAAAAAAGTACGAAAAATAGAAGAGCCTGAAAAAGAACCAAATAAAAATTATAGAAATAAAAAATATTGCCACGGATATTCAAAAATGAAAGTTTAGTGTATGCATTAGGCTGAAACTGAAGAACAAAGTGGTAAACTGGAAGATATTTTCTATTATGTAGCTAAGAGAGAAAAATGAAGGAAGTAAAAAGTATGGGAAAGAAATTAAGAAACATGAAATTCAGAATGAGAAGCTCCAACTGACCTCTAGCACTGGGCAGGTGAAATAGAGAGACTAGAAGAAAGGAAACCAGCAGAGAGGAGGTCAGAGTAAAGGTATACTCTCAGATGAAACAGGCAAAGCTCTGAGCACTGTAAATAAGAGGAAATCCAACATGGTCA
>NW_004624731.1:878501-930370 GCF_000247695.1 Heterocephalus glaber
GGGGGGGGGGGGTGTCCAGTGGATTGTTGCCGGAGCGCGGGCTGATTCGGGGTGTTCCTTACGACTCACGACCTCAGTAGGGCGTGTGCAGGCCTGCCTCACAGAACATTATTTAAAGCCACCAGAGATAAACACAGGATTAGACAAACAGCAGACCTCCTCTCAGCCACAAAGATGCTAGAAGACAGTGGAATACACCTGCAAGTGCAAACAAGTTCTGTGATTTCTTAGGGGAAATACAAAACGGGCAAGAAAAATGGAAATAATGAAGGAGGAAATGCACTAGTATCTCATTTGCAAATATTTTTACATGGTCTATATTTAAAGAACAGCCCAATACCTCTATCAAAGAAAAAATATTCAAAATTGGAAATAACAAATCTTGCATCCATGCATATCAGGTGATTCTATGCAGAGAAACTATTTCTATTAGTCAGAACAGCACTGAAACAGTGCTTTGAACTGATGCTCAGGTCACTCTATGCCTTTTTTCTTCCATGGCAGACCTGGTACATCTTACTCTCTTGTACTGCTTAGATGTGACAATTCCAAAGGGATGAGTCAAGGGTTTTTGATCCCTCACAGAAACATCTGGAGCAGAGGCAGGAGGAATAAACCTCAAAAGCCCTGAGCCTACTGGCTGTCCTTCCTCTCAGGTGTTCTGCACAGATGGTTAAATCATTTCCTGACTGGTTCATTTCTCCAGAACTTCCTGGGGGCTGTCATTGCTGCCTCCACAACAACGGGAAAGAAACATCTAACTGAAGGTGCCACTGGAGCTTGGGAAGAACTCTGGTTTTCCTCTCCACATTAGCGGGAGGAAAAGAATAGTCAGAGAAGGATTCCAAGCAAAGATCTACCATGCATAATGGGCCAGCGGCAAGACAAGAGGGAGTGGTGGGGACCACGGTACAAGCCCAGCTTTCTCAGACCTCCCAGGTTTTTAAGAAAACCTAGAAATTCTAGCTATTCTTGGTTAAATCTTGTTTTTTATTTTTTTCCCAATGTTGGTAGCTAATTCGCAGTGCCATTAAAACAGAAGGGCAAACAAGGCACATGTACATGCTAGAACCACTAGATCGCATGCTGGGCCTGTGTTGTTCTGCAGGGACTAAGGCTTCGTGGATGGCGCCCTGGCTGGATGTGAGAAGAGGACATTCGACCTGCTCACTCAGCCCCACAGGACTCCCTACTATACTGCCCAGATTAGAGAAGAGAGCTTTCTATACTCAGACTTCAGGTTTCTCTCAAAATTCCCATTCTTCCCGAGATTTCCTGTCTCAGGAAGCTTTGCAACGTGCCTTGTACAGTATTCGAAGTCTACAACTGCAACTAAAGAAGCTCTAAATAAGCAATGTGGGAGAGTCGTGGATATTTACATGCTGAGCGCCCCTGGGCAGTCCTTCATCTGCTGCAGCTCCCAATCTAGCATCTCTGTGGGTGAGACACACCCTGTCTGTTCGGACTGGGCCCAATCAGAGCAGAGAGGAAAGAAGGAGACGGAATCACTGTTCCAGATGAACAGAAAAGAAGCTTTGGTTAGGATGCCACTGCTCCTGTTAAGTAGCAAACTCCAACCAGAGGACAAACATTTGGCCTTAAGAGACTGGACCAAGTAAGAAGAATGCCAGTGACCCATTATGTCCAGGAGAAGCTAAATCCAGCAAATGATGACACTAGCAGCTCTTGAGACTTAAAGAACTTAAGAATCCCATTTGTAATAGCATTTTCTTGTCTTACTGATCTCCCATGGTTGCAATGGTTCCCAGCCCCTGGGAAGATCTAAGATATCCTCCCTGAGAGTGGATGAAGAGACCAGGAAGATTCAGAACAACACAGGCCAACAGCACCTAACTGCCTCATCTAACCACCAGACGTGGGAAGCACTGAGGCTGCCAAAGATGAGCTTCAGGAAGAGGCAGGCCCAGAGCCTTACAAACAGTTCCCTTCCCCTCGGCAGCAGGAGACCTAGGGTTGGATGTGGTGTCACAAGACGAAGGAGGCTGGAAGTCTGAGTCACCACTTAAAAGAAGAGCTGCCTCGGAAAGCAGCTCAGCCCTTGTCAGATTTTGCACAAGCAAGAAAAACTCCCAATGTGCTGAGCCACGGAGACTTGGGGATCGCTGCTTACCAAGGCAGGGAAGGCCCCAGAGGGCGGGCACAGGGTTGGGGTGGGTATGGATACTCCACTTCAGGGGAAGTGTCTGGGGTAGAGTGTAATGTGGAGGGGAACACAGGCAATGTATTAATGAGAAGGCAGGCTCTAAAAGCAGTCTGTTTGGATTGATTTGTGTAATCACAGGTAAATTATTTTTTCTCTCCATGCCTCAGTTTCCTCCTCCTCAAAGTCTGGGTTATGCCTTCTTCTAAAGTCCTCAACAGGCTGTTACGATATTTAAGAGAGATAATCCATACAAAGCATTTAGCATGATGCCTGCCACTTAATAAATCTCAGATCTTAGCTGTTCTTTATCTAGTGGCTATACAGAGGCCTTATATCCCAAAGTCTCATTAAAATTGAATGTGAAGACGAGGCAAGAAAATGGTGGAAGATCCACTCGTTGCAGTTATGTTGCATAATCCTGCCATTTAAAGAAATACTTGAAAGACTAGAAAAGAAAGAAAGCAACCTATCACACACAGGCTACGTTAAGGGCACTGGAGAATGTGCCCCCCAAACACACAAACACTCATGGCAAAAAACCTGCTCACCAGGCCCATTTCCTCTTATTCTTGGGCATGGAGCTAAACAAGTGTCCAGCCTCTTGCTGGAATTCAGTTCCATCTAGCAGAATGACAGACCAGGCCACTACATCCTGGGATGCCCAGTTCTCCAGGCAGGATGACCCTGAAGCCAGGAGTGGAAGACAGTGAAGCCTAGAAATGAAAAGAAACCTGGGTTCCTGGGACATCACTTAGAGAAGAGGTGTCCACTAGGCAGGAGACCCCATCAGACTTAGGTAACCAAGAAATTAACTTCTAGCAAGTTTGGGCCATTATACACTTGGGGTTTTGTTTTGTTGTAGCACTTAGGAACTCCTGTTCTCTAATAATTTGTCAAGTACTTTCTAATTCAGGTACTTGACTTAATGTTGATAAAAATCCATACCTTAAAACATCTTCATTTCATCAAAATAAATTATAATTGTTTATATAAATAATAGGAACAAACTTTGAATTTATCTATAAGTATCTTAGACAATCCAAGTAAGGAGAAAGTGCAAGTTGTCTTGCCCGGTCCCTTCCCTAATCCCATGGGTCCATGACTCTAAGGATATTCTTCAAATTCTACTAATGTGAGAAAACAGTGCTGTGTGAGGTGGGCAGGAAAATAAGTGAGCTATGATCATTACATCTTCATGCAACCTTGTGACAGTTCACTCTTTCCACATGCAGGGCAAGGACAAACTTGGCCATCATCAATCAGATTAAATACATAAGCCTGGTCACCCTTTCACTCTCTTTCCTTCAGGCTATTTTCCCACTACTTCATCCTCTTACCCCAAGGTACCTAACAGAAAGACAGCCGGCCACTTACCCAGTGCATGGATTGGTCTGGTACCTTGGTGCGGTATAAGAGAAAGGAGAAATGTTCTTGTCAACAAAAGACCCAAAACCCAATCGGAAGTTGCTCGTGAGCCTCCTCATTTCTTCAGCGAGCGTGGTGCCCAGGCTCCGGATATTTACTAGGTCATCCTTCATTGACAGGGAAAGGTCCATCAGGTAGTACAGGTCCACGGGATAGTCCTCCACTTGGCGGACCTGCAGCTGGAACGTCGTCTGGTCACCTGTGCCAAGACAGGCCACGCACATTAGAGGCCACATAACCTGCTGGGCAGAAATGAAGGACTCTGCTTCAAAGCTGCTCTACCTCTTAATTTTCTTTAGTGATACTGTGCCTCCCAGAAGTGTTTTCTTGGAAGTGGTGCACCTAAAGGAAATATGGTGCTGAGGGCGAAGTCCTGGACTCTTCTGCCCAAACACTTGTCTCAGTGTTTCCAAGGAAGCCCTGCAACAACCAGGCTCCTCAACTAAGGTGTTCTGTTTTCTCAGCAGCAAAAATCCCTTGGGCATTTGGGAGACAGTGAGCCAGACAATTCCATGAAAAGCAAAGTGGGTTGGGGAGCAACGTGTCAACCACACACCAGAGGAAGACCCAGACCAGATGGGAATGGGGTGAAACTGCCAGCAAGGAAGGAACTAACAAAAGAGAGTATGGGCCCTGTGTGGTGGTACACGCCTGCACTCCCAACATTCTGAGAGGCTGGGGCAGAAGAATGACAAGTTCGAGCCTAGCCTAAGCAACTTGGTCTCTTAGAGAGACCCTGTCTCAAAAGAAAAAAGAAAAAAGGACTAGAGATATAGCTCAGTGCAAAGGGGTAGGGTGGGGTATGGACATGAGTAAGAACTAGGTGGGGAAGAGAGAGGGAAGGCAAGTAACAGAGACAGTTACTTAAGGGCCGGGGATTTAGCTCAGTGGTTTCGCCGCCTGCTGCGCAAGCGCAAGAACCCGAGTTCAATCTCTGGTACCAAAAAAAAGAAAAGACAGTTACTTAAAATACCCCAGAGGGAAAAAAGTAGTTAGGCCTGTGCAATCTCACCAGTCTTTACTTGTATCTCTTCAGCCATTCACTAGATAATAGTATTTAGTTCTTGGGCACATTTGGCACTTGGGGACATCATAGACACAACTCATTATCATCAGAAATTACATGTATAAACTGGGTGTGGTGGGACACATCTGCCCTCCCGGCACTCTGGGAGGCTAAGGCAGCAGGATCACAAGTTTGAGCTCAGCCTAGGCAACTTAGCAACCTAGTGAGACCCTGCCTTGAAATAAAAAATAATAAAGGAGCTGAGGATACAGCTCAGTGCAAAGGCCCTGGGTTCAATACTCAGTACTTTCAAAAAGAAAAAAAAAATGTATAAGTATAGTAAATACAGGAAGATGGAGGGGAAATTTTCGTTTCATTTTTTAAAAATGAAAAGAAAAAAAAGCACATCAAAAGAACAGGAAAAGAAAAATAGATTTGTCTACCAGCTACAAGAAAGAGAAAATGATTTCTGGTTCTATAATAAGAAAGCCCACATATGAGGAGATGGTAAATAATTCTGAGGAAGAGAATAAGGAGACAAATCGGTGCCTCAGAGGGGAGCCTCTGTCACCCTCCAGGGTCTGGAGAGGGCCAAGTCAAGGCAGTTCAATTGCTGGAGGACCCACATCAGGGTAATGTTCCCTAAATCAGTTCATAATTTCTATGAACAAATCACTTAGAGCCAACTTCAGGGTTCAACTCATGGGAGAAAATTCAATCTGCCTTAGGCTTACTCACCTTTTATGAGTACCAACACAAGTCCTGTTTATTCCAGGGCAGAGCTGTCCATGTGCACTTGAAATCTGGGTATCTTTTCTGTCTGTTTAGAGCTGCAACAGCCAAAGAGGCCTTGCTCTGCACAAGTCTACTCCTAATTGGCCACAATCACTTCTCAGAGAAGCCAATTGCTCGCCTCTAGCTGACAGCTAGCAAGTAAAGGCTTCAGCGCTCCCTCAGGACAGAGAACTTGGACCTCTGTGCTCTTCTCCCACTGCCAACAGGCACATTTCATGAGCTAGACCAGGAAGAATCCAGCGATCAAAAGACTTTAGTTCAAGTTCCAGCTCTGTCCCTCCATTAGGGATGCAACCAGAGCCTGTTTCTTTCAGTGTAAAATGTAAACAGCAACAGTGCCCATGGCATCGATTGAAGCTTCTTGGACTTGTGTGGGAGAGAAGTGCTTTGTAGAGATAAAGGCTTGCACAAATGAAGTACAATTATTATAATTACTATTTGTAGCCACAGCTCCAAGCCTGTTTCCCTGACTTGTTTTTGCGTGTATTATTCTAGCTGCCTCAAGATTGATGTAGTAGTTTGAGTTGCTGGTTGGTATGAGCCTATTTTTAAAAACCATCAGAGTCTGACTCAAACAGAAGAATGTTCGAGATTTCTCCCAGAGTAAGTTCTGGACTGCTGCCGCAGGGCTCTGGCTTGGATCAGGCAGACAGGGCCCTTTGGATGCCAGGTCTCACTGGGTGCACAAGAAGGAGGAGTCTGGGAAGGCAGAACCTTGGGTTTTGCTTGCCTGCAGACCAGGATGGAATAAACCTGCAATTACAATCTTCTGCTCAATTCCATGACCTGTGCACCATCTCCTACATTTTCCAATATCTGTCTGCCTTCCCTAAAAGCTTCTACCACACCTTCTTTCATCTAGATCTACTTCTGCCTTTCTGTGCATGATGAATACATATGGGTACCTCGGGACCAGGAAGTGGGGAACTGGCTTGGATTCAGAGAGGCCAGGAGGCACCTTTGGGACAGAAGCAACACTAGGCTTGGAAATTTAAGAGCTGGGTTCAAACCCAGGACTGGTCACCAAAGGGTCAGAAGACCTTAGGATCCTTTAAAATTGCTGCTCAGTTTCTGCTTCAGTAAAATGGGGATGATATTAATCAGTGTGGGGATTAAATGAGATGACATATATGATACATAACTCAATTCTGCCAAAAGTCAATTATTAAAAACAATTTCCTGTAGGGACAAAAAAGAGAAAATTCTGCCAGAAACTTGAATTTGACTAGCTATAGTCCTGGGCATATACATTTAACTCCAAATATTCCAGACCTAAGGCAAATAGGGAAGTAAGATATGATATATATATATCTCCTTCTACTAGGAGGGTTATCTACTGGAAAATGAGAAATTGTTTTCTTTCTTTTTTTACTTTTCAGTGTTGGAGGTTGAACCCAAAACCACACGCATGCTAAGCAAACACATAACCACTGGCCATACTGCCCAGCCCAGAAGTGAGAAATCTCTTAGCATTACATTCTAAGAGAAATTGACTGATCATCAAGAAAATACACACACACACAAGCTCCACATATTGAAAGGGAATATTTCTTCCTGTTCTCCAGAGAGAGAAGGATGTAAGAGCAAAGCCAGCATCATTCATGTTCAGAAGGAAGGTTTACTGCCACCTTTACAAAGCTTGGTTATAAATGCCTCAAACTCCTGAAAGGGCACTGGCAATGCGGCATGCCTGGACAGCAGGCTTAGGCTGTCAGCACCCTGACCCCCAGCAGGGGAGCCTTCAGTGTCAGCAGCCTGCAGGTGGGGAGAAGACTGGGCCCACTTCCCATCTTGGGTCCACCTCCACAGCTGCACCCCTGCGTCCTGCCCATTCCGGCCAGCTGCTCTTCTACACCACCTGAAACTTGCAACCTGTGCCCTCCCGTGTGCCCAGGAGGTGCAAAGCCCTTCCCACCTCCACCAGCGGGGCTGGGCTATGCTTGTCTGGCAGCACCATCCCAGACCTAGTGCCTGGATCTGTCACTCCCTGCTGCCTCCCTCCCAACCTAGGATCCCTGTGGGCTCACAGCTCTTCTTTTTCTGGGGCTGTTCCAGTAATTCCTGCCTCAGGCCAGTGGTGGGATCAGAGGGGCAGGATAAAGCAAACTCCAAAAAGCAGCAGATCCCCTGCCCCTGGGAGGATGAGGTGTCCCACCAGCAGCTCCTCTCATGCCCTATGGTTTCTGTTTCAAAGCACCCAGCTCAACTGCATTTTGCACAGAATTCCTGCCACTGCTTAGCTAGTAAGCACAGTTCCTCATGCTGAAATCAAGTATCAACTAGCAGGGCACCTGAAATGCATTTGTAATGCTTTCTTTCCACCCTCCCTTCAGTAAAAAGTAAAAGGTGTCAGATGACAAACATTTCTAGATAATGAGTAGAGAATTTCAGCAGGAATGTTTAAGACTGATTTTTTTTTAACCACAAAGTAGTTTTCAGCAGATAAAGCCTTGCCATCCCCAAAGAATTGTGAGTGGCTTTTGAATCCCTAGAATTACCCTTCAGTGCAAGAAACTGAAACAAACAAAGAAAACATAAAAATCATCTGCAATACAGCTGAAGAGGGAATTAGGGCCCTGGTGCTCACCTTTTAAAATGAACTTACAGCTCCTCTGCTCACTACAGTAGGACGTATTTCATGAAATTAAATTAAATTTAATTTAATTTCCGAAATTAAAGCCAGACCTAGAACCAAAGAATTGCTTCCCTGGTCTAGAATAGGCTGCTGCACCCGACTCCCACCTCAGAATACTGTAGTGACTCTAGACAGAGGTCCGGATTTCACAAAGCAAGTCATCTGAAGACAGAGTGACCTCACAGTGTCTGCCTCCAAGCATCAGGCTCTATTTCTGTAGTTTCCTTTAACATAACCCTTTATGCATTCATCACAGGTCCTTCCTCGCCTTCGTAAGCAGGTACATTGTCAGTCTGGTGAGTGGGGGGACCACGTGTTCCAGTCTCTCCCTGAGGAGTGGGGAGAACAGCCCTTAAACAGGGGCCGGGAGAAACGCACAGGGAAAGAGTCTTGACTAGCGCTGCTGTACCATGTCAATGTCCTGGTCTCAGGTCTCTGGTTACCTCTGCTATTATCCCTGGGAACAGCTGAGAAGAGTATGTGGAGAATCTCTGCATCATTTCTATAACTTTCTGTGAGTCTAAAATTATTTCAAAAGAAAGTTTAAAATGAAAAAAAAACCTAACAATCAAAAGTCACTTTTAAGAGGCTTAGAGATTGAAGCAAATAATGATTTTTAAGAAACCCTTTCTAGTTATCCCAGTGTATCAAAGACACCTCTAGCTTTTGACCATCTCAGTAAGACTTACTTTAAAGTTTATCTCTTAAGGATTTTATGTCTGTTAGGGATTTTTTTAAAAGTTCTTATCCTGACATATAATTTCCAGTATCAAAATAAAATGGAAAACATGATCCTGTTTTTATACAAAATCTTGCGTAAAATTTGGCACTTCTTCAAAAAGTTAAATATAGAATTACTATATGATCCAGCAATTCCACTCCTAGCTATATATCCAAGATTACTAAAAACATACATTCTCATAAAAACTTGTACACGAATGTTCATAATTGTCCAAAAGTGGAAACAGCCTAAATGCCCATCAACTGAAATGTGGTATAACTACATATATAAAATGAAGTATTATTTGGCCATAAAAAGGAATGAGACACATTCTACAACATGGATGAGTACATGGCCACATGTTCACATATGACGTGATGCAGAGGAAAGGTTTCCATAGGCAAAATCACAGAGACAGCGAGTGGACGAGTGGCTGCCAGGGGCTGAGTGAGGAAGGGGCTGCTAGGGTAAGGAACAACTGTTACTGGGTACTAGGTTTCTTTATGGGGTAACAAAAATGTTGTGGAATTAGATAGTGGCGATATTTATATAATTTTCCAAATACATTAAAAACCACTTTAAAACAATGAATTTTATAGTATGTGAATTATTTCTCAATTTTTAACAAATTCTGTTTAAAGGAAGATGCCTCCTCCCTCCCCCTCAGACTTATCCTGAACAATAGCCTGGCCCTCTCAAGGTGTCTTTCATGTTATGCTGAGGCTTGTCCCTGGTTACAAAGGCTGGCAAAATGTTATATTTCACTCAACAAATACCTATTATGAAGTACAGGGGGCAGGGCGAAGGAGAAGACACAGGCGCATTTCTGAAAGTACATAATGGAAAAACCAGTCCCTATGTACCTGAAAGCCATCCTCAGAAATGGGGGAATTTCCCTGAAGTACATGTGTACCAAAAACTTTGCTAAGTGCAGCATACCATTCCTTCCTTCACCCAAATAAATGGGGTTTTCCAGAATTCCTCTTTATAAATATTAAACTTACCTTTTCAAAAGGTTACCAGGCATTACTGGTTTCAAGTGTTTCTGTATTTAGGGGCTGGGGGCAGTGGTAGAATACTTGCCTAGTATGATAGTATGGGCCAGGCCCTGGGTTCAATGCCCAGCAACACACACACGTATTTTTGCGTTTAGAAATATTCATGACTGTTCTGGAGCCCTTTTTTTTTTTTGGAGACAGGGACTCTCTCTGTAACCCAGGCTGGCCTTGAACTCACAGCAATCCCCCTGCCTCAGCCTCCTGAGTGCTGGGATTTCAGGCATGTGCCACCATTCCTGGCTTGGTTCTGGAGCTTTAGGAATCCTTTTCATTGGCTCTCACCGACGGTCTTCATGTCCACAGACTGAGCATCCTCACAGCTCAGGTGGTCTTCACAGGGCCACCAGCTCCCCACCCCATCACCTCCACCTCCCAGAACTGGGCTCCACACCTTGCAAGGCCTGACCTGCACAGAGCACCCATGTTTTCTCCCATCCAAGTACTAACCAGGCCCGACCCTGCTTAGCTTCCGAGACCAGACAAGATTGGGTGGTGTGGCCACAGACAGCACCTACATTTTCTATAAACACAGGACCATGTTTTCTGTGTTATTTCCAATACAGGAAACTATCACAATGCTTCACCGGAGATGTGATGGGAACTGAGCATACACTAAGCTTTATGTGCATAAACTTGTACTGTTGTTTCCTTAACTCTTCTGTGAGGCTGTTTTAAAAGCCAGTTAGTTGGTAGTGAGACCAGATGGCCTCTCTGCTCATAACCACACCTGCACTAAACTACTGACTGTGTGACATCCAGCTCTCTCCTAGGCAGAGTCTGCCTTAAGGGACGAGGACTTGCCACCATGGAGTGTATTTCTGAGGGAACCCCACAGGCAGGCTCAGATATTCACGGAATATGTGACAACTCAGAGCTCATTCCAGAAATGCACATGGCCCAGAACCACAGAATCAGAATAATAAACCAGGAGTGATGACTCACACCTGTAGTCCCAGCATTCTGGGAGGCCAAGGCAAGAGGGTCACGGCCTGGGAAACTTAGCAATTAGTGAGACCCTGTCTCAAAATAAGGCATAGAAAAAAAGCCTGGGGATGTAGCTCAGTGTAAAGGCCCTGGGTAAAATACTCAGTGTTGCCAAAAAACGAAACAAGAAGAGTAATAATAACAATAGCTACAACAACAATGAGTTTCACTGAGTGTTAATGTGCAGCACTGCACCAAACCCACTTTTGGGTACTAAACCTCCTGATCCAAACCTGAATCTGGCAGCTTTGGGTGTGACCCGTTCAAAGTAATTTTAGCTTTTTAAAGTTCTTTTGTACAAAGAGTCTCATGAAAGCCTCTGAACAAGGCAGTGAGAAATCAAGGCGACAAAGCTCTGAGATGCCAAGGGATGCGGTGACCAGCCCAGGACCTCCCAGCTGGGGGGGCCACCAGAGCTGACACCCATGATGGTCCACCAGCTCCAGGATCGCCCCACTGCTCCAACCTGCCCTGAAGTCAGAATAACCACTAAGAAACAGCATTGTCACTGAGGTAGAGGAAAGGGCAAATAAATAAATAAATAAATAAATGAATGAATGAATGAAATTGGAGAGAGCTCCCAACGGGGTGATACTTTCCAATGTCGCCACAGGCAGACCTGGCCTTTGATACTGCATGGGTTCTACTGTGCGGAACATTGGATGACAGAAGTGGTGAACTAGAAACAGCCTGGTGCAGTCACCGAGCCTGGGATGGAGTCAGATTTGCCACTTACTAACCGAGAGACCTTGATGGGTGCTTTCCCCATGTGTACAATGAGATTGGCTCCCTCAGAGTCAAACGGTCAGCACTTAGCAGGTGTGAAAAAACTTTCAGTTTCTTTACACTGCCATCACCTCTAGGGCTTGCAGGGGCTAGGGGGATCACAAGATGAAATATCTCTACTCTGAAAGCTTATCCCTTTGGAACACCACTGAATCAAAGGGGTTTGGCTGGCACAGAAAAATGCTTTTCCTGAGAAGTAACACTCTCCTGGATCAACTTAAATTAACTAGGGAGTAAATCTACCACACTCTCCCAGAAAAAACAACAGCGTTATTCACACAGGTGGAAACAGCCCACGTGTCCACCACAGAGGAGTGGACAAATAAATGTGCCACACACATACAATGGAATATCATTCTGCTGTAACAGAGGGAAATCTGCACTATGCTTCGATAGGTATGAGCCTTGACAGCATTATGCAAAGTGACAGCTAGAGACAAGTGTAATCGCAGAGATTCACTTACCTAGGATGACCAAGTTAAGAGACGGAGAGGAGAAGACAGATTATCGGGCTGGCAAGAAGAGGGAATGGGGAACAGCTGCCTAACAGACGAAGTTTGTGAGACAGCGAAAAAGTTCTGGAACTGGACAGTGGTGATGATGACAGACAATATGGTGAACTGAACCATGTATGCCTGCTTCGGTGGTGCACAGCTGTAATCCCAGCTTCTGAGGGTGGGAGCTGACTTAGGAGAATTACAAATTCAAGACCAACCTGGGCAACTGACCAACCAGTATCAAACTATAAATTTAAAAAGATGTGGGGCAAGCATGGTGGCACATGCCTGTAATCCCAGCACTCGGGAGGCTGAGGCAGGAGGATCACTGCTAGTTTTGGCCTGGGCTACCCAGTGAGTTCAAGACCAGCCTGAACTAGACCATGTCTCCATAGTGAGACCCTGTCTCAATAAACCTAAAAAAAGGGAGTGTGGATGTAGCTCACTTGCCTTGTATGTATGAGGCCCAGGAACATACACATACATACAAAGGTTAAAAGAGTAAATTTTATGTTGCATAAATTCTACTGCATTTTTCAAAAACAGCAGAGATCCACACACGGGGGCCTTGTGCTCTGTCTCCAGGGTTCAGGGCCTCCCCTCCCCCACCTCATCCCCCAGCTCTGGCCTCAGCCTGGCCCAGCACAGGCCCCATCTCCCATGGGCCAGCCCCATCCTGAGGGTGACTCACCAGGCCGGAGGTCCACGGCCACCTCCTGCGGCGCCATCTGAATGACATCAGGGCCCACCACACCAGAGCCCTCGCTGCTGAGAGGCAGGCTTCGCAGGATCCGTGTGCTGCTGGCCGGGCTCTCGATCTCACTGCCACAGCCACTCTGGATGAGGTTGGCCCTCAGGTCACACCGGGAGGTGACTGACCGAGAGCTGCCGAAGACCTGAGTGGGAAAGAGGCAAACAGGGGAGGTGGTCAGGCTTCTTTCAGCACATCTGGGCCAAGGGGCCTCAAATCTCCACACTCTGTGTTCACTTCAAGAACTGGACACAGTGGTAATCCCTACCCCAAATGCACACCGAGGATTAAGGGGATTAACTGAGCTGCTGGATAAGAAAGCATTTGTAAACTGTAAGTGCGTAATAAAAATGTTTGGTCTCAGCTGCGCATAGTGGCACATGCCTGTAATCCCAGCACTCTGGGAGGCTGAGGCAGGAGGATTACAAATTTGAGCCCAGCCTGGGCAATTTAGCCAGACTATATCAAAGAAAACATAATAAAAGGGCTGGGGGGGCAGCTCAGTGTGAAGGCTCTGTGCTCAATCCTCAGTACCACCAAAGGGAAGGGGAGGGGAGGGGAGGGGAGGGGAGGGAAGGGAAGGGAGGGAAGGGAAGGGAAAAGAAAAGTTTGGTTTCATCATTATTTTGATAGTCAAAATGTTCCGGTCTACTTCCATCAGCCAGCGAGAGAACCTGAAATAATCAAAGTTTATGTAGTTAATTAGTGTGTGTAGATGTGTGTGTGAGTAGTACTAGGAATTGAACCCAGGGATGCTCTATCACTGGGCTAACTGCCAACACATTTCTTTCCTTTATTTTTTATTTTGAGACAGGGTCTCACTAAGTCCCCTGGCTGGTCTCAAACTTGAGATCCTCCTGCCTTGGCCTCTCAAGTAGCTGGGATTGCAGGCATGTGCCATCATGTTAAAGATATAGGGTCCTCATTCAGGCATTCAAAAGTAGATTTTTGAGCTTCTGAGTTCATGCATCAGCTTTTACATGTATTGAGCCCTGAACAGCCAGTTATCAAGGACCACACAGCAGCATACATGGGACCCATGACATGGCATCCACTCCTTGAAGTTTATCACATGAGAACAATGGAGAGCAAAGGGAAGACCTAGACACATACTGAAACATCACTTATAATATGTAAGCCTAAATCCCTAAACTATAAGAGTATGCTGTGGTACTTCAATATAGTCATGACACATAATTATTTGATGACAATTAAACAGAAATTTCAAAACACTTATACTAAGAAAGAACCAGAAAACAGATTATAGCTGCATTAGGATTCAAAAGAAATATTTAAAATGTAATATTAGACCACAGGAATCAAGCATTTTTTGTTTTTACCTTTATTGCAGTTTACATGATGCATCTATATCAATATGAATGATCTTTATGTCCCTGATTTTGAGAAAGCTGTATAGATGAACAATTCGACCTAATTTAGGACACCAGGAGTTTGAGGCACTGTTTTTAAATAAAATAATCCATTTTATTATAAAATATGGTCTTTGGATATATACTTTTAGTGAAAGGAGCTTTTAATGGCGAAATCAGCCCATGCTCCTTTCTGGACACTCTGGTCCTGGTGGTGTAGAAAATAAGATCTCTCCTCCAGTGGGCTGGATGCCAGTGCTGCTGCGTGATTCTCACCATGGCTGGGGAGTTAGGACACTGACTCCTTCCTCTCCCCTCAGCAGCACTCCACCAGAAAGCGCAGATGACTCAGTGTCCCTAGACCACTGCATTAGAGGCCAGCCTGCTAGCAGGAGCACAAAAGTCAGAGGGACGCACACTTTGCCAAGGTCTCAGCTGTCCCAAGACTAATGATCCTCTTAGAATCTGCAAAATTCAAGACCTAAGTCATCACCACTACAGTTTAACACAGTCCTCGAAACATTAGCCAGAGCAACAAGGCAAAAGAAAGAAAAGGGATATGGATAGGAAAGAACAAAGTCAAAATATCACTGTATTTGCAGATGACATAATCCTTTACTTAGATGACCCCAAAAACTCCACCAAAAGATGCCCAGAATTGATAACCACATTCAGCAGTGTAGCAGGATACAAAATAAACACACGAAAATCAATAGTGTTCCTACAACCTAATAATGAACTCACTGAAAAAGCAATTAGCAAAACAATACCATTCATGATAGCATCAAAAAAAATTAAATACTTAAGTATTAACCTAACTAAGGAAGTGAAAGACCTCTACAATGAAAATGACATCAGACTGAAAAAGGAAATCAAAGACACCAGAAAATGGATAGGCAAAACCAACCTCAAGTTTATATGGAATCTGAAGAGATCCAGTACAGCAAAAGCAATCCTGGGTAGCAAAGACAAAGCAGGTGGCATCACAATCTCAGACTTGAAGACAGTGATTAAAACAGCATGGTATTGGCTGAGGATTTAGCTCGGTGGCGCCGTACTACCTCCCGAGCGCAAGGTCCCAAGAGTTCAATCCCCGGTACCAAAAAAAGCCAAAACAACAAAAAAACCCCAGGATGGTACTGGTGCAAAAACAGACATGTGGATCAATGGAACAGTATAGAAGCAGAACAATCCCAGGCACATACAGCTCTTTAATCTTTGACAAAAGAGCCAAAAGCATACACTGGAAGAAAGATGGCCTCTTTAATAACTGGTGCTCAGAAAACTCGATACCCACAGGCAGAAGACTGAGTCCAGGCCAGTGATGGTGAACCCTTTAA
Source organism: Heterocephalus glaber (assembly GCF_000247695.1). Next base: position 894,034 of record NW_004624731.1, read on the forward strand.
CCTTTCAATGATGCAAACAGCCCACTGTGGCACTCATGCCACAGGTTCATCACCACTGGTCTAAACCCGTATCTCTCACTACGCACTAAACTAAAGTCAAAATGGATCAAAGATCTAAATGTTAAAACAGAAACACTTAATCTGCTGGAAGACAAAATAGGTACAATTCTTGAAGACACAGGTGTAGGCAAAGACTTTCTGAACAGAAACCCAATGGCATAAAAAATTATACCAACAGGCTGGGGATTTAGTTCAGTGGTTCCGCTGCCTGCTGCCCAAGTGCAAGGACCCGAGTTCAATCTCCGGTACCAAAAACAAAACAAACAAAACAAAGAAATAATACCAAGAATCAACAAATGGAATCACATCAAATTAAAAAGCTTCTGCACAGCAAAAGAAACAACAGAGTGAAGAGACAACCCTCAGAATGGGAAAAAAAAATTTGCCAGATATTCCATGGACAGAGGACTAACATCAAGAATATATAAAGAATTCAAAAAAATGAGACCTCCTTCTCCCAAAAAAGACTCAATTAAAAAATGGGCAGCTGAAATGAATGGACACTTCTCAGAAGTACAAATCGCCAATAAATATATGAAAAATGCTCGTCATTGCTGCCCGTCAGAGAAATGCAAATTAAAACTACAAAGATTCCATCTTACCTCAGAAACAATGATTACCATCAAAAAATCTAATAATAACAAACCCTGGCGAGGATGTAGGGAAAAAAGGGACTCTACTACATTGTTGGTGGGAATGTAAACTAGTACAGCCACTAAGGAAACCAGTGTGGCAATTCCTCAAAAAACTAAAAATAGGGCCGGGGATTTAGCTCAGTGGTTTTGCCACCTGCTGCGCAAGCGCAAGGACCCGAGTTCTATCCCTGGTACCAAAAAAACCCCCTAAAAATAGAAATTCCAGCTATCCCCCTTCTAGGTGTCTTCCCAAAAGAATTAAAATTGTCACATTACAAGAATACACATATACCCATGGTTATAGCAGCATAATTCATAATAGCTAGATCCTGGAAACAGCAGATATGCCCATCAACAGATGAATGGATAAAGGCAATGTTGTACTTATATATGATGGAGTACTATGCTGCCATAAAGATAAGTTTGGGGCCGGGGATTTAGCTGAAGTGGTTCCACCTCCTGCCTCTCAAGCACAAGGTCCCAAGTTCAATCCCCAATAGCAAAACAAAACTAAAAAGATAAATTTGAGGAATCTGTAGGTAAATGGATGCAACTTGAGAACATAATACTAAGTTAAATAAGTCAGACACACAGCTCAAATATTGAATGGCTTCCCTTATGTGAGAAACACTACATAGTAGAGAATTTCATCCAAGCTTCCCAGACATCTTGCTCAGTGGGATTTTTTTTCCCTCAGTGCTGGGTATTGAACCTAGGGCCTTGCACATGCTATGCAAGTGCTCCAGCACTGAGCCACATATCCCCAGCCATTTTAAAATGTTTATTTAAATGTTTATTTAGAGACAGGGCCTAAATTGCTCAGGCTAACCTAGCACTTGTGATCCTCCTGCCTCAGCCTCTCAAGTAGCTAGGATTTCAACAGGATTCTGGATAGATGATACCAGTCCATGCTGAAGGGCCACCTGCTGGCTAGGGTAGATGCTGGGACCATGAAAGTTCAGATCCAGGCCCATGCCAAAGACAGCCTCAGTGGGGCAGCTGCCCTGTCCCCAGCTGTATTCCACAGCAGTTCAAGGCCTCTTCATTTCCCAGGTGTTGGTGGCAAAGCCCTCTCTGGCTCCAAGGCACCAGGCTTCCTGGAAGCTGGCTGCTCCAAAGGCACTGTCACTGTCTAAGAACCACTACTGGTCACATGAAACTACAATCAAGAAGTGCCAATCAAGTCAGGAACGTGACAGCATGAGTGAGGCCCCTTCAGCAGCTCCTGCTTTACAGACAGCCAAGGACAGCGCAGGATGCCACACAGACCAAATGCAGAGTCTTCTCAGTGCCACCCATTGCCACTGCCAAGGTGTCACCTTCCTCCCGCCCACAGACCCCAGCTGCTGCAGCTCAGGGCAGGCCCAGTCCAGGTTTGCCACTGTCCCAGCTCTAGGGCCTCAGAGTCACCAGCAAAGGCACTACTGGGCACAGTGGGTCTGAAGAGTTCTGGGGAGAAAGGCAGCTCCGTCAATAGGGGCTTCCCCCAGGAGCAGATGTCTCTCTGGCATAGTCCAAAACAGCTGCAACTCATTCTAGCCATAGGTTCCCATTGCCCAAGAAAGGGACAGAGTGTGCTGCAGATCCCTGCAGGGAGTGTCAACCCCCAAGCCCAAGAGCATCTCCCCTCTTTCCTGAGCTCTTTTCTAGATATTTTAATTCTGAACAAGGACAAATGCATATTTAGAAAGAGGAAATCAAAACCAGAGACCAGGGGCATATCATCTGATGCTTATGACCTTCCCAGTACACAAATAATACAAATCAAGAGAATGTCTCATTAGCCACATTTCTAAACCCCACATTCAATGAACGCAGATGCCTCCAATTATAAACCCTGGGAGAAAAATTCATGAAGAAAATCCTCCTCCCATGGCATGTGGACGTGAAATGTCCTAGGAGCTCCAGGCTCAGAGACCCGACGCCAGCCCTCTGCCAGATGTCGGAAGTCAGCATGTTCCAAGCGCATCTCAGGCTCAGCCCTCTTCCACAGTAACCGGAGGTCCACAGACCTCGGGCCAGCCAAGAAGCTGGAGTCATCTAGGCTTGGTTTGGTGCTTTGCACTATCTGCTTCTGTCTCAGCCAAGGTTCTTACAGATTCTGCAGTGGGAAATGATGGCCCGGACTCCCTGCCTCTTAGTGTAGTGCTTCTCTGCTGCCCCAAGTGCAGAAATGTTCCTGCTACCTACCAAACTCGAGAATGATACAAAGTGGCCTGGTCTCCTAGGGTAGGGGTGGGAGGGTTCTAATTTCAACAAGGACAAGTGGACCTGAGCTTCAGAATAGGCTTCTAACGGGCCACAGAGTGACTGCTTGGGGCCCTTGGTGTCATGGGGCGGCAGAGTTTTCAATGCATGAATGAGAGTCTCCCGAGATCTTCCCAGACTTACACAGGCCCGAGTTACAGGCAGGTGGCCAAGGACAGAAACATAACAGGAACCTGAAGCATCCACAGTGACCTTTTTTTGGGTGGTACTGGAGATTGAACCCAGGGCCTTCTCACTGAGCTAAATCCCCAACCTCTTTTTTTTTTTGGTATTTTTTATTTTGAAACAGTGTCTCACTATATTGCTAAATTGCCCATGCTGGGCTCCAATATGAAAGCCTCCTACTTCAGACTCCGAGTTCTGGGGTTATGGGCATATGCCACTGTGCCCAGCTACTTTGGTGGATTTTGACACTGTGGTAACGGCAAAAGAAGGGGAAGGGAAGTGTGTCTAATTATATAGCTTTAGTTTTTTCCAGCACTGGTTATTGAATTTGTTGTATGCCACTGTACTGGCTCTCCTCTGTCACCCAGGAAGTAGACACAACGCAGTTACTATTTATTAAACCATGGTAACACCCACCTCCCTGTACATGTTAATTAAAACCTTTTTTCTGGCCAGGCATGGTGTCACAAGTCTGTAATTATGGCACTCTGGGAGGCTGAGGCAGGAAGATCACAAGTTTGAGCATAGCCTGGGTAACTTAGAGACTTAGGGAGATCCTGTCTCAAAATAAAAAATAAAAAATGGGCTGGGGATATAGCTCAGTGCCCAGGTCCTGGGTTCAATCCCCAGTACCACCGGAAAAATAAAATCTCTTTCCCCAAAGTCAGAGTGCTCAGGGCAGCTTGGTGGTGTGGCCTGAAGGCCCACACATTCAGGTCCTCCTGTGAACATACCTGTCAACTGCTGCTGAAGCTGAAACTCCAGCAAGAGGAGTTGTTTTAGGTGAAGGACAAATTTCTGTGTTGTAAAACAGGGTGGAAGAGGGAGAGCTCCAGGGACTGGGAGAAGAGCCCGGCAGGATGGGTTCCCAGGTACAGGGTAAGGACAAACTACAAGTGGGCAGAGAGCCCAGACAGGAAGTAGCACAGGCAGGAGCTGGCTGCCTGCACGCTGCCTCCCTCACTGCACATGGCGGGCCAGGCCCCCAGACTGGTCAAGGCTGTGCCTGCTGGCAGAGCCCGAGTGGATCTGAAGGGAAGGTAACGGATGACAAACCCAAGTGGACACCGTGTGCCAGCAACATGCTGCCATGCACACTCCCTGCCTGGGGACGAAGTTCCCCTGCCAGCTTTCAGTCGGCTCATTTAATTCACCGAACAAATGTCTATGAGGCATCTGCAGCAGGCCAAGGTTATTCTGTTCATTTGGTCCAAGCACAAAGAGATGTTCTCTTAAAGAATCAATATTTTATTGTGAGCTGGACTCAACACTGGTTTTTTCATTTCCTCCCCAGCTCAAAGGAAAATACAGTGTCACTGCCACATCCCTTGCACCAGCCTTCCCAGCCTCTCCTCTGCCTCCCTCCTCCCCTCCCACCTCTAGTCCTCCTGAGCCCTTCATTTACATCCACTCCAAGGGCCCGGACCCTACCTCCCTCCGAGGCCTCTGCAGCCTACTCCTGAGCATCCAAACACCTTAGGGCCCACTGTTCTACCTCGGGACCTCAACTTCATGAAGGTGGCTTGGCCTAACCCAGTCTTCCTCCTCCTGGGCTTCACAGTGGCCTGGTACTGTGCCTTCTGTGCTCTCTGGGGGCACCAAACCCTCAGGTGGCCTCCCGCAGCAACACTGACCTTCGTGTCTACGGCATAGGCTGCTGGTCCACCCAACTTGCTCTCATCATTCCTGCCACCCAGCTGAGCAGATCTCCCCATTCTCACTGCAGTTAGGTGTAGCAATGTGGCTGAGTTTCAGACGGTAAATGGGGACAGAAGGAATGGGGGCCACCCCAGTCCTTGCCACGAGAGCATCCACACAATTTTCCACACATATGCCTTGGAGAGCTGGCTGGGCTGTGAACCCTGGGGACCATGCTCTGGGATCTACGCAGACAGAAGGCAGAGACCCTGTTAGGGACCTGGGCCCTGCTGGCTGGCAGAGGAGCAGCCCTCAGTGGACTTCCCCATCACCTGCCCTCCGTGGGTCCCTTACTTCGGGGATGCCTCCCAGGATGTGGTCAAAAAGGCACCAGCTGTACTTATTCTAAGGAGTGGGGGATCAAACCACTCCTGGCTCTCTAACTCCAGCTCCCTGAGGCACAATCATGCCCTGAAGGAAGCTCACCTCAGGGAAGAAGGGCATCCGCCTCCCCAGGCAGTGTCACAGGAAGATCTGCAGCCAAGAGTGTGGCTCTGCTTAAACAGGGTGGGAGCCCAGTGGGGTACAGGGAACAGGGGTGGGACAATGATCTGCTCCTCAGGATAACCTCATTCACCGACAATACCAGGAGGTCAGAGTTGAGGGAGAACTAGTACAAGAGAGGAAGAAACTTAACAGTGGGTCCTCCCCTCCAGACCCTATTGGCCAAATCCCACCAGAAATGCCGGTGGATGGCAGCAGCACTTTCCTGGGTAACTCGCTTGGCTGTGCAGGAGGCAGAGGAGTTTAGCAGTCTCCTCCCCGTGCCTGCTGTGCACTTCTCTCTGCACACCCAGCAGTGCTGGAGGGTGAGACGTGCCATCCTCATTTCATGTATGAGAAATGAAGAGTCAATCATGTCAAAGCTAGGGTTACACTCTGGCTTTTTAATTCAGTCTGTTTAACAGGCCTCTTATCAAAAATCAAGTCCAGCCAGAGTCTTAGACAGATACTGAGTATGCCAAGCCAAATAAGACAGTTTAGTTCCTCAAAATGATGATGATTTTTAGGTAGGAATAGGGGTGATAACAAATCACCCATAAGAGGTTATAAATGCTAAAGAAGGAATACAGAATATGAGGAGACAGAGTCGTGGCCCAAATGCAATAAACAGCTATGCAGGGAAATCCTTCAACCAATATTTATTGAGCAATTACTATGTGCTAGACACCTTCTGGGTACTGAGTATAATAAGGAAGGAAAGAGATAAAACCCCTGCCATAATAGTTCAGTACAAACAGCTTCTATTCTCATATCAAATAAGTGGATGGACGGACAGGTGGACAGATGAGTGGAGAGATGAATGGAAGGACAGATGGACAGTTGGATCTGAGAGGAAACCAGGTAAGCATTCACACAGTACATGTCTTGCTAGTGAAGGGAAGGAAATAATGTTGGGAAGGCCCTGGAGGAGAAGGAAGAGCATGGGAGATCACGAGGGCATCGTTGGAACCCTGGGATCCTCCAGCAGTTCCCTCTGGTGAAAGAAAGTACTGAGAGAAGGCAAAGGAAGAAATGAGCAGGAAGGAAGGGCTTCAGAACTTGGATCCAGCCTGCAAGCCACAGGGAATCAAAAGGTTTCAAAGCAGGTTCCTAACAAAGACACTATGACTCAGCACAAACGCAAGTTAGGGCTTATCCACTGCGGATCCTGCACTCAGAGTAACCTGGTTAGTAATCTTCCTGCTGGGAAAGGTGCTAGAGAGCCCACATGGTGACAGTTTAAAGGAGAAAGCCTTGGCTCAGAAGCCCAGCAGACAGTTTCAAACCCTGTATGGCCTTAAACAAGGCACTTTATGTCTCTGAGGCTAAGACTGTCACCAATAAAACAGGTGTGTTAGCCAGGCACGGTGGCGCATGCCTGTGACCCTAGCACTCTGAGGGTTAAGGCAGAAGGATCTCAAGCCCAAGCCTAGCCTGTGTAACTTAGCACTTGAGCAACATCCTGTCTCAAAATAAAAAATTTAAAAGGGGCTGGGATGTAGGTCAGTGCAACAGCCCTGGGTTCAGTCCCTAGGGTGTGTCATCACCCGTGTGAGACCACTGTGAGGATCAGACACTATGTATGAGGCGTGGCATGTAGCAGGGTCCCCATGATCACTGTTAGGCACTATAGGTTAAGGAAATCACCAGACCTCTGAGGCTTCCTCCATGAGGAGGGAATAACCCTGGTCCTCCAGTCAGAGACCACACTGAGCTGGTCCAAAGCAGCAAGTCTTAGGTTCTTTTACAAATAACCATAATGGTGCAACTCACGCAGGGACGGCTAATGCTCTGTGGTTCAAACAACAGTTCAAAAAAGTGACTCAGAAATTTCCTTTAAGATGAGAAGCTTAGAAACTGCCCATTTCCTGGTTAGCCTAACAAGCCCTGATATTTGCATTGCTTATGGCAGCAATATGCCTAATATCACCCAAACTTACAGCCCTTCCAACGGTGCCTTCAGGAATGGTCACTGTTCTACTGAACGAAGCACTGGCTGATTGACTGTGATACTGGGGATTAAACCCGGGGCCTTGCACATGCCAGGCAAGCATATGAGCTACATCCCCATTACTTTTTTGTACTGGGGATTGAACTCGGGTCCTTGCACTTGCAGAGCAGGCGGCGAAACCACTGAGCTAAATCCCTGGCCCCATCCCCATTACTTTTAAATAAAATCCTTCCAATAAAGGCCAATTGCTAGTATTCATTCTCAAATGAGCCACACTAAGATGACAAACAATACCAACATGCTGCTGTGAACTGAAGTTCTCTGAAAAAGCCACACCTGTGTAAAAGATCCTGCAGACTCCTCAACCTTGGCTGACTAGAACACCATGATTGTGGAGATGGAATGCTGTAGGTCATGAGCCAAAATTATCGTGGGCTATTTTAGGCCCTTTAATAGCCATTTACCATAACTTTTGTATCTGACCTAACATTCTCGTGACTAATAAAGAATGCATCACTAACTTTAGCAGACCTCTAGTCTCCACCAACCCTAAAGCTTAGACTGCTACAAGCCAACATCTGAGACCTGTAGAAGAGATTTCCCTACCTTGCTATGCCCGCCCACCTGAAGTTCCTCCCAGTCACTGGTAAATGCACTGATTTATGACTTTGTTCTGTGACTATAAACGTTCATGTAACCTCTTCCACAGTGGGACATGTCATTCAGCATAACCTGAATCTGCGTTCTGAGGCCATGGTCATGTGAATGGCTCATGATAAAATTTTGGCTCACGATAAAATTTTCTTACTCCTTTTAAAGCAGAGCCATTATTTTACAGGGACAGTACCTACCCAATGCACACTTTGAATTGTTATACAACAAACTCACTTCACAAGTTCGGGTCATCTGGAATTCTTATCCAAAGATCAGAAAACTAGCAGAGAGTCCTAACTAGTTCCCACACAAAAGGGAAGGAAAGCCTTATTTCCCTAAAATGAGACTAATGTTCAAGACTATCAAGAGACCTGGCTTACCATTTCATCACCTGGAATACTTGGATTTGTCAAATCCTGGGTGGTAGCAGAAGAGGCTGCAGAATCTGCTCACATTTTTTCCTACAGTGAATGTGAGCAGAGCCATGACCCCTCCCTGGACCCTCTTCCCCTCCCCACCCCACCCACATACCTCTTTGGAGCACCAGGCACATTTTGGGTGGATCATCAGACACTCTTCACAGGAGGAGGCACTTCCACTAGTGCACATGTTGAGACCTTCAAAGCAAGGTAAAGATAACACTGATTAGTTGCTGGTCACTGACAGGCCTTTGAATGACTTGGGGAGGGTGGAGTGGGGATCACTTCCTTCTTTAACAGGGGGTCTGAGGCTAAGGGTATCCCAATGCTAAATGCAGGTTAAGGCTCATCTGCTGGGCCGAACACTGAGTTCTGAATCTCCATGCCAGCACACTTACAGCAACCACACTTCTTCTGGGCCCGCTTAGGGTCCAGCTCTTTCCCCCACAGCTCAGCAAGCCTTCCCTCATCCAGGGAGAAGGCCCTTTACAATCAGTCCATCCAAAATGACAGAAAGGATAGGTAAAAAGGGAAAAAAAGAACAGATGGGTTTCATTCGGGTATAAACAAAGCAAATGCTGAATCAGGCACTGTCTCATTACAATCTAGTATACTGAAAGAAGCCACTACACCTCTCACAGAGGAAAACAATGTTGGGTTAAGGTGAAGGAAATCCACTGATTAAACACCTATTAACATGTCTCCTAGGAAAAACTATATCATTGACTAGTAAAAAGGCTTTTGAAAAAATTCAAACCCGTCTCTGATTAAAAAGAAAAAAAAACAAAATCAGAAAGATTACCAGGACACAGTCTTATCACTGTAAATGTTATTTATTTGAAACTCAGGCCAGTCCTCCTCCTCCTTTTCCTCCCAACTCACTAACTGGGGAGGCCCCCCACCTTGGAGAAGAGATCCATCCACAGCATGCACTCCTCCCCCACCCACCATGATCCCGCTCCTCTTTCACCTCACACACCCACCAACATCACAGGTGTCCTCCAAGAAAGTACCACCCCTCTCCTTCCCTTTGTCTTGGAAACATGCAGGGCAGACAGCAGGATCAAGAGCAGAAATTACTGGTCACGCATTTTCTCTGAATGACTATATGGTCCACATAGCACTAAAGACCCAGTGGTCTCTCTTGGTTGTTGCTTTTGCAAAGAAAAGGTGACAAAAGCACTTTGGACAGATGGATAGAAAAGAAACACAGGGACATAGGCTCTAGGAGCTGGGTTCAGATCAAGAGGAAACGGATCCAAAAAATTAAACAGAGTGGAAAAGAAAAACTAAAACCCATAAAAAAAAATCTACTGTAAGATAATCTGTGGCATTTCTATACACTAACAAGGAACTATCTGATAAAGAAATTAAGAAAAGCAATTCATTTACATCAGCCTCAAAAAGCACAAACTTAGAAATAAATTTAAGCAAGGAGGTGGAAGATCTATATACTGAAAACTTTATAAAGCCCAGATGGAAGAAATTAAATACCTCCTCAAAGTGGAAAGATATCCTGTGCCCACATTCTGTAAGAATTAATGCTGTTAAAATGTCTATGTTACCCAAAGCAATCTACAGACTGAATGTCACCCTTATCAAAATCCTAATGGTATTTTTCACAGAAAGAATTAAAAAAAAAAAACTCTGAAATTCACATTGGACCACAGAAAACCTCAAGTAGCCAAAGAAATTTTGAACAAAAGAATAAAGCTAGAATTACTACACTACCCAATTTCAAAATACACTACAAAGAGACAGTAATCAAAACAGTACAGTACTGGCATAAAACAGACAGCCCAGAAATGAATCCACGCATTTATCTTCAACAACAGTAGCAAGAGCACACAGGCAAGGAAAGGCCAGCCTCGTCACAAAAAGGCTTTGGGACAACGAGACATGGACATGAAGAGTGAAATCAAGTCACAGTGGACTAAAGACTTAAACATAAGGCCTGAAAGTGTAAAACTTCCAGAAGAAAACCCAGGCAGAAAGCACCACAACACTGGTCTGGGCAAAAATCTTTTAGATGTCACCCCAAAAGCACAGGAAACAAAACCAAAAACAGAAAAAAGAAGTTGCATCAAAGTAAAAGCCTCTACACAGCAAAGGAAACAACAGGGAGAAGAGACAACCAAGATATATGTGCAAACCAAACACCTAATTAAGGGGTAATATACAAAATACATAAGGAACTTGATTAATTCAATAGTAAGAAAACAAATAACACAATTGAAAAGTGGGCAAAGGATCTAAACAGACATTTCTCAAGTGAAAACATACATATGGCCAATAGATATGTGACAGAAAAAAAGTTCCACATCAGGGAAATGCAAATTAAAACCACAATGAGCCAGCACTTCATACCTGTTAGAAAAACTATTACCAGCTGGGCGGGCATGGTGGCGCACCCCTGTAATCCCAGCACTCGGAGGCTGAGTCAGGAAGAGCACCATGAGGCCAGCCTGGGCTACACAGTGAGTTCAAGGCCAGCCTGAATTACATGTTAGCAAGGATGTAGAGAAAGGAGAACTCTACACTGCTGGTGAGAATGTAAATCAACACAGCCATTATGGAAAACAGTACAGAGGTTCCTCCAACAAGTAAAAAGACCTTCCAAAGAACCCGGAAATCCCACTTCTGGGTATACAGCCAAAGGATATGAAATTAGTATTTTGAAGAGACATATCTACACTCCCATGTTAAAACCTCCACTAATCTGGAAAAATAAATAAAAATTTAAGAAGCAAAAGAAAGGGGGGGCATCCTGAAACTCTAATGTTTCCCTGATTTGCTTCTTCTTTGTCACTGTGGTAAAACCACAGAAATCCTAAAGAGCAAGCAACAGGTGCACTGTGACATTAGAAGGAAGAAACACCAGTTGGGACAAGAACGGTAGCTGGGACAGAGGGGAGGAGCACTCGGCAGATCCTGAGATGCTGGAAGGGAAGAGAGGGAGGCTTTCTGAGCCCATGGGGATGAGAACAGAGGTTTCTGCCACCTAGAAGGCCAAATCTTGAATCCTGGGCCCCCTCATCCCCCAGAAAGTGTCCTGTTAGGTGCCATGGCCCACTGCCAGGGAGCCCGGCCATTGGTGCAGGACTCCTCAGATGCCCTCTCCATGCCAGGCTGGCAGTGGGCTCCTGGGTGCCATGTGTGACCCTTCAGCAGGAAGAGGCCTCCCTGGTCAGGCCAATGACTTAGAACACAGTTCCCTGGGAAGCTGGGCCTGCCACCTGTTCTCTCCAACAACCTCCACTCTAATTTCAAAACTGTTCCACTCAGTGATCTCCAAACAGGTATGGAAGCCTTTAAAAATCAGATTGTATGCTGGAAATGGGGTTCAGAAGGTCAGTCCCATTTTTCAGTCAAATCCTCTCACCTGCCAGAAACTACTGAGGATGGAAAAAAAAAAATCAAATCTAGAACAAAAGTTCACTTTTCCCCCTCTTCAGCCTCATTGAGTAGAATCAGCTCCCTGTGACATCTGCTTTCTTTCTTTCTTTCTTTCTTTCTTTCTTTCTTTCTTTCTTTCTTTCTTTCTTTTTGGATATATAAAATCTTTCCACACAATAATGGAACTGTAAAGTCTTGGAGCTAGATGTGTTTTAAGACAAACTAGTGAGGTCACCTCATTTAGAGATAAAATCAAGAGAAAAGCTGAGTAAGTGGCTTGAAACAAGGAGTCTTGTCTACAACAAGGAGGGTAGCAGGGTCCCGGGCAGTAGGCACTGGTACTAGAGGCCAGGAGGCCTGCCTGGTGCTCCCTGCACCATCCGAGAGACAGGGCTGCTGTGATGCTCTGGGCTCCAGGAGTTCTGGTGAAGACCCTGAACAGCTCCCAGGTCAGAAAACAATTTAAGGTCAGACCCTTAAATTTAGGACTCTGCTGAACACATAAATTCAAAACCAACCCCTCATTATCAGAGCCTAGGTCACTGAGCTTGGGAATGTGGGCTGGGGATTTCGAGCTCAGGGTAGGAAAACTCCTCCTTCCCAGTCTGAGGGAACAGACTGGGCTCTGGTCATCTGGTCTACCCACCTCAAAGACCTTGGGCACAATACCAAAAGGGTTCCACAAAGATGACAGTCACCTGGTATAAAACACCCTGTGTAACTATAAAAATAAATGTAACTGATACTGCATTACTAGTTATTTCTAGTAATATTCCACATTCATGTGCAGCAAGAAAGGCTGCTGACTGAGCCACGTGTGGTGGGGCAGCTCTGTCATTCCAACACACTGACAGGCTGAGAGAGGAAGATTGCAAATTCAAGCCCAGCCTGGGTTACCTAGTGAGGCCTTGTCTCAAAATAAAAAATTTTAAGAGGGCTGATGATGTAGGCCAGTGTGAAAGCTCTAGGTTCCGTCCCCAGTATAATCAATCAATCAATCAGGGTGCTGTGGGACAAATCCAAACGCCAGACATCCTGCACTTCCTCAACACTGAGCACTAGACTAGGGCAGCTAGGGTTACCCAGATCTGCCCCAGACCCTGCAGCCCAGGAGTACCAGGTACCAGGTAGCAGACAGAACTCCAAAGCCCAAAGCCATGCGCCAGAGCTACCCTCTTTGGCATCTCTCCTCTCTCCACCTATTACTATTTCAGAGAGTTTGGATTCAGCCCAGTGAGTCACCGGGCACCAAAAAGCATTTCTAAAGGGAAGGAAGCAGTGAATAGAAAACCACACAGCTGCAGTTTGCCAGTGCTGGAGTACCATGTCTGGGGCACAGAGACAGGCACCGGTGACCCAAACAGTGGCCACATCTCCTCTTGGTTGCTGTCTGTGTGGTGACTGCTCCCAGCCCAACTTCAACTGCCTTCTGCCCTCTGGCTTCATCACTGTCAAGTACAGGGTTTACTGCAAACCATAATCTAAAAATTACACTCTAGGCCATGGATTTAGCTCAATGGTTTCGCCGCCTGCTATGCAAGTGCAGGGACCCGAGTTCGATCCCCGGTACCAATAAATAAATAAATAAAATAAAATAAAATAAAATAAAATAAAATAAAATAAAATTACACTCTACTTCCAAAACACTCGGACTCCCCCTCTCATCAGTCATAGCCAAGCAGCTCCTGTGTCCGTCCAAGTATTCTTTCAAGACAGGCTTCTCCTAATCCAACCCTTCCTGCCAGCGCTCCATTACTAGCAGCCCAAGCCTAGTTTCCTGCAGTGGCCTCCCTGCTGGGCCCCTCATTAAGCTTCTCCCGCCTCTGTGCACCCCACATCCCTCCCACTGAAGCATATGTTCAGCAGCTGGGGTTTCCTGATCGAAGTGTCCAGTGGAACAGAAGTGGGCAGCAGACTGGACTCACTCTCCTGGCTTGAAGGCACTGGGTTGCTTCTCCTTTAGCCTGAACTGTGTCCCTCACATTCTTCCCACAACAAACAATGATTCCCAGTACAGAATCCAGTAACCACAAGGGGTCACAAAACATAGGGTCAATGTTTACATTCTTCAAAACTTACTCCAGTAAAAGACATATTGCCACTAATCCCCCTCAAAATGCTTCCCCTTGCTTCAAACACTTATTCCATCATTCCTGTAGTTCTGGGAGTCCTGTTCTATAAATGTCATTATTTAATGTGATCAAAACTTCAATGCACTGCTGCCAAGTGCAATCCAATGTAAAGGCAGCCTCATGAAAACATCATCCACTTCATTCACCGGATCTGGCACTGTGTGACTTCCGGCTCTTCCCAAAAGTCAAAATGACGATGAAGGTAAATGTTTTGAATCTATTCAGGACATTGAGGGAGCCATGACAGCACAACTAAAGACACTCATGAAAGAGGATGTCCAGAACTGCTTCAGAAAGTGGCAGGAACGATGGGATAAGGGAATCTGAAGTGAGGGAGTATATTTATTTTGAGGGGGATTAATGCAATGTTTTTTACTGCAATAAATTTTTTAAATGTAAACTGTATTTTTTTATCGTAAGTCCAAAGACGTTACCATGAAATGCAAGTATGCCCTATGACAATGACAGTGAACCTTAGAGACCAAGCACCAAACTGCAACCCCCAACCCACTTATTTATCACAAAGTGCCAACACTGCAATGAAACCCCAATACTGATGTTTTAGTGTACAAAAATCAACTCTATATTAACATCTTTTGTCTTAAAAGAAAAACAACACATGTGCCATAAGTTTGTCACCACTACCCTAGGAAGTTTCCACTTCAGTCAGTTTCCGTCTCAGACGGCCTTTCTGACTATCAGGCACCTGCTGAACACCCAACAATACTGGCTTTACAGATATGACTTCTATTTTTCAAGCAGCAAGTCCTATAATGGAATACTACACACCTATCAAAAGAATGGGCAGTTCATTCTCTGTATACTGATATGAAGCTAATTCCAATATACTGCTAAGTTAATAATAAAAAGATGTAGAACAGTACACTTAGTGTTGCTTTTGAATAAAAATAGGGAGGGAGGTGTGTTTGTCACATGTACACAGAAGCACTAACACAAGGTACCTAGCAGGAGTAGTCTGTGCAGGAAAAATGGGGCCCCCAGGGCAATACCCTGGGGTACAGGATGACAAGATAGGGAGAGAGACTGCTCACTATATCCTAGTTACACTTTTTTAAATGATGTGCTGGGCCTGGTGACACATGTCTATAATCCTAGCACTATGGAAGGCTGAGGCAGAAGGACTGCAGGTTTGAGCCCAGCCTGGGTAACTTAGAGACTTAGTGAAATCCTGCCTCAAAAGAATAAACAGGGCAAGGAATCTCTGGGAGGAATCTAGCTCAGTGTGAAGGCCCTGGGTCCAATTCCCAAATCACAAAACTAAATAAAAACATGCAATTCCAGGGCTGGGGATTTAACTCAGTGGTACTGCTGCCTGCCTCACAAGCACAAGGTCCCAAGTTCGATCCCTGGTACCAAAAACCAAAACAAAACATGTAATTCCATCTGATCCAGAGAAAAATACCAGCCAAGGCCTAATGAAGGCAGGGGCTTCACAGTAACTGACCAGTAATCAAAGCTGTCAAGGTCTTTGAAAACAAGGAGGCACTGAGAAACTAAGAAACTGTCCCAGCCAAGGGAAGCCCTGGAAGACATGACAACTCCAGGTAATGGGAACCGTAGATGGGATCCTAGAACACAGAAACCCAAAACCAAGCAGGTGTGGTGGTACACACCTATGACACCAGCAGCTGGGAGGCTGAGACAGGAGGATCTCAAGTTTGAGGCCAGCCTGGACGCAGAGCAAGATTGTGTCGGAGGAGGAGGAGGAGGAGGAGGAAAACTAAGGAAATCTGAATACAGGACGGACTTGGGTTAATAAGTAAATCACTGTGGTTCATTAATTGTAGCGAATGTAGCATACTAATGTAAGATACTAACATGTGAAACTCAGTGTGGGGGTATACGGGGACTCTGTTCTCAATTTTTTTGTAAATCTAAAACTTCTAAATTTGTCTAAGTGTTTTTAAGGCCACTGAAGGGGCAAGGGAATCAACTGAGCACCCGACCTCCACTGCAGCTAAGCCCTTGCTCAGCTTCCCATAACAAAGCATCAGCGGCCTCTGTCACAGACTCCAGCCAGCTTGACCTGACCAGTTTTCATGATCGATCGATCAATCCCTCTCTCTCTCTCTCTCTCCCTCCCCTAAAATGTCTCCTGACAAGCTGCTCGAACAGACCTGACTTCAATGCCAGCTGCGGAAGGCACAGGCAGGTGAAGATGGGCCGTCTCCCACGCCAGCCCCAGTGCCAAGTCTCACCTTCACCCAACCTGCACCCCACAGGGCCAGGCCCCGCCTGGGCGCTGTGGGCACAGTGGACAGTGACACATGACCCAGCAAAAACCCCTATACCCACAGACCTCACACCCTGGCTGGCAGAGATGGGCAATGAACAAGAGAATAGGAAGAAAGGAAGGGGACAGAGGTACAGGTTTGGCTGAGCAGTCGCGGACCCGGCTGAGCAGGACTTGCTGAGAGGAGGCTTGTGGGGCCGGGAAGCTCGCTATGCAGCTCTCTGGGAGGAGAACGCTCCAGGCAGGAGGCCTGAGGCAGAGTCCACAAGGGCTCTGGGCAGTGAGGTGGGGGACAGAGGAGGCCACAATGCCTGAGTACATGAGGGGAAGTAGTGAGAAAGGCCAGGAAGAACGAGACTCAGAGCCTGGAGGGATGCATCGAAGCCACTAGGGGGTTAACTCCATGATCTGCCTGGAGTTTTAAAAGGGTCTCTGAGTGGGCACTGTGAATAACCACAGGGTCAAGTGCAGAAGGAGGCCCATCCCTGCCACAGATAAGTCACTGACTCTGAACCAACTGGCAAGGTGGTGAGGGGACCCAGCAAAGAAAGGTGCCAGGCCACAGCGCCCGCCCCAAAGTGCCCATCGCGGGGTGAGCCAAGTGGCCCTGGAGTGAAACTCTGCTTCTACAGGAGCCACAAGAAACCTCGCCCACAAGTGAGTGCTGGGGAATACGCAGCCCTGTACATTTAGAAAGGCTACTCATCCCATTCCAACTGGAAGACAGAAAACCATGGTTATGGGCCTCCCAGAGCCCTCAGATCCAGCAGCTGGAAATACCTGTCAGAAATCCTGGCCGTGAGCCCAGCTGTACTGGCTACGTGAATGTGACCCTACTGTTTAAATACTGTGTAACTGTCCCACATCACTGATATCCTTAAAACCTCTCAGAATATTTTCACAACAAGGCTGACAAAGAAAAAAGTTGTTACTAGGGCAGGCAGGCACAAAAGGCCTCCTTGCCAAACAACTTAGATATTTTAATTCTCTATTGCCTCCGTAGCTAAATAGCATGGAGAACAAGCAGGAGAGGAATACTAATTGGGCTAATTAGACCCTGCCCTTTCTGCCTCAATCTCTGTTAGAAAACCCCCCTGACTCAAGGATGGAGTTAAAATGTTAAAACAGCAGTCTCCACACCAAGCTCAAGTTTGCGATTCCTTGTCCTCTCTTGAAGCCCCAGCCTGGTTGCCCAAAGAGAGCTGCAAACCCAGCCAACTTCGGCGGCAGAGACCGCCACCCAATCCCATGGTGGGTGGAACGGGGGCGGTGTGGGAAGGCGCTGCCAACACAAGTCAGAGTCCACTAAATAAAATAAAGGCTCTTTTAGTACTCAGAGCATTCTAATTTGCAGGGCATTTGCTAAAAGACCATTTGATGGCTTTAACAAACACACTATCATAGCAAACCTGACTCTAGTCATGCAGCAGGAGCACAAGCTCCTCCCCGTCAGAGCAAGGGTGGCATGGAAAGGCCTCACCCCAATTAGACAGTACCCTGGTTTTGTCCTAGGGTTCAGTCCAGAGGCTCCTGGATCCTGAGGAACAAGAGATACCCCTGATGTGGTGGGGACAGTGGCTGCCAGCCAGCAGGGACTTGTGGAATCCTGTGAAACTTAAGGTCAGTTTCCTGCTGGATTTACCCATGGTCTCTAGGGACACCCAGGCTGGCATGGGCCTGCAAGTCACCTCTTTCTTTGAGTAACTTTTTCTTTCAAATCATGTTCCTGGTAGCAAGACAGAAACAATCTTTGGATAAAGTACCTGCAATGCTTCAAGAAAAAAAAGGGAAAGATAAGAAAAGAAATACAGAATGTGTCAAGTTGGCTCAGCAAAACTGGAAACTGGGAGAAGTCACACAGGCTCCTTCTGACCTTGCAAAGTTTCAAGGCACTAGGGGGAGATAGCCAAGCTTAGAGGCCAGTGACCTTCCAGGGGCTGGCGGAACTGTAACAGGAAACGCAGAGTAGCAGCCTGCAGTCACAGGGATGGACAAGGGGAAAAAGGAACCCTGAAGGTTTTGGAATGAATCACCATGGTTCAGTGCTTTCTCCCTGTGTGAACTGTGTCATGCAAGATAAAGGGCACAAGACAGAAAAAGCCATGGTCTTTGGTCACTACTCCCAAGCCACAGCAGGGCAGTATGCAAGTCATTTGTCCTCATAGGGCCATGTGCAAAAGGAAGACCCTCGTGAGACTGTACATGAACTCTGAAAAAAGGAAATCACAATGCAGGTGGAAAATAATGCCTTTTAAAAATTCTTTGCAACTAAAAATATTTGAGTTTTTTTAGAATCACAGAATGTCAAACTGGAAGAGCTCCTTCACAGTTCCCAAACTTCAATTTCACACAACATTAAGATTTTCAAAAACAAAACAAACAAAAGAAGAGGAGAAATTAACGTAGGGTTGCTGGGTTTTTAGTTTGCCAAAAAAAATTAAAAATACTGTCACTAAACAGTAGTAAAGGAAAACTTACACGGAAAAAATAAAAAGGTCGTAATTTTAAACTAAAAGAGAAGCCAGGTGTGGTGGTTCACACCTGTAATCCCAGCACTCAAGAGACGGAGGCAAGAGGATCCCCGAGTTCGAGAACAGCCTGGACTACATAGTGAGTTCAAGACTGGTCTGAACTATGTAGCAAGACCTTGTCTCAAAAAAGCCAAAAATAAAAAATAAAAAAAAAAAACACCAAAAAACTAAAGGAAAGTCCTCGTGAAGCAAGGGTTAGTTGACAAGCCCACTCCTACGTGTAGCAGGGAGACACAGTCTGTACCTCCCTTCTCTCCCATCCCCACTCCCCCCACCCCACCCCGGCCCGGCCCCCACCCCGGCCCGGCCCCCGCCCCGGGATCCAAGAAAACGCCAGGGATCTGCGCTGGTTGCCCAATGGGTGTCAGGGATGCACTGATGTACTCGGAGCTCCGCAGTGATTATTTTCCCATAAAGAAACCTTGCCACAGGATTAAGTTTGAATTAGGGCCTGAACGAAGTTTTTTGTTCGCGCTCTCAGGGAAACCTCTGCTGCCTCTCAGTAAAGGGGACCCGGTAGGGGAACCACCCTCCCTTCCGGCAGCCAGGCAACCACTTGGCTCCCGAGAGCACACTAGTACCTTGGCTGGAAAGTGAAGCGCGCACCCCAATGCACAATTACTTCTACGGGAAAGGGGAAAGTTAGAAGCTTCCTTCTTTTCTTTGTTTGGAGGCAGCAGGGGTAGCTCGTTTGCCTGGCAGCCCCGGTCCACACTGTACAATCCTTCCTCGGGAGGGTTCCTAACTGCCTCTCCCAACTGGTTAACCTAGGTGATCGAGTGCTCCTGGCACGGCCGCCAGCCCCGGGCTGCGCCAGGGTAAGACGATTTGCACAGCTCTGCCCTCCACAGTGAGGGCGGCTCGCGGCTCGCAGTGTCTTCAGGTCAGGGGATAAAGCCTGACAGAAATCAGACTCGGGGTCTCATCCAGGCCCCAAGTGGGGTGTGCGCTCGGGCTGTGGGTCTCGCTTCGGGTTTGCGGTGAGCGGGAGGGACCCGCGGGTCACCTCTAAAGGAAAGCAGTCAGCACCGTCGCGGTGGATCTCGGCTCGCTACGGGGCCCCGTGCACCCTCCGTGCCAGGAGGCCAGTCCTGGGCTGCAGAGAAGACCGGGTATCCCGGGGTGCGGGGCGCCAGCGGCATCACCCCGCGCCTCCTCGCGCCGCGCGGGCGGCCACAAGAGCGGCTTTGTGCCCGCGAGTGGAGAGCCGGGGCCCCGGGGCGGGGAGAGCGCGGGCGCTCGGACCAGACCGCCCGCTGTTTACACAGGAAGGGAGGCTCCTCCTCGGTCCCGGAGGGACCCGGAGCTCCGGCGCGGGGCGGGAAGTGTCCCGCGGCGTCGGCCCACCTGGACGTGCTCACAGCGCCCGGCGGCCGAGTGCACCGCGAAGTTTCCCGGGGCGGCCCGGGCGCGCTTACCTGCGAGGCGCGGCACAAGCGCGCAGAGCGCCAGCAGCCAGGCAGAGCGGGGCGCCGCGGCCCACCGCATGGTGGGCGCCCGGCCTCAGCGGCGGGGCGGGCGACGGACTCGGCGGGGGCGCGTGGCGGGGACGGGGACCGGGGCACGGGGGCAGAGGGCCGGGGGCCGCAGCCGCATGCCCGGCGCGGGGCTCGGTCTCAGGGCTCGCGCAGCCAGGCGGGAGGCAGGGGCTGCGCTGGCCCGCGTCCCGCCGCCACTATCCCTCCCGGGGCGCACGCAGCCGAGTCTGGGGCCGCCGCTGCCCTGGCTGCCGGCAGGGACGCTCAGGGCGGGCGGGCGCGCGACTCCTCTAGGGGCTCCGGACGCCCCCTGCGCAGCAACGGGCTGGCCTCCACCCCTCCCTTCTCCCTCCGGCCGCCGAGCTCTCGCCTCTCCTTCCTCTCTCTGCCAGCCCCCGCCGGGCGCCGCTAGGTCAGTTTACGGCGGGGAGGGGCGGGGAGGGGCGGGGAGGGGCGGGGCGGGGCGAGCTCGGGCCGAGTCGGCTCCGCCCTTCGCTTGACCCGCCGGAGGCGCAGAGGTCCCGGGGCGCCCAGGTGTGCGTCCCTTCCGGCGCGCCCAAAGGCTGGGGGTCGGAAACTACGGGTAGGGGCCTGATCCAGGGTCTCGGCAGCCTGTCGCCACGGGAGCGGCCGGGCGTGCTCCACTAGGCGAAGCGAGATTACTTGAGCCGAAAAGCGGTTGTTAGACTTCGGGAGAGCAGGTACGGCCGTCTCGTCCTCCTCCCCCTGGCCAGCCTGGCCTCGCCCGAGGCGACACCGCAGCCTCCAGGCAGCTCGCTGATGGGGTAAGGAGAGAAAGGGAGGCACTGATAAAGCACGCTTTTCACTTTTTTTGCCTTTTTGTCCCTTTGGAGAACTCGAGTCCGGCCCATATGCCGCTAGTTTTAGTTTCCCTTACCAATACACTGATGGCTTGGGTGAGCAAACTGATAAACTCAAAAGCAGATGTCTTACCATTTACCTCTGAGCTGGATCTGAAATTGCAGGTAAGGGATGGGGTGGGAGTGGGGACTTCTCAAACAGCTCCTGCCAAAGATCTGGTGGGCTTGACCGAATGGGTCGAACGGATTGAGACCAGAATGGTTTATAACCAAGAGAAGAGGGGCATTCGTGTAAAAGGAAGTAATAACAGGACACCTAACACAGACAGACAGCACGCTGCCAAGCAGGTACTCTGCTAAGTGCTACACCTATATTAACGCATTGAATCCTTCTGCTGTCCAGGTGCGGAAACTGAGGCATACATCACTTAACTTGCTGGAGGGAGTGATAGCTGGGGTCCCTCCTCCAAAAGTTCTGAATGGCTGAACTAAAAAGCAGAAACAGTTAAAGAGTAAAGAGCAAGGTGTTCTCATTTTTGCAGGTCAGGAGCCAGCTGGAAGGAGGGCTTGGAGGGCCAGGTCGAACACCTTCCTAACTGCCCAGTTTCCACAGTTTGGATCTTAAACTATATTTGTTCCCACCCCCACTCCCAAATTCTACCAAGCTGGTCCCCCAATGTTAGAGGAAGTAAACTTATTCTTGTAGTACAAGGTGCCTGCGGCAAAACTGAACAGACCACAACAAGCTCCACATCTGGCTCACTGCCAACATTTTATCCTTAAATGCTTGCAAATATCATTGTATTCTTTAATTTCCTTGTTTGTTCTGGTGTAAAAGCATGTTTGTCTTCATTGTCTAGTAAGAATGGTGTTTGCAGAAGCTGCTCAGGTTTATCTTGGGATTACCTGCCCCTTCGAGCAGTGGTGTGGTGGGGACAACTCAGCCCACTTCCAGAGGCAGTGATTATAATTAATGGGAAGCTAAAGAGTTTAAACTGGGAGACATCGTGTGCTAAGTGGTCACGTGCCAAGGGGTGATGTAAAAAGATTTGTCCAGCAGAAATGTGTAGGATGGATTAAATGAAATAAGTTGAGTCCTGGACACTGAGGAAACACTGTATTAATAAGGATGCTAATAACTTGAGTATGCCAAGTATTCTTTAAGTTTAGGCCCTGTGGTGTTGTATCTTCTGGGCACTTCTCTACCCCAAGCTAGGTGTTTTACAGCTGCTGAAGTAGCTGCCGTTGTCTCACACCCAACAGACCTGGGTTACCAGCAAAGTGCTGTGATCCAACCTCTCCGTGCTCTGCCGTTTCCAGCCTCCTCCTGTCACACCTGGTGCTTCCCCCAGCTCTCAGCCTGCCCAGACCTGCGTACAACTCTGAGCCTCAGCGATCCAGGCTCCATTATCTTAAAACTGACTTGAAGATGCCAGTGGTAATTCTGAGTCTTTGCTTTCTGGTTTGTGCGGTTTTTTCCTCCCCAAGAACCTTTTGCTCTTTTCATTAAGTCAGAGCAGGGGGGTGACCTTCAATAATACCTGACTTCCTCCTACTCAGTAAATTGAGCATACACTGATGTTCCCTTCAGGCAGGGGACACAGCAGTACTTCTCCAGCCACTACCACAGTTTCCTTTGTGGTGACCTCAGGGACACTGCACATCTAATCACTGCTGAGCCTCAGCTGGAAGGGGCTGTGGTTGTATCCATCGGAGTCTCCCAAGTTTGAACATGGACAACTCACAGAAAACGTATGTTTCTTGTTTTCCATTTTCAAATATGATTAGTTCCTTAAGTATTAAATATGGAAGTAGCATATGATCCAATTATCCCACTTCTGAGTATATACCCCCCAGAAAATGAATGCAGGAACTCAAGCAGATACTTGTACACCCATTTTCATAACATTATTCATAGCAGAAGTTAGGGACCGTCCAGGGCCCATCAACAGGTAGATAAACACAACATCCTATGTCCATACAATAGGCTATTATTAAAAGAAATGAAATTCTGGCACGTGTTGCAGCATGAATGAACCTTGAAAACATACTAAGTGAAATAAGCCTGAGCCAAAGGTAGTATTCTAGTATGACTCTACCTTTATGAAACATCTAGAATAAGCAAACTGATAGAAAGTAGAACAGAGGTTACCAGAGGCTGGGGGAGAAAAATATGGGGAATTAGTAATTAATGTGAATAGAGTTTGAATGAAAATGAATGATGGTAATGGTTGCATAATATGATGAATATACTTAGTGACATCAAATGGTGTACTTGAGATGGTTAAAAAGGTAAATTTTATATTATATTTTTTTTACCATTGGAAAACACACTTAGGGCTGGTGATATAGCTCAGTGGTAGAGCACTTGCCTACCAAGTTAGGCAAGTGCCTAACTGCCTTGGGAGAGCTCAGTTCCCAGTACTGAAAAAAAAGGAGGGGGGGGTATAATCTGTTACTTTCCAAATAAAAAGGTAATCTCAACTTTAAAAGAAATGTACCCATTTTTCAAAAAAAGAATATATAAGCACATGGCAGAGAGAATATGAGGCCTATGAAATGGTACAATTTTGGCCAGACTTTTTAAAAAATTCATTTTGTGACAGGAACTTGATAAATTGCCTAGGCTGGCTTAAAAACCTGCAGTCCTCCTGCCTCAGACTCCCAAGTAGCTGGGGTCATATGTGTGCCTGTATTCCTCTTTATAGGAAAACGTTCTGCCATAGGCTTTTCTCTCTGTGCACCATGGCCCTTATTAGAAAAAAAAATAATAATCCCATGCCAGCTGTCAGAGTTATAGCTACTACCAGACTGCTGAGGACAGGCCTAAAAGTACATCTGCGTGGATCATAGATGCACCCAGGGGACGGCAGGTGACCGCCCTGTGAGCATCCTGGGTTCATGCTAGTGAAACAGCTGGTTACATGAATGTAAGAGATCCACACTAATCTTTTTTGCTTTGGGTTAAGTGTGCACACTATGGCTGTGCCAAGTGTGAGGTTGGTGGAACTTCACATTGAGAGGCAGAACACCAACCGGTTCTTGACAGAAAGTTGCTATAGTAGGGAAAGATGTTTCTGTTTGTTGTTGTTTTCAATGTACAAATATAGCTGAAAGTCATTAAAATGTCAAGTTTCTCTGACTTTGCGAAGAAGCACACATGAGCATCTTAATCTTATTTAGCTGGCATGTCCTGGGTAAAGAAGGCATGTGTTTTGAAACTCTTTGTTCATATAATTATCAGTTCTGAAAATACTCATTACTGATTATGTCTTTTTGAGAGCAATTTTTAAAAGTTTAGTTTTGAAAGTATTTTTAAGATTAAACATTCTGAAATAAATGTATGTTTTCCAGCTCTGAAGTGTGTAAAAAAAAAACAAACAAAACAGCATCCATTAATAAATTACAGTAAGAGTTGTGGTATTTTTCATGCTTGTTTTCTTTTTAGAAAAAAAATTACTTAAAATTATCAGCAGGGCTTAGACCCAGACACGCCTCTGCTGGAGTCTTTCTCTAAATGCCCCCTTTCGGCTCCAATGAAGCAATTTCAGTTTGTTGCTCTTTTCCTAGAAGTTACTCCCCAGTACCTAGAGGGTAGAAGTTCTTTTCCAATTATTTCAGTAAAAATTACTATGAATAAAAACAAACACACACACGAGTTTAAATTGATCATGGTTAGAAATTTTTGAGTAAATGCCAGAAATAAAGGAGTGAGCAGGAGATGGGGAAGGGGTACAGACAGCGATGGGCCAGGCAGGTGTGGCCTGGGGAGAAACACGGCCGAGTGGTGGGGCAGAGGCCCTGAACTGTGCAGCCCTGGCAGACAGAGACACTTGAAGACAGGAAGAAAGACGCCCCTTTGCAGGAATGCTTCTGGAAACTGAGCTAGCATTCTCCCTTGGGTACCTCAACCCACTTTCTTTTTCATTCTCCTTTCTACCTTCACTCCATGTTTCCTTCCTTGCCTCAAACTCCTGCCTCCCTCCCTTCCTTAGGTAGGCTTTCACCAGCCTTTCAAAAGTCAGGACAAGCTTCTGGTCTCTCTTTTTTTTGGAGCGCCCTGTTTAGGGCTGGCGGGGAGGAAGGATTCAGCTGCTTGAGTACCAGGTCCAAAGAAGCCAAGGGTCAGCCACCGGCCACCAGCCTGGACTCAACTTTGTCCTATGTGCATTTCCAGCCCTTTTGTAGAACATGGCCTGTCATATTCAGTTGCTACTGGAGCAGAATTAGAAATCTTCACCCAGAATCAGAAGAATTGTGTTCTAGGCCTCAGTGCCATCAACTAGCTGAGCAATGGGCATCTGCCTGCTGCCACTATCTGGAGCTGTTTGCTCACTTGGAAAGTGAAGGGTCTCATTCCTGCCAGAGCTGGGGCTCTGATTGCTACTTGTGAGGTCAGGTGTGTTCGGCACTTCCCAGTAGCTCCCGGGCACATAGCCTGATCTACCAACTGAAAACTACTCTTCAAGAAATCAGTGCCCTCATGTAGAGCATGGGAGGCCTGTTTGGACATGCTCTCTGTGTGGGGAAGCTGAGGGCCTGTCTCACTGGTGCACTCTGGAAATGCCCACTCCTCCTCCTTAAAGGATGGCCCAAAGGGCTTCCATCAGCTGCCTGGCTGATGCACTCAGATTAGCTAATCCTCAATCACAGGGAGTTCTTCATTCCACCAAACCCAAGAGCCTTTGGTAGTTTCTCTTATCCCAGCTTTGGGGAGCTTAGTCACATATCAGAGACTGTGATTAAAACACGATGCCCGCAGTGCCCACCAGGTTCTTCTTAGGTTCAGTGACATATTCAGACTCACAAGCCTCCCAGACACCTCATTGGGCTTTCAGTGACTCAGAATAGTGAAGGGAAGAATCACTGCCGGCCATAGTGGAGCATCAAGAGTTCATCCCCACCCATGCCCTACAAGTGTCAACACAGGACTCGGGGGTCCATTGATGTGTACCATTTTATGCATCAATTAAAAATAAGTAAATAAATTAAAAGTTCACATCATGGGTGCTCTGGTGGCAGTCAGCTTAGGTATAAGGAGTTGATATCCACATCGGACGGGTGTAGTCCCTGCCTGTTGTAGAAGTCAGTGTCTTTTGTGGTAACTCCACAGGTGTAACATTCCAGGTTCATCACAAAAGGCAAGCCCAGCTCAAAAAGTCACCACACTCAGGCCTTAAAAATGGTTTCCTGCCATGTATTTATAGTTTATACATTCAACACTGTAAAACATGCCTTATTCCCCTGATTTGGACAACAAATGATAGCACCAAAACTTCCTGAATCCGAGGTCCACTGTTCCTTCAGTATTTCACGGCTGCCTCCTCTTGAATGGAATTCCTAATGTGCATGTGACTATGGCAGACTCTTCACATGGTTTAGGTGTATTGAAAAGATATAATATCCTAATGTTTTCTAAAGCACAATAGCATTTCTCATCAAATCATTGGTTTTACTTGTGATTGTTTCAGAAAATACGTGCAGGTTAGCTCAACAGATGCATCTGAGAATACCTGGCACCTAGTAGGCATTTACCGGACCTGTCTTACGTTTCCTGACATGGGAGGTGGGCCCAAATGACTTCCTAGGCCACAGCTCTGCCCACTGTCTGCTAAGCCATGTGACACAGGGCTCTATGTGTAATCGTTGCCCTTTTAGCATTTATTTCTAAACCACAATAAAATCTTCACTTACAATAAACACAGTGCTTTACAACCCGAGATCAATAGGCAAAAATGAGGTAGGCTGCTCAGCCCCCTAACTAGGCCAGTGAATCAGCTTTCCAAATGCAGCTACAGGGTGGGGCAGGCCAGCGCCAGGCAGGGTGCTCAGGAGCCTTCACTCTGCTGGGCTCCTTCCAGGGAGACCACACAGGGCACCAAGAGTCACTCCACGGCGGAAGCGAGGCCGGGGGGAGTCCTTCACTTACCCTCATGGTTCACATGGGCCTAGTACAACAGAAGGATTGGGAGCACAGGAATCGGAGGATCTAACTCCCCAGGCCTTCATAGCCTTTTTGTCTTTTCTCTTTCTCTGTGGAAGGCCTCTTCCTTGATCTTCACTGGCTGATAAAACTCTTGCTCATCTACCCAGCTCCAGTGCTGTCCCCTCCATAAAGACTTCCAGAACTGCTGCTGATCCAATGCTCTTCCAGTACTCAGCCTGGGCCTCCACATGAGGAACAGAAGCGGAAGTTGGTGGTTTATGGCACAACCTTCTCTCTTGACAGAATCCCCAGCTCCCTGAGGGATAGTGCTAAAAGAAGTATATGCAGGGTGACTCATTTATTCCACAAGTATTTATTGAGCATGTGCCATGTGCCAGATATTGTTCTAAGATGAGGGACAGAACAGCAGTGTATCCCTGGGTGGGAAAGATGGGAATACTGTAGGGTGAAGGGAGGGAGAGGACAGAGACCAAATGGCTGTCCCACAAGTTCCCATTCCCAGCCATTCCTGGCCTGGTCACTCTGCCATCTCTGTCCCTCCCATGGAATGTAGGGCCATGGTTCTGTGACTGAGTCCTAAGCCCTAGGACTGAGTCCTAGGCCCACAGGACAGGGCGGGAATGAGGTACATTCATACCAGGTCAGACCCATAAAAACCTCTTGCCAGGTCCTCCATACTCTTGCACTTCCTAGGAGATCCAGGCAGGGAGAACTTTGAGAACACAACAGGAAGGAGTCTGAGTCACCTCTCTGAGTGTGTGTGTGTGTGTGTGTGTGTGTGTGTGTGTTTGGGGGTGTCATCGGAAACATGAGTGAGCAAAAATAGACATTGCTTGATTCTAAGATTCAGTGGAGGTCCATTGACCAAAAGTCTATCTGTTGTAGGTCTATCATACTTTGAGGTTTTTTTTTTAAACTTGAGACTTAGGATAATGACAGAAATTAAAAAATAATCCTTGAAAAATACAGATGCTATATGATGGAGTGTGAGCTCTGTATAGTTTGTAGGGCATCATATGCATTGATTATCCTTATTAGGAAAATGTAAAGGCCTCGTCTGGGACTTTCTCTTAGCCCAGACTCCGCATTTGCTTCCATATTCCCAGGCAGTCCTTGAGGTTGTCATTTCACTGGAGCGGGGACACCCTCCTCACATTCAGTAAATATTGTTGAGGATTTTCTGTGTAGCAGAGAAATGGGGCTGAGCGGTTTCCCATGGGAAGCTCAGAGCAGCAAAGGGACTGGCTGATAAGGGGTGAGAGGGACATTCAGGTCACTCCAAACGTGTGTGTGTGTGTGTGTGTGGGTGTGTGTGTGTGTTCTCACCTGCGCATCCATTTTCAGTTCAGACCCAATGAAGATATCACTGTCTGCACCAAGAGGAAAGAAGCCTCAGAGTTTTCTCTCATGACCATGTAAAGGCTGGTGCCACAGCTGATCAGAGGATGGAAAGCCTGGCTTGAGGGAAGCTATGCTGGGGGTAATGAGTAACCAGCTGCAGGCATGGTGTAGGTCGTTTTTTGATGAATTACTTTAATGGAGAGAGTAATTTATGAAATCCTGATGATATAAAGAATGTTTTGCTTTTGATACTAAAGGTCCATTAACTTGTGAGCTTCAGAAAGATTAAGTCTGTGTTTTGTCCATGACTCTATGTGCATCTGCCACCAAGGCCTAGGAAATACAGAACACTCAGTGTCAAATATATGTCTCATTGTTCTTGCCAACATAGCCTAGTTGGGCATTAAGTGACAGAGTCAGGCCCCAGAGTTGGACCTGGTTATGCCACTTACTAGCTATGTGACTTTGGACAAGGTACTCTAGTTACCCAACTCCAGAACAGGGATTATAATAGTGCCTACTTCACAATCATCATGAGAGGAAAAGGGGTCAACATATGTGCAGCGCTAAGAACTGTACCCAGCATGAGTGCTCTATAATATGCTATTGTTGCTGGTTTTCAAGCTGGCCATCTTCTTTTTATTTATTTATTTATTTTTGGTATTGGGGACAGAATTCAAGACCTTACGCTTGTGAGGTAGGCAGCGGAACCACTGAGTTAAATCCCCAGGCCACCGTCCTCATTCTTTAACCTTGCTTTTTGCACTATGAGTTGTCAGTGGACAACAAATCAGAATTCTCAGGAAACATCAAGTGGGGAAAATCCCAACCAGATCTCACACACCTTATAAAAGCTGATGAAAGACAAAAACCTCCCACGTTACCGCCCCCCTTTATGTCTTAACTGAAGAATTTTAAAAAATGGATTTGTCTCCTTTCTTGTTTTGTAAAATTGCTACCAAATAAAATGTTGATTATTTGAACAATTGTACCAAATTTTATGCACACTGACAACCATTTAGCATGACTTAATGTAGGTATAGAGGCTGAGGATGTAGCTCAGTGGTAGAGCTCACCCTTAGCATATGAACGGCCCTCGATTCCATCCCAACCATCATAAATAAATAAGCAAATTCTTACAGTTGTGTATTATAAAACCAGTGAAAGGGATAATAATATTTTTGTTTGGTACCAGGGATTGACCTCAGGACCTTGCACTTGCAAGGCAGGCACTGGAACCACTGAGCTTAATCCCCAGCCCAACCATAATATGTGTAAAAGGAAATATAATATCATCTCTAATAATCTAGTAAAAATAATAGATATTTCAACGAGTGAATCACATAGCATGCATGTTCCCCTGACACAAGCGTGAAGAATGAAGAGACCAAGAAAAGAGGGTTAATTGTTTTAGAATTTGTGCAATAGAAGTTAAGGGTTACAAAGCAGCCTTTTAAAAGAGCGGCCCCAAGGGAAGTTGAGTTTCAGCAAGCCATCGGAGACAGCACCACCTACTGGCCATAGAGTTCGCCCAACAGTTAGGAAGCGGGGAGAGAAGCTGTTGTCACCCTGGTTTTGGTGTTAGTGCTACTTGGATGTCTAATCTCTTCCGCATAAGGAGGCTTGGCCCCCACTGAGGGTTCTTGTGCGTACAGACCTGATTCTAGGCTCTACGGAAGGCATGGGAAATGGAAAATGGGAAATAATGCAACCTTGGGCTTGACAACAAGAGGCCAAGCCAGTGAACTAAAGCAATGATTCTCAAACTCCACTGCATGTCAGAACCCACCAGGAGCTTTCATAGTCCCCGTGCCAGCCATTATGCTGGTGAGAAGAAAGCAGACTCACAGTGCACTTACTGTCCCTGGGGGAACTGGTGCCTGATCCCCTCAAGTACACAAGGGAGAGGGTGCTTCTACTGGGAAGAGGTTAGGAAAGACAGCAAGGAGATGATGGCCTAGTTGCTCTAACCGGATAGAGGTTTTTATTCGATGCTATGGTTTAAATGTTTAAGTTCCCCTCAACCTCATGTTAGCTTTCCAACACTGTCACAAATACCTGAGGTAATACACTAAGAAGGAGGAAAGGTTTATATAGTTCACAGTTTCAGGGGCTTCAGTCCATGGTTGGCCTGTTGCTTTGAGCTCATGGCAGGCATGTACATCATGGTGGGAGCACACACCAGGGGAAACTGCTTAGCTCATGGCAGTCAGGAAGCAAAAATCAGAGGCAAGGGGCTGAGCCCCTTGTTCCCTTCAAGGGCATGCTGCAGTGACCTAGCTTTCTTCCACCAGGCCCCACTTCCTAAGTTTCCACCACCTCTGACTTTGTTAATTTCATACTCACACCTACAACCTAAGGAGGAAAGGTTTGTTTTGGTTCACAGTTTGTGGAGGTTTAAGTCCATAGTCTGCTGGATCTGAGACAGGGTGGTGTGGCAGAGGAGAAACTGCTCCTGGGATGGCAGAGGGAAGCAGAGAGAGCGGTCAAGGGAGGAGGAGGGAGATAGACCCTTCCAAGTCACACCCACAGTGACCCACGAGGCTTCACCTTCCAGCATCACAGCCATAAACTCATCGGTGCACTAATTCACAGATGTATATCACAATCCCACGATCCAGGCACTTCCCTAAACCCCCACCTATGAGTGCATGAGGCTTTGGGGGGACATCTAAATATAAACCATTACATACTCTCTGTAGCACCACAGTCGGGCCTAGCCTTGAACACATGGGCATTTAGGGGACGATATTCAGGTGTTAAATCCTAATGCCCATGTGATGCTGTTAGAAAATGGGGCATTTGGGAGGTGATTAGGTCATGAGGGTAGAGACTTGTGAATGGGATTAGTGCCTTATAAAAGAGGCCTCAGAGAGATCCCTTGTCCCAGCATTTTAGGTTACCGTGAGGAGATGGCTATTTATGAGGGAGCAGGTTCTCGCCAAACACCAACTCTGCTGGCACATTGATATTGGACTTCCCATTCTCCAGAACTGTGAGAAACACAATTTTGTTGTTTGTAAGTCATCTGACCTACAGTCATTTATTATAGTAGCCCAATCAGACCAAGACATTATGTTACCAGGCGCCTAGCCCTGACGCAGAGGAACTGGCCCCTTGCTTCCTTGGTCCTTGGTTCTTTGTGCCCTTGATGAAAGAATTCAGTCAAAACACATAGGTGGCCATGCAGAAGCATAGGCAGAATTCATTGTAGAGGAGATCTGGATAGAATTACACCTAAAAGTGAGGAGGGCAACACATTTTTGTGCACACAAAAGTTACACTTGGGGTTCAGGGAACTAGGGTAATTGCAATGCTTATAGACCTTTTACTTAAAGGTTACTTTGGAATTGCAAAATGCCTTCTTGTCTTTTTTCACTGGTCAGTCTTTCCTCAGGGACTTTAGTAACATAAGAAACTTGTGAAAGATAAGTTCTCAATTTAAACTAGGTCTCAGGCTAAGGCAGGAGGGTCTTTAAAGAAATTTCCTTTCCTGACATCCTTGAGCTACAGGCTCTGCCAGCCAAGAATTCGGTACATCAGATTTTGGAATTGGATGGGCAGGTGGCTGGGTACCAAGACTGTGTCCAGTGTGTAAACTTTACATGTCATTGTGCTCTGTGGGATCACTTTAGATCTCAGAACTAACAGATGATTACAAATGTATCATACATCGAAGTCTTTCTTTACTTACCCAGCAAGGCACACTATTTTGGACCCCTCTCCTCTCCTTGTCCCTCAGGCTCACTAATGCCTAACTACCTGCCTAACAATCAGGCAGCTGAGAGAAGGGACCTCCCTGGGGGAAGGGATCAAGAGCAAGGCAGCAGAGGTGCCAGGCACTAGGGGAGGGGCAGGAGGTAGAGCCAGGTGACTATGCGCAACATGAACTCCGTTTGTGGTGGAGAACTCCTGAGAGCAGTAAGCCAGGACATGTCACAACCAGATTCACATTTGGAGATGCTCACACTGATAGCCCTCCAAGGTTGCAGAACAATGGTTCAGAAAGCTCTTACAAAGATACCAGTGAGTAGAGATGAATTATAGGCCATTTAAGAATCTAAAGCAACTGTGGATGCAAAAGCCATTTTCCTAAATCTCCCACTTAGATATATCTAGAACATTATTTTTATTCCCATGGTAGTAATGAAAGCCTCTGAAGGAGGGCCTGTGAAGCATGGAACGTGCCTGGCTTGGGACCTCTGAGAAGCAACAGGAGCTGGCATGTATGACTCAGAGGGGTGCCAGGTAGGGCTCTTTAGAAATAAGATTCAGGTAGCCTATGCTAGTTCCCAATCCAGAACCACTTTCCAGGATAAGGAGGCAAAGTACAGGTCAGAAATGCCATCTATGATGGTCAGGTTCAGTGTCAGCCAACTTAAAGCTCTGTCTGCATTAGTTCTGCTGCTGTCACTGACTAATTGATGGCTAGTGGCTTTACTGTGGGCATTAGTAGCTCTTAAAAGTTTCTTATATTCCATTCACCATGTACCCTGGAGCACACAAGAGTAAACAAAAATGGTATCAGTGAGGATGATTTCAGCTGCCAATAACAAACTACTCTGAGAGAGGAGACCACCCCTCTGTATGAAATTGGGCAACTATAAGTTGATTCTGTTACTAGACAACTATGGGTTAATTGTGTTATTAGACAACTATGGGTTAACTAGATAAATACGCTCTTTGTAGAATGTACCTGAGTAACTGTGACAACTTCTGTAATCTGTCACCAAAGGAGCCAATGGACTCAGAAAGTCCTACCAGGAGTCTTTGCTCTCCCTGCCTCTGCTGTTCTGCTTTGTGTAAATCCTGCTTGCTATATTCCCAGGGAAACTCCAATGGAATTAAGCTTCACAGATGTAAAAAGAGGTATATAAGGAAGCACAAACTTCTATTCAAGGCTCTTGACACTGATAGGAGTCACTCACTGAGCCACCAGCATCATTAAAAGTGACATTTTGCTTCTATCTTTGTGTTAAGAGTTGTCTGTCTGGAGTCTTCACAGTTTCCTGCTTCACTTGAATTGGCTTAACAGCAAAGGAAAGTCCAGAAGCTGCAGAGAGGAGACAATCAGGGCTCCAGCTCCATTTCTCTTTGGTCTCTCCGCTCTGCCCTCCTCTATAAGTCGGCTGTGTCCTTAGCAAAACTGAAGCAGTTCACAGCCTCACACCCCAAGCTCACTCTACAGAGAGAAGAGTTTCTCTTACTCCAAGCCTCTTGTCAAAGCTGAGGCCTTATCCTACTTGTATCCACTTACGCCATGTGTGCAAATCCTGTGACAAGGAGGAATAGGATTTCACTGGTTGGTATGGTCCAACCTGGACCAACCCTCCTGGAGGAGGGGTAGATTTGGTTCCATCCAGAATACTTGGCTGCTCTGTCGTGGCACAGGAGTGTGTGTGTGTGTGTGTGTGTGTGTGTGTGTGTGTGTAGCAGCCAAAAATGTGCACAACATGTTAAAATATCACCTTGAATAATCTACCAATCACTAATGAGGACAGCAAATGTCAATCACTCCAGTTTGTTATGTGTCACATTTGCTATGTAAAGCAAGACTAGCCAGGTGGCCGTACCATGGCCCCAGAGTGCCAAGGAGCAAAGACACCCCCGACCCCAGCCAAGGAGGTGAGCCACGCGGGCAGCAGCACCACCACCCCCCGCCCCGGGGGGGCAGAGCCATTACCTGGATCCACACTACAGAGTTGCAGGTGTCATAAAGGACATTGTTCTGAGCTTGAGAAGATAGAGCAGATGTGAACAATAGAAAGAGGACCTCTCTGAGGCTCCTTGATGAAAATTAAAGCCCACCAGAAAAATGAAGAAAATATCTACAGTAAAGACACACCAGACCACCTTAGTTGGGGGAGCAGCAGTGTGGACCAGAATGGCGTGGCTGCAAGCAGATCCCAGCCAGGGCTCCGCCCTGACCCCAGAGGCTGGGGCACACCGGCCCATGCCAAGGGCCTGCCTGGAAAAGAGCTGCACAGGTGCACAAGCTACAGCCAGAGGTTTGCCTGATACCATCAGTAAGTGTGCGAGACCCTACCCCAAAGCTTGCTCACACAACAGGAACTGGGATGCACAGCTCCCAGCCAAAGGCCCTCCCAGACAACAGCTACATAGGGGTCCTACCCAGAGGCACACCTAGATACCATCCCAAGTGTGCACAGGCCCCAGACAGAAGCCCGCCCAGACAACAGGTTTGTTCAGGGATCCAGAAGCCCACCTTTCTGAACCCAGGAATTAGTGTACTGGTGAGCAGCACAGAAAAGGCTGCTCGGTGGTGGCTTGCTGAGAATTGAAGACCACTGGGTGAGCAAAAAGTTGCCTCAACAAAGACATATCAGGTTGCATATGTTGAAATGAGAAGACATGAAAACAAGTCTCAAAACCAGACATCCAGATCACCTAAAGAAACCTCAAAGGGAAATGAGATGGAACAATCTGATACTCAGCCACCTGGACTTCCTGAACTGGCAATGAAAGAGGATCTGGAAAAAATGAAATCAGAAATAATTTCTCAGATAACAGCAGAGATTGTGCCCATAGTGCAAGACATGATTAATAAATCTAGAGTGGACACAGATTAAAAAAAAATAGAGGAGCTGAGGAAAATGATGGAATCCCAACATAGGAAAAAATGGAATCCATAAAACAGTTGCAAACAGATTTCCAGGAGATTAAAAACTCCATTGAAAGTTTATGCAGCAGAATGAGCCAATGTGAGGACAAAATTTCAGGTATAGAAGATAATATTGCAATTAGTAACCAGGAAAAGAAAAATTTCTTTAAAATAGTAAGGGACCATGAGAAATCAATCCAGCAGCTGCTAGATGATGCAAAGAAGAATAACATAAGACTGATAGGAGTCAATGAAGAAAGAGGAGAGAGTGCAGATGACATAAAAAAATTGTTCACAGAAGTGGTGGGAGACAACTTCCCAAGGAGGAGAAAAGAACTTGATATACAGATAAGGGAGGCATATGGGTAAGACTTCAACTAGCCTTGATCAAAAAAATCTACACATAGGCATATAATTGTTAAGATTCCAGAAACCCAACAGAAGAACAAAATTCTACAAGCAGTTAGAGGAAAGAAACAAATCACATCAGAATCACAGCAGACTTCTCAGTGCAAACCCTCAAGGAAAGAAGAGCTTGGAGTGATGTGTTTCAAGCCCTAAAGGAAAACAACCTCCAACCCAGATTGATGTAACCTGCAAAACTATCTTTCAAAATTGATGGAGAAATAAGATACTTTCATGATGAAGAGCACCTCAGGAACTTCATGAATATCAAACCGGCACTCCAAAAAATTTTAGACAATACCCTAGGAAAAGACATCAAGGATCACATCCCCAGGAAGTCCAGCAGAATGAATCCACCGGGCACAACAAGAAGTTAAAAGCAAAGAGGGGGGATCAAACAAAAAGAAAAAGTCATGACAATGATAACTCCATCATATCAGTTATAACCATCAATGTTAATGTTCTCAACTCACCAATCAAAAGAAATTGACTGGCAGATTGGGTCAAGAAGCAAGATCCAACAATATGCTGCATACAAGAATCACACTTAATTCAAAAAGAAACTCATAGACTGTAAGTTAAAGGGTGGAAAACAATACTCCATGTGACAGGAACCTGAAAAAAAGCAGGAATAGCTATCCTTTTTTGCAGACCAAGTGGATTTCAAACCCATACTGATTAAGTGAGACAAAGGACACTATATCCCTGTAAAGGGAACACTCCAAGAGGAAGAGATGACAATCATAAACATCTATGCACCAGACACTAGTGCACCCAACTATATAAAACGAATACTAACGGACACGAAAATTGTCACAGATAGATCAACTAGACAACAACCAATGAAATACTAGAACTCAATCAAACTCTTGAACATATGATGTTCAAGACTGATGTTTACAGAGTGTTTCACCCCACAAAATCAGAATACACATTCTTTTCAGCTGCACACGGCTCATTCTCCAAAACAGACCACATACTCACTCATAGGACATATTTAGGTAAGTGCAAAGGAATTGAAGTTATCCCCTGTATATTATCAGACCATAGTGCGATGAAATTGGAGATCAACAGCAA